>JAPZEB010000025.1:30832747-30842786 GCA_029783705.1 Chaetodon striatus | reverse complement strand
GCTTCATATGAGCAGAGGAAATCTCTGCTATTCGCTAGGCTAATTAATACAATGTGAAATGCTTTAGGCTTGTGCTACTAATGATAGCATGTTGTATTTGTTTGGAAAACTTGTTTAGTATAAGACAGCTGTTTTGTCAGTGAACCTTGTGAGTTTTAATGGAGTCGAATTTTGTAATGTTACCTTTGTTTAATGTTGCTGTTGTCTCTGGCTTCATATGAGTAGAGAAGTACGCTAGTCGCTAGGCTAATTTATACAATGTAAAATGCCATAGATTTGTGCTAATAACACTAGCATGTTGTACTTGTGGGGAACCTGTGTCCAGCAAAAGACAAGTGTTATGTCTGTGAAAGCTGCTAGTTATAATGAAACTGATTTGTGTTCTTGTGTAACCACCAAATTACCACTATTAAGCCATGTTTAATGTGCGTTTTGGGTGTGTTTTGAATCAACTAAATTTTACAGCACCCCGCTGCCAACCAGTGTTTCTAGTTGTAACTGTAGCACTCGGGGCAGCAGAACATCAGGCGCATTTAAAGTGAAACTTCACTGTTTATTTTGCTGGGTCTAAAAGTTTGCATTCACTTACAGCAGCAGCTCCTCTATGATCTGATCAGCTATAGTTTTAACACAAATTTTAAACTTTTATGCATTGATTGTTTTTATAATTTCAGGCTTTAGAAGGTGCAGCAACTAACTCAGCACCCCATTCCCTGTGTCCATGCTATGTGCATAAAGCCCAATAATAAATAAATAAAGATATTTAAAACAATGTCTGCATTTTGTCAGTTCTATGTTCATTTGAAAGGTCATAGAAAATTACTTTCAAATCACCCTCATGTAGGAGGGCACTAACTATTATATTCATTAAGGATTAATGCCCTACAAAATGTCATGAACGCTAGCTGCCTATCAAAAATTCCCAGAGCTTCTGCTGTCAAAGACTATGAAATGCAACAAAACATTTACAAGTTCCAATCTTGTGTCCTTGTGGTAACCGTTTAGTCTCATGTTACATGCTAAATGTGTCCAAAAAACAACCTTTTTGAATATTTCTATATCAACGTCCCTCTCTTTCCTCTTCCTGTAAAATGTAAAAAAAAAAAAAAAGTTTGATGAGTCATGTTGAAGTCAGGGGCAGTTACATAAATGTATCCAATCAGATGTGATCTGGGGTAACCAGCTATTGGATATTAGTCAGCAAAAACATATCCAGAGAATGTGGTTGAGAACTAATTTGTTCATTTCTCCCTTCTCTAGCTCTTTCTGGCCTAAGGACATGAAGGAGGTCACCAGTCCTACAGCTCTGCACTCCACAGTGTCTGATTTAAATCCCTTGCGTGACTAAACCTCGTCCACATATTATTAATGTGTCACATTAGAGAAAATAAAGCCAACTGCTCTGCCATCTGTTTCACTGTGACTTTAAACACATTAGCCAGAATGTTTAATTAGCGCTGTGCTTACTGTTTAATCAAAAGCAGTTATTTCGGAAAAAAAATCACACCCATATACCTTTTGTTAGCTGAAAATTATCAATGGAGACATGAAAACAGAGATATAGGCTATATAACCCACCTCATGCATGTAGGGATCTACGAGGATTTCAAAGGGCCCCACAGCCAGGGAGATGTTAGGAGCTGCAGTGGGGATTGGAAGGACATAGTGGAAAGTCTTCTTCCTCATGTCATGGGTGTAGATGGTTTCCACCAGATCGCCACAAGACACTGCCACCATGGAGGCATCCACAGTGAACTCTAGCTTCCATGTGCACAGCTCTGAGTAGGAGTCAACACATGGGAACCAGAATCTGGGGGAGCAGACCATGTGATGAGCATTGAACACATGCAAGTAAATGGATGAATTGAGTACTGCTGTCACTGACTTTAATGGTAGATTGTGATAAGTGTAAGTCTGAGCAAGAGCATAAGAAATGTCCGGAGAGGAGAGGAGTGAAGTGCTTAGAGAAGGAAACGAGTAAGAAAGTTTGAGAATTGTTACATGACAGATGACAGGTAGGAGGCCTTATTACAATGTGTGTAAGACAGACAATGGTTTGACAATTAAGGAATCTAGCACTTAAAAGAATTTTGTACATTTCCACATTGACTTGAAAACGATGGAGACTTCTGAAAACGATGGAGCAGACACCCACATTCGTTTCCTGATTGGGTCTTATCATTCGCAACACATCAAGCCAAAACAACATAACTAGGTCTACGTACTTTTTTATCTCATACTCATGTGTTACTGTCAGTAGCAATTCCACCTCTGCGTCAGTCCAAGCAAAGAAATCCCTGGACTCATTTTTTGCCATCTCAGTAGTATTTTCTGTGCCTAAGTAACCAACCACGGAGTAGACAATCTGCTTCCTGTTTACATAGGCACGTCATCAGCATGTGCTATGTGTTTTCAGGTGTGTTCGTATTGAGTAATTCTAAAACTGTACAAAAATGTTCATGTATACAGAGATAGTATCATCATTTTAAAACGATGTTGTAAAATGAAAACGTATTAGTGTGGATATGACTTTATTCTCCAGTTTTGTGTATTCTGTTATTCTGGAATTGAAGTGTGTGTCGTTAATTGACTCAGCTACTGTAAACCATGGTTAATTATTTGTTTCTAGACCTGGTGGAGTTCTGGTATCCAAAAGAGAACACGTGAGCTCCTCTCTCTGCCATGCTCCCTTCCACATCAGGAACAACGAAGTGGAGACCTCCTTTTGGCTGGTCCAGGGAAAACTCGATGTACACCTTTAAAACTTTTAAATCTGGAGACACAAAACAGAGAAACATTGGTGTATCGGTCATGATCTCATAGTTAAATATCTGACAATAATCCAAGAGTGGAAAATGTTTCACTTATTGTAATCTGGTAATCCACATCTTGTGACAGTGTTTCTTCAAGATATTTTAGAAAGAAATTTTAAAAGGACAGTAGATTTTTAGTCTTGGACCAGCAAAAACACATGAATCCTCTGCATTTTGCACAGGAAATGATTAACAACAACTATGCATGCCTTTTTAATCTTTATTGGCCTTTATGCTGCCATCTTACCATCTCCTTGTTTCCAGAGTTCAGAGGGAACTTTAATGACCAGCTCCCCGTGTCCTGCATCAGGGTCCACAGCACTCACTGCTGCCGTGTAGGCACTGGAGAAATAGTTGAGGTTCCTCCTACATAGACACACAAAACATTTACATTTACTGTGTATCTGTCTGTGCGTCTGTGGACAGATTTGTGTCAATGAGATAGCATTGGAACCATGCCAGATGCAATCGCGAAACTTTAAACATGAAGGCTGACTTCGAAGATGGGTGTAGTCTGAGCAAGGGGGTCAGAAGTAGGGGATTGGGAAGTAGGGAAGGGATACCATATTAACATCAAAACCTAATGTGTCATATCCAAACCTGCTAGGAGATTTGAATGATAAAATACCTGAAGGGCAAAAAGACTGGTAAATACATTCAATAATTCTAGTTATCCAAACATAAATATTTGAAATAAATTTGTTTTGGTGGCTCAATTGATGTTCGATGCTGAAGCTGATGAGGCAGAAATATAATGACAGTTACTGTCGTACTTTAAATCTGAAAAAAAAGGGTCATTGTCTCAGTCAATTACTTTGAGCTGATGTTTTCCACATCAGGCAACCATACAACAAACTAATATGGTTAACACTGTCTACTTACAAGCAAAGTCTGTAGACAGTGTTAATTTGACTAATCTAATGTGACACAGTAGCATTAAATTTGTAGACTAACACTTACAAGCCCATGGCATGAATTACAAGCTATTTGTCACTCTGTATTACAGTGAAATTTCCATCCAAGACAGTGCACACTGCACTGACATACTCACTGCTTGGACTCATGGTGGCACACCTCCAGTGTGGGGTCATTGTAAATGAATGGAGCTTCGAGTTCATTGACTCGGACCCTGTAGATGCGGCACTGTTTACTGTTTAGCTTGATCCTGTTGAGGTTGACCACTGTGGGAAAAATGGTCAGCTCCACATAGCCCTACAAAAGACAGGAGGAAGTTAGTGATAATATACTACAACTGTTATCAGTAGCTAAAGTGATTTTTATTATCTGGATTAGATTAATTTATTATTATTAATAAAACTGTGGTTTTACATAGCGCTTTTCTGAATACTCAAAGACACTTTACAAAGAAAAAGAACAACAAAACAAAACAAAAGAATAAGACAAAAATGAAATAATACATAAGAGGGTAAACAAAGTAGAGAGAATGAAGAAAAACACAGTTTTTAGAGGTTGCAGGCAATCTCGAAGAGGTTTAAGGATTTGTTTACCCAAAAATCTTCCAAACACATGTATTTGTGCTGGCTTTATCACAGCAGCAAAGTCTCTCTGTGTCTTTATAAATTAACGTTTCATGTAATTTTGTAGAGCTCTAACACATAACAAGTCTGGCACATAAGCCTACACAGTATATAATAATTGCAAATTATGGATCACTAGACCAATTATTCAAAAAGTTTTCAGTGTACATTAATAAGAGTAATTATTGCACTTCATAGTCCACCCATTTGAGACTGCACCAATCTGTCCATGTTCAAATCACTAATCAAAACTCACCTTTTCAGAACTGCCTTTAATGTGTAAATAATATTGTGTATTATATATTTCGAGTGCATTTTCTATGATTGTTTGAACTTTTATTAACTGATTTTCAGTACCCTGACATTCTATAAATAAAATTGTTATTACTACCATTATTGTTATTAATATTACTATCTCTGATTGAATGAATGTACTGTATAAATGAGTGTGGTGGGCAAACCATTTATTACATGGGGTGCAGTGGCTGGATAGGATGCAACTTGTTTTAATCTAAGTCACTGTTGTCAGCATTCCTACAGCACAATGACAAGGCAGATTAGACTGTTTCATGTTGTTTTTGGTGTACTGTAACTTCTGTACTCACAATGACTGATTTCCTCTGGAAGTTGATGTTGTTGATGCACACCACCTGGTGGGTCGTAAAGCAATGACAGGATAATAATTTCAATATTAACTAGACAGTCCCTCGTTCAATTAGCAGTGAACTGATTTAGTACTTGAAGTAACGTTACTGTCTGTACTCGTTGGTGCAAATGATACTACTGTCAAGCTAACTTTACCATTACTCTACTACTGAACATGACTGCAAACCATTTCATTCATTTCACGCCAACAACAGAAAATGACATAAATAATACTTATAATTTAAAGGGTCGCGGGCTCTCAAATCCTTTATCCTTCTTCCTGTTCATCCTCGTTTCTTGTTGTTGTGTCTTGACTGAAGTTTCAACATGCCATTACACCGCTCCGTGATAACGCTCCGGGCTAACGTTACTTTGTAGCTCAAGACTCAGCAAGCTCACGCATTTGCCAAACTGCAAAAAGTAAAAAACATAAAGGTGCCCTCTAATGTAACAGCGACATTATCAAACACATTAGCTGTATGTAACGAAATAATAATGGTCGGAGTCAAATGCAACAGCCAGCCCTGTACTAACGGAAGACCCACTGTAATAAGTGCTTTATGTTCGGTTTGTACCCCTCGGAGAGTCCTGTCATATTCTTATTGTAACTACAGTGGGCGTATCGATAAATAAAAGTCCGCCGAGACTTGCAGTCCGTATGCAATGGAGTAAAAATGTCCATATAATTATCGCTGCGGTCGCCGTGCATCAAAACATCCAAATATATCTTGACTATCCGGCTGCCGATAGCATTGTGTTGGCGCCGCCAGTGTGTTCAGCCATTTTGTTTGTAACCTTTGACCTCCCGCGTAAATGACAACAAAAACTATTTTATATGTAAAGGCGAAATTACAAAAATGTGCATCATACATGTTACAGTCAACATACAATTGTTTCTGAAACAAATAAGAATGAATCTAATTTAAATATCTTTAAAAAAAAAAGAAGTGATCTCTACGTCAGAGCGGGGCGTGCCTCAAGAGCACTTCCGAGAAGTGCACAAGCCTCGCGAGAGCGCGTAATCTGGGCGGTGATACCTAAAACCATGATATAATGCAGCTCTGCAGAATAATGCGTCTTCCAGCTATGTGGATGTTGCGAATGAAATGGTTTTACTAGCAGTTATCTTAGGCTGTTTTACCTTAAGAGAGTGAATTTCATTAAAAAAAAAACCAACTTCTATTTCACCCGGATGGGCGTGGTTTTGCAGGACGTAGCAGCGCACGCTACGGCCAGCTCCGTGACCGTTTCAGCTCGTGCTCTGAGTGCACGTTCATGAGTTTCCACCATGATAACCTGCGACATGATAACCTGCGTGCACCGTTATAAGAAGGCGGAATGAAAAACTAAATTATTTTGGTTTGTTGAAAAATAGAAGTTGGTCTGAGTGGTAAAGTTTGGGCTAGTTTTATTTCTAAAGCTTGGAAAATTAGGCAAACTAGACTGAATGATACACACATACACGAATGAGACCGGTTTATTTGATGCATGTCAAGTATGACGGCATGCAAACTATACTAAAATGAGTTTTGAGTGAGTATTTAATGCATTCAAGTATAAAGGGACAAAAAAAATAAAAAATCTAGTTGATATGGGACATCTTTCTGAAATGATACCACCATGTTTTTAGGCTACCAGCGCCATAAGATCATGACTTAAGCTACTGTTTGCTAACCCTGTAATATTACAGATATTTTTAGTATTTTGTATTTTTGTCACTTAAAATATTTAAAGATGATGCAGTTAGTCTATGTCAGCCACAATAGTCCAGAATTATCCATGACTGTTACATGCATGCATGCACACATGTCCATCACAGACAAAATGGCACCAAGGAAACAGGAAGCAAAAAAAAAACAACAACAAAAAAAAACAGTGAAAGTATGGCACAAACACCTGACAAATGAAAAGTTTGGTTAATGGTTTAATGCGTTCATGACTGAACTGATAAATTGATTTAACAATTTAAAAAACAAACAATGTGAATGTTCCATTTTACTTGACCTGTCAACTCATCTAAAAAAAAACTGCTCAGTAACTAAAGAATCAACAGCCAATGTGAGGACTGTACTGTGTCTGTGTTTCATAGAGTTAGACACAGACTTTTTCACTTGAAAGGTTTTTTTTACTTAAGATAAGATAAGATAAGTTAAGGTGATATGAGGTAAGATAAGGTAAGGTAAGTCAAGGTAAAACCTTATTAATCCCACACCGGGGAAATTCACAGCAGCTCAAGACTCAGAGGCAAAAGTTTAAAGCAGAAAAGTGATGAAGTGCTGAAAAAGATAAGGATATTACAAAAAATACAAAATTAGTTAAAATAAAGATAGAATAATGTCAAATCTATATATACTTCACATACCTTTCACTTAAACAGATGCTGTACCATGATTGATATCTGCACAGGATCACAGTATACACATGGTGTGTAGTATATTTACTGTAATGATTAAGAAATATAGCCTATTAAAAAATAAGTTTATATAAACATATACCTAGGGACTGTCCTTTACTTATCAGTGGAGGGGAGTGGCTGGGGTGTGACTTTTTTTTTTTTTTTTGTATATATTTTGACCCACCCTGAAGCTACAAGTATTTTTCCTTGAGCCTCCCTGAGTGACTGGTGGAAAATACATGACCCTCCCTCCACTATAAAATAGTTACTAGATTTTTAAAACTTACCCTTTGATGTTTGAAATTTGAAAGCTGAAAATGAAATCCTGGACTTGGAAAAAGCCCGTTTTTTTTTTAAACTTTTGTAACATATCAGATCAGTCTCAGACCTATCGCACATGATGGGTCCAAGGACTGTCAGAACTTTGATAGTCCAATGATACTTTAAGTTTTTACAGGTTCAGGCTGTGATAAATGGTGTAATTTTGACAACCTAAGGGTTTGAAGGCATGTTTTCTTTAAAAATCGTCGGTAAAATAAATACAAAATACAACCATTTAGATTTGAATGCCCCTCCCCTAAGCCAAAATAAAAGTCTGTTCCCAGTCGTTAAATAATTATTTGTCATGCCTCCAACTTTTTGTATCACCCCCACCCCTCATAAGTAACAAACAGTCCCTTAACAGTAACTTCCCCCTCTGATAGTTTATCATACTGTGAGGAGGCTGATGGGTCCAGGAACACCTCATCAGACAGGATCAGGACAGAGCATCAGGTCATTGAGATTATCTGTAAAACATGGCAGATTCAGTGTTACATTATACTGTCATGTTTTGTCAGGAACAACCACATACAACTGCAGATACATTAGGTCTTGAGTGATGAAGCATACATTTTGTAAAGTATGTAGTTAGTGATAGCAGGACTTATACCAATGTGATTAGTTATTTCTAGTTATTTTATTCACACAAACAAATAAAACATCTGGGTTCAAACAATATATTAACAACAAAAAGAAATCATATATAGGTTATTTTTTTCTTGTCATTTCAAGACCATACCACAAGGGGTCATCATGCCATGATGCTGCCGTATCTTGGTCAGAAATATGCTTTGCTTTTCTCTCACTAAGGTTTGCACTGAAGGGACTCCTGCATCCAACAGGCACGTTGGACAGATTAAGTGTAGTACACCTCACCTAAAATAGGGATTTCATCCCAGTCATTCAGAGATTCAACAGACTGTGATGGCACTTTTAACCAAGCCTCACAACCCATACAAAATAGCTGACTGGAAAACAGCCTGACAGAATATGGTATCATAGTTGGTGAATAAGAAGATAATTAATTTAAGTGTTTTGTCTTCTCTGTTACACGTGGGGCAAATGAGGTGCAGGCATTTCCATCAGCACTGAAGATGGCTCCAAGATATGTACAACTGTCACAATGACTCACTGTAAACAAATCAAGCTGAATAGGCTGCCTGTTTTCTTCAGATCCCCAAATAGCCATAAACTTTCTTTTATCTTCAAAAACAAGCACACCAAATTCATCATAGTATTCCTGCAAAAATTTCAGTTTCCCAGTCAGCCTTTGTCTTGATGTTGCCTGGATAACTGTGTTATCCATTAGCATTAAAATGAAATGTTTCATCTCAACATTGTAATTTAATCTTTTCTAATAAGCAGTAAATAGCACAAACAGGAAGCAGGATGTGGGAGATCCTTGCCTCACCCTGATGGAGGATGTTATTGTGGTGAAGCAGGGGGACTTGTTGTCATACTGAACACTGGCATTAGACCCAGAATCTTACAGATTCCACACCCTGAAATTATTAAGATTTTTATATTTTTCACAGGCTTTGGAGAAGTCTATAGAAACAATGTAAAGTTGAACCTTCATATTCCACTATAAGCTTTAGTGCCATAATATGGATATATGCAGCCTCATTTGGGTTGGGCTCCTGCCTGCTTATATCAGGCCATCAATCTATCATTCAGCACAGAGTCATACAACTTTGCTGCACCTTTGATCACATTTATCCCCTGGTAATCATCACAGTCAAGGGGGTTACCTTTCTTGAATATCATCAGTTTATCAGTTTATTACATCATCTCAAATGAGTGTATGGGAACAAGTGTGTCAAGTACAGAGGAAGAAACTGATCACATGGTATATCAGACTTTGACTGTGACTTGTGTTGTGACCAAAAGCTTGTTAATTAAGTAGAGGGTGCAAAAAGTAACATTTACCAAGTGAGACTCAATTTTAAGATTAGACTTATGACTTTCCTTTTTGATAAAGCTTATAGTTAGGGCTGGCTCAGCCTTGTCTTGGACCAGCCCCTAGTTAGGCTGACATAGGCCTAGTCTCCCGGGGGATCTCCTTTAATACACCAAGCCCCTTCTCTCCTTCCCACTCTCTCTCTCCTTTGCTAACACCCATGTCCTGTTACTGTATCTCCCTAACTCGGCTCTACTGCATGTCACGAACTCAGCGGGTTCTCCAGAGCCTTTGTACTCCACTGTCTCGCAGGTTAGCTCGTATCGCAGCTGTGCCTGGATGGTGTGTCATGGTTGTGCTGCTGCCGTGGTCCTGCCTGATGCCTCCCACTGCTGCTGTTACTATTAGTCATACTTGTACTGTTATT
>JAPZEB010000025.1:30817411-30832647 GCA_029783705.1 Chaetodon striatus | reverse complement strand
CCATTTCAGCCACTACAGAGAGCTCTCCCTGACACAAGCCTGGTTTTATATTTTCACTGTGCCTTTGTCTTCCTTTCATCATTGTTTCTGTTGTGAGTGAATGTAATGGCATGTGCGACTACGTCTGATTGGTCGAAATGTCTGAATTCATCTCATGTTGCTTTTCTTTTCTGTCACAACTGTAAATGTGTGTATCGTAGTAAAAGCTGTGCAATGCCAAAAAAAGAAAAAAAAAAGAAAAGAAATGAAATAAATAAATAAACACTCGCAGTATCATTATTGTTTATAAATGGCTGCAGTGATGTGATCTCAGGCTGGTAGTTGAGTCATTACAGATAATATTTCAGCCCAGTGCACAGAGAAAATGACACACACTGTATTCATTTCACAGTTCAGACTCCAGACATCCTTTTTCCTCTTTGAGACAGAGGACACAGCCAGACACACAGAGACATCAGACCCAGACAGAGCCATTAGACTGATAGAGGCATCCTCATCAAAAAGTATTAGAGCCATAAATAACCTTTCTCTGAGTGTGCAGGTTATTACAGCTGAATAGCAGTCAGACCTCAAATTGACTGAAGCTCTTTAAACTGAATCACTAATATGAGGAGCAGAAAGAAAAGAGCAGGAGGACTGACTGCAATCATACAATACAAATCAATTTTAAAACACGGCCGACTGGTGAAATTAGCATAATCTTTGCATCCTGACCTCAAGTATGGAACTTATCTAGTGAGTAAGAGAAAAGCACAGGCCCTGATGCAACGCTGAGTAACAGCTGATATCATAAGGGAGAAAATAAGGGAGAAGCATCGAGGGAATTTATATTGAAGAACATGTTCAGAGGATCTCACATCGCTCTGAAGAGTTGGCAGTCTTCCAAGGTGAAAGCAAAATGGAAAGTGACGAGTGAAACAGAGGAGTGATGGTAACAAGGCCTTTAATGTGGCCTGAGTGCAGAGTCTCCTCCCAAAATCAAATGTCTTTATATGAAAGACACAGAGAGCTTCTCTCCTCGTACGACTCTCACTGATAAAAGTATTTTCTCTCTCTAAGAATAAATGGTGCACAAAAACTTTTTTTTCTCCATCGACCCATTTACATTTTTTTTTATCTCTCAGAGTTCTCAGTGTGTAAAACTTAATTTAACTTCAATTTCTATACAGCTGCCAGTGAGTGGAGAAACTTTAAAGATAAAATAAATTCAGCAGTTAGGACTTGGTGTTACAATCCCTTCAGTTTCAGCACGCTTCATGTCAGAGCATAGGTGTTTCAGCCAAGCTGAACTCCTTAATGAACATCTCTGCTGATACTTTGTCGTGCAGTTCATCTATCCATCAGTTTCTAAGTTAAATATCCAGGAGAGAGTCACGATGTCATCAAGGTGAGCAGAGCAGCCCAAACTCCCATTTCCACTGCAGTTTCACAGAGAGTCTCAAAGCACATTCAGGGGAGCTGGGAGAACGTACGCTCTGTAGAGTGTCCTTTGTCGACCCTGCAGGTCTTCAAAAATAACTGGTCGGCTTCACTTAAGGTGTCTGAGTGTTGTATCTCAGCTGTGTCTCACTTCAACACAAAGCCTGACCCCAACTCTGAGACACGTGGGTGGGAGTTTGTCTTCAGCTCACCAAACATAAAAGACAACACTGTAAAAAGCAGACAAACAGTAAGACGAGCACAGAGAGTCATTACAAAACACTTACTACATTAAATCAGCTCATTGTCTGTCTGTGGTTTAAAACTCATCAGTCACTGTGTTGAGTTCAGGACACTGATGGCACTTGGGATGAAGGACTTCTTAAATACATTTCTGGGTGCCAGAGGGACTCTATAGCGCCTCCCAGAGCTCAAGAGCTCAAACAGGCTGAAGAGAGGGTGGCAGCTACCTGCCAAGATACTTTGGCACTCTTTAACACAAGGAGGTGGGGTATGCCTGTGTGTCAACAAACAATATTGCAGCTCTGTGACTGTCAGAGAGAAAATCTGTGCGCCAGATGTTGAACTTCTGTCTGTGTCGTAGTGTCTGTTTTACCTGCCCCGTGAGTTTCCCTTAACTGTTTATAACGACTGTATACATCCACCCAAAGGCAGACGCTGCCTCTGCCTCCCACACAATCTTTGATGTTGGACAAAAACTGCAGTCTGTCTCACCAGATAATAAGCTGTGGGTCACCAGATCTGTCAAGTCTTCTATAAAGAAAGAGAAATTAGCCTTTCAACCAGGAGAAGCATCAGATTTACACACAGCCACTGAGGAACTCAAAGTAGAGATCCTAAGAGCAAAACAGAGCTATAAGCCGAAATGGAGAACAAGATGGCCTCTAACAACCTTGGCTCAGCTTGGTCCAGCATGACAATTATTGCTGGTCTCCAGAACACAAATAATAGCACAACTGTCACTTTAAATGGTTTTAGCCCCAGTGCCAAATTTGCTCATGCTCTTAATTGTTTTCACAATCATTTTAACATGGATGATTTCAGCAAAGAAACACAGGAACTAAGACTCAAACTGAGCGATAATCAGCACTTCTCTGTAAATCAGAAAGATGTTGAAAAACTTGTCTTTTATGTTTCTACGTCCTGTTTTTGTGCGGTCTGATGCCTTCTGTTTGATGTTAAATGCTCTTACTGCAGAAAAAATCTACCTACGGGTACAAATAAAGTAACCTGAACCTGAACCTGGACTTGAGATCCAAGATGGCTGCCCAAAGCTGCCAGGTTGCAAACACTTGCACTTCTTTTTCCATGGAATAAACCTCTTTACTGAACCACATCAACTGGAATATCACAACCAATCGACCTGGATGACCTGCTTCAACCAACTCTGCACCATGAGCAACACAAAAACAGACTGAGACCAGGACCACATTGCACCCACAACATACAGCAAGAGATGCAGACTATCACACCACGTTATTTTGCCAAGTAAGGACATGCTCCTGGATCAACATCCCACATCTCATTCCTGGACCAACATTGCAAAACACAACCAACAGGACTTTGTTCATTTCATCATGCTGCTTTTGTTCCTGCTGAACCCCAGGGTGCATTCATGGAGCGGGATCGATAGATTAAAGGTACTGAATGTACCTGTCTGCACATCTGCGGTCTTGGCACTGTGTAAGGAAATGTCTGACTGTGTGACCGCGGGGTCCAGTAGGAGTGTGTCATGAGGGGCGGGTATATAAATGTCCAGACAACAACACAGGGCCACAGTGTGCCTGCCCTAGGAGACTGTTACACACCGCTCAGCAGAGACAAGATGAATCTTCCAGTCCTGTCCTCCATTCTGCTCGTCATCTCTACTGTCCATGCCTTCCAGTACACAGAGCTCGCCCAGTACATTGACAGCCATCAAGAAGAATATGTGGAGGCTCTGCGGGACTGGGTTGCAATCCAAAGTGACTCCAGCAACGTCTTGAAGAGACCAGACCTACACCGCATGATGGAGATGGTGGCTCAGAAGCTGAGGCTGATGGGAGGGACTGTAGAGCTGGTGGACATCGGAGAACAAGAACTTCCTGACGGACAGATGTTAGCGTTGCCTAAAGTGGTGACGGCTCAGTTTGGCAACGACACAGATAAACACACAGTGTGTGTCTACGGCCATGTGGACGTCCAGCCAGCAAAGCTAGAGGACGGCTGGGCAACAGATCCCTACAACCTGACTGACATCAATGGTGACCTGTATGGAAGAGGAGCATCAGACAACAAGGCCCCAGTTTTAGCCTGGATCCACGCTGTGGAGGCTTACCAGGCCCTCAATATGGAGCTGCCAGTCAATGTGAAGTTTGTCATTGAGGGGATGGAGGAGACGGGCTCTAACGGCCTGGACGCCATGATCCTGGCCCAGAGAGACACCTTCTTCTCTGACATAGATTACATCATCATCTCAGACTGCGGCTGGCTCAGCAGACGACCTGCCCTCACCTACGGCACCAGAGGCAACTGCTACTTCTTTGCTGAGGTTGAAGGACCTAAACAGGACTTACATTCTGGTGTTTATGGAGGCACTGTGATCGAACCAATGATCGACCTCATCGGCATTCTGGACACGCTGATCGACCCCAGCGGTAAGATCCTGATTCCTGGGATCAGGGAGGCCGTGGCTCCCCTCTCTGATGAGGAATGGAAAATGTATCAGGACATTGAATTTGACATCGACAACTACAAGAACAAGATCGGTGTCAACCAGCTCATGTACAACAACAAGGTGGACTTGTTGGCCCACAGGTGGCGCTACCCCACCGTCTCCATCCATGGCATTGAGGGGGCCTTCTCTGACCCTGGCACAAAGACCGTCATCCCTGCTAAGGTCACTGCTAAGTTCTCCATCAGACAAGTTCCCAACATGGACCCTGCTATGGTCGAGAAACAGGTAACAGACTACCTTCACTCAGTGTTTGCCAAGCGGAAGAGTCCTAACAAGCTGAAAGTCACCATGGTGATCGGGGCCAGGCCTTGGCTGGCTGACACTCAGCATCCTCTCTATGAGGCTGGGAAGGCTGCTGTCAAGAGAGTTTTCAACATGGAGCCTGATCTGATCCGTGAGGGCGGGACCATCCCCATCGCCAGAACCTTCCAGGATGTGACGGGGAAAAGCATCGTCATGGTGCCCATCGGAGGCTTTGATGACGGGATGCACTCCCAGAATGAGAAAATGAGCCGCTACAACTATATTGAGGGAACCAAGTTATTCATCTCCTACCTGCATGAAGTATCTCAGATTAAGAAGACCAGTGTGTGATGATTCATCTTTCATCATTGTTTCTGTTGTGAGTAAATGTAATGGCATGTGCGACTCCGTCTGATTGGCCGAAATGTCTGAATTCATCTCATGTTGCTTTGCTTTTCTCGTCACAACTGTAAATGTGTGTATCGTAGTAAAAGCTGTGCAATGCCAAAATATTTTTTAAAAAGACAAAATAAATAAATTAATAACAGTATTTTCAGCAGTGTTTATAAACGGCTGCAGTGATGTGATCTCAGGCTGGTAGTTGAGTCATTACAGATCATATTTCAGCCCAGTGCACAGAGAAAATGACACACACTGTATTCTTAGTTATTGTGCAGTTGGTTTGTTTTTTGTCCGAGTAGGAAAAAGGATAAAGAGAATTAAAGTTGTTGATTTCACCAGTGATGTACACTTAACTTTTATGTGTTCTCTATGTTTGTATAAAACTTGTACAAAGAGCGACTTCACATTGTGTTTACAACTCAAGAAACACAAATAGTATCTGTTGTGTTCATGAGTCACAGAAAAACTGGATAAAGTGACGTCATCGTCTTTACAACATGCTTCATATTTCTGTAGCTTCTCTCATTACATGGTCCACTGAGTTAAGCTCCTGCCAAGTCCAATCTCCAACACAGCCCACTCTCACTGAGTTTAATTTCCCATGTCAATCAGCAGTGGAGGAGGATCGGTGGTTTGTATTGATTACTTATAAACGTCTTCCTGCTGGTCCAGAACAGAAACTTTTACACAGTAAGAAACAGAAATAGTTCCACATTTAGGACGACAGAGGTACTGGAGGAAGAGAAATGACTGGGTAAAGAAAGAAGCGTATCATTAAAGTGTTGAACCATTATCCCAGCTAGAAGATTGTGTTTCTTCTTCCTGGTGGCTGAGACCTGTCACCCACACAACCAGAGAGGAGACTCATCTCGTCTGGCAGACAGCAGACTACACACCTCTCTCACATCTCCCTCCTTCCAGCTGCTCTCAGCTTCCTTCCTCAGGGCCTCATTTTGTCTCCTTCCTCCTCATGTCCTCTCTCCTCAAGAGGAGAAAAATCACATCTTACCAACATCACCTGACTTCATTTTCTCTTTTTTCTAATTTAACTTTGCACTTTTCTTTACAGAAAGTTCAGAGATGTCAGAAAGTTAAATCAATAATAAACAATATTTCAGAATAAACCACTGCAACCATCCAAACACTCTTTTCTATGGAGTTAAAACTCTTCTGACAAACAGCACAAATGTGAAGCTCTACCTTTAGTGTTACATAAAAGTAAAAGTGACGTCACAACTTATCACAGCTGCTGTGATGAAGGTTTTGAAGCACCAAACTTCAGATCTGTGTTCAGGTCTCAGAGGAGACGTCACTGAGGAGCAACAGCTGACTGGTTCATGTTTGTCCAACCCCGAGGCAGGAAGCCAGAAGGATATCAGATGAATACAGTGATCACAGCACAGCCGAGGGTTATCTGTCAGACCACTGCACAGTGCTCCATAAAACACATCACCTGCACATCTGTCCCACCAGCGTCTCCTCTTTGTCCCCCTGTCTCTCTCTTGTCTCTCCAGTCTCTGTCCTCTGGTTGTCTTTTAAACCTCCATCACTGCCTGTGTCCATCTTGTATCTTTACCTCTGGGACAGATCATGTCTCTTTGCTCCCTCGCTGTCCCCATCCTGTCCTCTCCTGCTGTCACAGGCTGCTCCTCGTCCCCGGCCATGGCGAGAGGCTGTTAATGCCAGTTGGTTCATAGGTGGAAATCTTTGTGCCAGCCGGCTGAGTAACCTCTGGCAGTGAGTCAGTGTGTGTATCTGTCAGTGGACTTTGTCATGTTCCTGTCTCTCTCCTGGCCTCCTGCCTGCTGTGTCTCTCTGAACCTCTTTGTGGGTCACGTCGACTGCTGATGACATCATGATGTCATTCAACCTGTGGAGAGTGAACCTTGGCTGGGACACACACACAGTGTCCACACGTGCTGCTGTGTTGCACAGAGAAGAGGACACACTGTCCTGACACATCAAACACAGTCAGTCATGAGTCCTTCATGTCAGGGAGCAACACTATTTAAAGACATGTGGAGACAGACAGGTGAGAATCTGCTTCACAATCTGACTCCACAGAGATGAAATGTGGCGTTTCAAACTCACAGGTCCCCACAGAATGTGAATACAGCTGAAATAACTGAGGTTGATGAATCTTCAGTTTCCTGTGAAGTGACAGAAAATCAGAATCCTTTATCCTTCACTGCTTGTTGCTGAGACAGAAACATATTGAAGCCCTGAGACGACTGGGGACTGTAACTGGATCATGAACAACACAGAGTTTAGTTTCTGTCACTGTTTGTTTGTATTTAAGATCACATGGGATCACATCCTGCAGGCAGACGACTTCAGAGTCCGATCTCTGATCCAGGCTGTGTACGACCGTCTGCAGTTTCCAGAACACGTCGCATCATCATGGTCGTCTTTTCTGACTCCACCAAACACGTGATCATGGTAGCACTCACTGTACCCTGGGAAGAGCGCATGGATGAAGTCCAAGAGCGAAAACGTGCCCAGTACCAGGAGCTGATGGAGCAGTGCAGGAGGCAGGGCTGGCACAAAGCTGGGGATAGTGGGGCTGGTGAGGAGGAGGGCCATCAAGAATGTCATCAATGCCACAGAGAGCCACTAGGTGGCTCTGGCTGAGGAGGGAGGCCCCGTGGTCAACTGCTGCTGGGATGCGAGCCGGGGACTGATCACCCCCGGCTGGGTCGCCTGGGTGAGGGAGTCTGATGTTTGAAAAGACCCAAAATACCCGATGACCCCTGAACACATCACTGACGATGCATCCCAGCACATCCACAGGATGTATTCTATAAGTGTCACCTCCTCCCGTCTCTTATCCCTCCGTTGGACTCCACCTCTGTCTCCCACAGTCCCTCTCCACCCTCAGTCACTCAGTTAGGGAGCTGGCAGCTCTGATCAGCTCATGTTGGATTTTACTGGAGGCTAATGGCTTTATTGTGGCTCAGGTCACAGATCAAAGATGAACGAGCACAGACATCCATCTTTCAGCTGAAGGGCGTCCTAAAGAGACAACGTCCAAGACTGGTAACGAGTGATTGTCTCTGCCTGTCTCTCTCCATGGCAGCCTGTGTCTTTGTTAGAGCAACTACTGGAATTGTTCCATCTCATGAATTGTTTTCTCGTCTCTCAGCGGCACCAATATTATATTTCTCACTGGTCTTGGTATTTTCAGTTTTGGTTTCATCACTGGATTCTGTGTTTTATAGCTTGAACTGAACGTCCATGTTGTGCTGTTCCAGCATGAAGACATTATTGTGAAAACACAGCAAACAAACTGCAGGTTTTACTGTTTCTACAGTCGATTGTTTACTAAACAAAAGGCTGTAATTACAGTCACCAACATGATTGTTTTGGTTAATCGGGAAATTGGAAAAAGCCCAAGCATGGAAAAGGATTGAGCCACATGCATTAAGTGGATATCAGATGACAGTAAACAGCAGTGGCGGCTCTGTTCTGCTGTGAGTGAGCCAGCATGAACAACACCAGGACCCTGTGACCGAAGCAGCTCACTTCATTTTTATTAATCCCACCTGAGCTTCTCCTGCTGTCACATGTCAAAACTCTGTCACAGACCTGTTGCCACCATCTCTGTGCAGACTATAATTCTGTGTCTGTGTGAAACATACAGAAGTTATCATCATATTATTCTTTCATTTCTAAAGTCGTGTTTATGCTTCGTATTAGACGACTGGGACGAAACAGGAAACACAAACTCTTTACTTCTGTTTGTTCGTCTGTCTCATCAAACAAGTCCAACTTCACCAAAAGCTTCAACAGAATTCTAACAAACAACAAATGAATCCAAAACTGTTGCAGTGAAATTATCCTCTGATCCACAGTCCAAACACAGACAGTGTGTGTGTTCTGTGTGCAGTCAGTGATGTGTGTGTCTCTCTCCTGGCCTCCTGCCTGCTGCGTCTCTCTTCACCTCTCTGTGCATCACATCCTCTCCTGAAGCGTCTCCTGACACTGAGGCCAAACCCACAGCACAGCCAGCATGACCCTTATCATCACAGCAGCAGAGCCTGTCCACATCTGTGGCACAGCAGCCAGCACACTGGTTTGTACTTTACATATTGTAGTCCAGTACAATCCAACATGTCAGAACATAAACAGTGAGCAGCACTCACAACCTCTGTGACAGGAGAGAGGAAAGACACAACAATAGAAACACAGGCAGCTTCTTATGTGCTGCTGGAAAAGCTTCTGTAAAGGCTCTGAGAGAAAGATGAATCCATATTTCATGAGGACGCTCCAGTCCTAAAGATACAGCTGCTTGAATGGAGAGACATGAGGACAGCAGCAACATTTGACATGTGTAATAAACGTCCCAACACTTACAGGAGGGTCAGTGTGACTCTAAAGGAGCCTGTTGGCCTCAAATGTACTGTTTAATATTGAAGAGCAGCAGAGCCTCTTCATCCTTTAATAATGTAAAACATCCTTTATTGCAGAATATTAAAAGCCTCATTACTGCTTTAGCACAGAATTAAAGATGAGCTGAGCATTTAGCAGTAAACAGTTGATGTTTCATTAATAAATGATTCACAGTATGAAGGTTTATATCAGATATTACAGTTACATCCCCTTTACACACACACACAGATCATCAATAACACACTTCACTTTCTGTACTCTACAAACACACTGCTGCGTTCACACATCACACACCAACATGTGTGTGTTAAGGTTCACTGTCAAAGCTCAGCACAGAGAAGTGGGCAGGAAACAGACCGATGCCATCAGAGTGGGGGGGTCAGATTGGAGGACATGTTGGATCATCGTCACAGAGCAGCCTCAAACTCCCAGTCAGCCCACACACAACGTCCAACAAATACATATCCAGTATGAACTGCCCTCACACAGAGCTTATGTCCATCAGAGACACATCAGTCCTCCTGGTGAATCCTGGAGCTGTGACTCCACAGTGTGACTCAGCAGAACAAGTGAAGAACAAGGCAGAGCAGAGTGTGTGTGACGTGGACGAAGAGACGTGAGGAGGATCAGAGGTGTTCCTTAAACTGTTCTTATGAACATGATTAAAATGTAACGCAGAACAACACTGACAGAGATCTCATTAAAGTGCTGAGAGCTTTTGGACCTTCATGTGGGCAAATAATCATTTTCATAAAGCTTCTCAATGACTCAGTGGACTTTTCTTTTTCAGGTTCATTGTTCCAAACTGAAATTACAGCAGTGTTGAATTTGTCAAGGGAACGTTTAGTGTGTGTAACACTTCCTGTCTGCAGTCTGGTGTTGATAACCATCAGCAGACTGAATGTAGACGTGTAATAAAGTGTCATCCACTGCCTGACTCTGCACTGTGAGACTACAAACCTGAATAAGTCTTATTCTGTTTGGATCAGACACCTGCTTTAGACGTCTCTCACAGGACCAAAACTCTGAGAGTTTACACCAAAAATCAGACTCAAAGCAGACGGATGTGAAAATGTTTTAAAAGGATTATCATGCATCAGCAGGTGTGACCTGAACGCAGCAGGTGAGAGGAGGAATGAGGAGGTTCAGTGCTAAAAGCTCTGACATTAACTCTGACTGCCCTGAACTCAACAGAATAAAAACATCTAGAGAGGTTTGCTCCACCTCCACAAAAACACACACCTGACATTTAGACTGGCTGCTCATTTAGTTTCCAGATTCATTATTCAGCTGCTGAGTCACAGAATAAATGCTGAGTCAGCAGGACTGATTCAAGGACCAGAGCCAGACGACACAAAGACAGAGCTGCTGATTCATTCAAACGTTCTAGTTCAGTGGTCCAAAGTGTATCGGGGGCGATTTCCTCCTCAACATGTGGACGCTGTCTGTCTCTGAGTGTGTCCCCTCCAGAGACAGACTGGACAACATTCAAGGAGCCAAATGTGAAGCTGAGGTCAATGTTTGATTTCAAACACCACGGTGAGTCAGTGTGGGTTCTTTAAAATGGAACAACAGTCCTTCATGTTACTGATAATTTACTACTGAGACTCCTGCTGTTGTGCCCTCAGGCAAGGCACTCAGCCTCATCACCTGAGTAAACATCCTGCTGCGGAGATTAATAACGTTATTCTGCTTCAAACTGTGTGAGCAGCCTCAGGTAAGGACATCTGTGCTGGGAACACTGGAGTCATTCAGGGCAAGTAGAGAGGAACAAAAACAGTTTCATGTAAATGACCATAAAAATGTCGACGATGCAAACAGGAAGTTGTTCTGTTAAAGGAACGATGCAGAAACTGAAGGCGTTACGTATCTGTGACGTCATCTCAGTGACTGTCATCAATCAGTGTCAGGACCCCCCCTCAGTCCTACATGATGTCTCACCTGACAGGAGACGTGACAGCTAATCACTGTTCACAGATTTTGGAATAATTAATGTCCCATACTGGGAGCTGAACCCGCCTCCTGTTGGGATTATTCCAGTGGTCACTCTGCACCTTTGTGATGATGTAAACAGGTGCAGGATTTCCATATTTGGACACAAGACTGATTCAGTATCTAATATATATCAACATCTGTCTGATGTCATCATGAACAGATTCACACCAACATGTGGCTTCAAACATTAAACAGGGACAGTTATTTGTAGAGGTCGACTGATAGTGGATCTTTAATGGCCGATACAATAACGATAGTTTGGAGCAGGAAAAAGCTGACAGCCAGTTGCTATAACACACTCATGAAGAACGCCACACAACAATATAGGCTACGAGACGCCTCCTGTTAACGGGCCAAACAAGTATTAACAGACACACACAGTAAAATAAATCAATGAACCATCAACACGTCGACACACACAGCTACTGGGTAAACTGGATCATTTGTTTTCCACCATTGACGTCACTAGTTTAAGAGGAAAGTGTTGCTCATCGAGGTCGTGAGCTTTAATGAGTCGCCATGCACGCTTTTTCTCCCAAAGGTGCTTTGGTCTGGTGATGTCATTGTCTCGTCAGTACGGCGGGACGAAGCAGAACAAAGTTTACATATTGAGACTTATCTGAAATTGCTGTTAATTGGCCCTGATTGTCTGTGGCTGCTCGAACCCTGAAGCATGGTGTCAGCACATATTGTACTGAGGTGGGTTTAGGAGCAGCTTTAGGTGAGAGAGAGGAGGAGGAGGAGGAGGAGGAGGAGGAGGAGGAGCTTTAGGAGGATCAAACTGTGAGATTGAATTTCATCAGTGGATAATTACATGGCTGGATTATTTGGCAGAGAGCAGGTTGATGACACGTTGGTGAGTAAAGCTGAACAGTTTCTTCTCCTTGTATTGTGTCGGTCTACAAAGAGCTTAAATGTGGCCGGCTCATAAATGACGGGACACAGAATAAAATCATTTCCATGAGGGACTTTATTCTCTGACTGCACTTGGATAATTTAAGAGCAGCATTAAAACTGTAACAATGGAGCAGAGCAGAGAATCACAGAGCAGCTTTGAGAGACAGTTACTGTGAGGAGACGCTGACTGAAAACACGTCTGTGACGACATGAACGCCACCAAACAGCCTGGAGGTAAAATCAGATGTTCACTGGGAAGAGGTCACGTTTCTATATCGCCATAAAAATGAGGGGATAGTTGCTCGCTGAGATAATTATATCTGATGTACAGTGAAAAATGAGAGTGAAAGTTTGGTGTGTATTTATGGCTGGAGCGCACTGAGTGCCAAAGAACAACAACAGTATCAGCTGGTAAACACACACACATAAATATACTGTATCTGAAGCCCTGTGTTTGTTATGGAGGACAAGTGATTTGAAAATGAGAGTTTGTCTCATTTAATTCCTCCACTGAGTTTCCTCTCATTAAAGCTTCTGTGCCAAACAACAGCAGTGATGATAAAACAGCAAACAAATGTGTTGTAGAAAGACATCATGTAGGTTCACAGTTTGGGACTGTGGTGATAATGATACTGTGAATCACAGTGATTATCACTAATTCACAACCATACGTGCCAAACGACAAGATGCTGCCTCTGGACTGTTTTTATCATCAACACGTCAGCAGCAACACAAAGACAGAAACATCATCAGGCAGAGCAGCAAACAATGAAACAGCACAGAGCTTCTCTGAACCTCTCCACCTTTACAGAGCACGTAGTCTGTGCAGAGCACGAAGAAATAAACTCAGCACAAAAAGGAAGAACGTGTGTTTGGTAGATTATTTTCAGCACGGGCCATGGGCTCAGCCCACAGACTCAGCTCTGCTGCTCCTCCCACAAATGCATGTTCCTTACAAATGTGGCGCCATTTAAAAGGGAAATAAACAGGCTTTCCAACGGTATAAGATTTATTGCCAAGAAGCATCGTTACAACAAAGAAATAATCGACCAAACACAAGTTTCCTTACTTTTTGTTCTTCGTTTAGATAAAGTCAAACTCCATGTTACAGTTTTCAGTGACAGACTTTTCTGTGTGAAAGTAAAAAACACGACGACTACATAAAGTGACATCTTATGATTAATGAACGTTCATACGACTGTTATTTCTGTGGGACCAATTATTCCTCTCACTTGGACATGGAGAGGAGGAGGAGGAGGAGGAGGAGGAGGAGGAGGAGGAGAGGCTTTCTTTCTGCTCCTTTCAGCTGAAGGCAGCACATGTGTACATGTCTGTGTGATTATTATGGGATAGAAACAAGGAGCTGATCCACCTCCTCATGCAGACAACAGTAAACCTCAGTCTGTGTTTATGGTGACCTTTGACCTCCCTGTATAAAGCAACAACAGTCAGTTGACACGTGTCCTCTCAAATAAACTCTGACCAACCACGACTGAACAACAACCTCAGTGTATCTCTGCATGTGTTTCTCCTCATCAGAGACGTCACAGTTACAGGTAAAGTTCAATTTGCTATTGTTCTTCTGATGTGAAGTTATGCTTCATCATTTCTGTGCTGAGGAGGAAGGGGAGGAGGAGAAAGAGGAAGAGGAGGAGAAAGAGGAAGAGGAGGATGTCTATGTCGACATTTGACCACTGTTATAACTGGATTAAAAAATGAGCTGTGATCTAATGAGATGAGAACAAACCTGCACAAACAGGAGAGAGTCATGACTCAACAGAAATGAGACGATAAGTTTCATCTCACTGCTTTTCCATTACCTGACTGCTGTAACCAGAGGGCCAACATTAACAGTGTCTCTTCATCAATGAGGGAGATGAGGAGGAGAGATAATCAATAGGATTGGATTAGAGTGACTCTGCGTTCAGCCGTCTGGAAAAACAGCAGACGAAGAAAAGCAGCAGCTTCATCAGTTTAAAGTGACGAGCTGTGCTTCAGCATACGATTAACTCTCAGCCTCAAACTGCATGATCTCCACAAGAACATTTAAAGATGGGAAAATGTCTTAAACCAAAACTCTTCCTCTGGTTACAAGTTACAAAACAACTCTGATCACTGCTGAACTTTACACTGCTGAATCCAAAGGAACATGAACACCACAGCAGGCTGACAAGAGCCGAGCAGGAAAAGTCACGCTGACAGAAATATAACAACTCTTTGTTAAAAACAAGTTTCAGCAACACGTTTAGGTGGAAAGAGAAAAATTCAACTTGCAACAGGACAAACTATCTGAAGCTAACAAGACAGTTAGGATAACAGGAAGTAAGACAGTGTCCGTGTTTTTCAGAGGCCAATTATTTTGTTCCTGATCAGACAGTGAGGCTTCACCTGCTCATCGTCCGTCCTGAATAACAAAAGACAAGAGCAGAGAAGGAGACACATCCACCTGCAGAGACGGAGAGTCACTGTTTTAGATGTGAACATGCTCCAGTACCAGACTCTCAGTTGTATGTTGTACAGACGGAGATTGTTAAATACATATTTTAGATTGTTGGTGTAAAAATAACTTAGATTATCAAACAGACAATGGATCATAGATACTTGTTTCTGGCTGCCAGTGTAAGCTAGCTGAAAATTGGAGAGAGGACAGAGACACACAGATGGAGACAGACAGCCAGTCCTGCAGTCCAGGAGGTGGCTGCTCTACAGACAACACTCTGAAACTCATGACACATGACCTTTGAATGTTCTTTCCCCTGGAGGATCATTAAAGTTCATCTCATCTGTTTGACCACACTGAGGAGGACGAGCATGGGGTCAATAGATAAAGACAGACATCTTGTGATGACATCATCGTCCTGTAGCATCATTTCATCATCCAGCTGATGAGTGTAATAGTGGACGTCTCTGTTTCTGATTACAGATGAAATCTCATTTAGTGTCAGTTCACATCAGCTGAGGCTCCAGAGGACGCTCAGCTCTGTGTTGCTCTGTTTAATGCTGAATAAAGGTCGTCTCTTCACCTTTCACACACACACACACACACACTCTCACAGAGAACCAATTAAACCAGTGATTAAAGTGTGAAGAGAAACCAGTAACCTAACTCCACTCTCTTCTGAGGAGCCAGTATCACTGTTCACACTCAGGAAGC
>JAPZEB010000025.1:30773562-30783725 GCA_029783705.1 Chaetodon striatus | reverse complement strand
ATTAATCTAGATAAATGGATTTTAAAAAGTGAGATTAATTAGTTGTTTTTTTTTTAATCTATTGACAGCCCTAATGTATATGTATGTATTATATGTATTCCTCAAATACATATAATAGCCAGAAGACCTTTCACTGTTTACACACCATATGAAATGGAATGCATTTAATAACACTGGAAAAACTTACGGGCCAAGGGCCCTTACTTACGTATATGTATATTACACTCCCCTCCTTCAATGACCAGCTCACACACACCACAGCAGCAGTGGCTGTGTGTCATGATACTGCTGTATCCCTTGCATTATAACTGCAGAGAGACACCTCAGTGATGCTGGTGCTTCACAGCCTCTTAGAGATGTAAGGATGACCAAGCATTTAGATAGAGTTACTGCAGATAAAATCAAACTAAATAAATTGAATTGGGGATGTTTATTTTTCATGGACTGCTGCTTTGATATCAACCTTTTAGGAAGACCTTTTTGTTGAAATGTTTAAATTCAAATCCATTATTTCACATACTCTGAACCCAGATTTGCTTTCACATACTTTTTGATGAATAAGCAGAAAAAGGAGATGAGCTAATGAGAGCTATTGTAATGTTTCACAGTGCAAGTTTGTATGTGTGTGTATATAACTCTTTACAGCTGATGGGGGCTTCGTTGCATTACAGGGTTGCATTTAGTATCTGCTTTGTACCTTAAGATATTCAAATCATCGGTCTCTTGCTGACATGTGAAAGCAGAGGCTTCAGGGCACTGAAACTAGCCAAATACACAAACTCATATGCTATCACTGTCACAACTGATATACTGATCACTATTAACATAAAGGCTGTACAGAAAACAAGAGAGGAGGGAAAATGTGTGTGTATGTGTGTCTGTGTGTCTGTGTGTCTGTCTGTGTGCCCATGATTGAACATGTATAGTATCTGCTACCTCCTGGCCTACTGCTTATCTACCTACCTACTGTCTGTAATGGCAGCTTACACACACGAATCCACAATTCCTCCAGGCTGTGCCATTTAATGCAAACGAGGAGATTTTGTGCTCAATAAAAGATGAGAATCATTTAAAACATGTTTGATATTTCTCTTTCAGCGATGCAATTTGACACAGAGAAATTAAACAATCAAAAGAGATCAGATTTTTAAACCTTTGTGGCAAAGTCTGCATCTTTTCCTCCCTCAGTTGCCTCAGTGGAGTAAGTTTTTCAGTACAAATTTCTGTTTCTGCTTTCTGTTTCAGTCTAAATGCAGCTGAAGCTAATGACATAAAAGCAGTGAAGCCTTGGGTGTGAGCATTATTCAGTTTAGTTATGGATTAATTATGAAATACACAAAGCAGATCTGTGTTAAGACCCTGTCAATAATGAATATCAACACCAGCAGAAAGTTATCTGAACAGAGCACAAATCTCAGACAATTTTGTTTTTTTTAAAAAGGCCCCACCTTTTGGCATCCAACTATTCTATATACTATATATATATACAACTATTTTCATCAGAATGACTAAATCTTATGATGCTAAACTCCTTTATTTTCTGTGTAGTAGACTCTTGGACAATATAAGTAAGACAAAAAGCAGTTGCAGGTACATTGATCATAATGGTCTCTGCAGACCAGGTGAGCCCCATCTGCAGGGGTCCCCACAATCTCCATGACAACCACTTACCATGACGACCCCCTACACCATGACAACGTCTATCACCCAGCTGTCTCCCTGAGACCTGTGAAGGAGCTAATATGGCTGCCGTGGAGACCACCACCCTCTTCTCATCCTAATCCCTCCACTCCAGGGGGTTAAGGCAGCTAAATCTGAGGAAGTGCCTTTCATTCAGACAATACAACCCAATCTCTCCTCATGGTTCCTCCATGTGAGGCAACCTTTTTCCTCCGAGCACAGGAATCAATTGGATCTACAGTGCTGCTTAACAAGGACCAAACAACTCCCTGGAACTGTAGCTTCTCTCTGTTGTAGCCTGGAGAAAATTCAACACCAGACTCTTGGAGCCTGCTAGAAAATTCCTTGAATGGCTGCTGTAACCTGGTTTACGGCCCAATTGAGTGGATATTTTGAATCTGAGCTGTCTGCACACATAAATGAGCGGAGAATTACAGGCCACCAGAATTTGTGTGCACATAAGTGTGTATTCTGACAGAAGTACAACCCAAACACTCACATGGACACACATAGCTTCTTAAAGCATCTCTTTGTCTCTGGGGGTTGCGTAATGATTCCATGACAGCCTGTCAGACATCGTATGAAATTGATTCCACACAGCCAAAGCTCCCCTCTCCCTCTCTGCGCCATTATCCGTATCCCTTGACGATTCTGCAGTTGATCAGTCTCTTTTATCATCTTAGAAAATGGTCCACCTTGTACTCTCCAGGGCCAACAAAATGAAAGAGAGGTATGGTCACAAATGGATGATGTAAAAGTGCAGAAAAATTGTCAGGATCACTTTTGGAGTGGAAGTCCAGCTGCAAATGTGATACCTTTCAGGTCATGCTTCTTTAAAGGCACTGTGGAGCTTTTGACCTGCAGGTTCAGCCAGATCAGAACAGCTCTAATCACCAGCGGAAACCCACAAATTTGACTGGAACATGTATCATCCCTAAAAAACTATATTTTCCACACTAACACCAATGAACCTTCAAGTGGCAACGATCTGTGTGGAATTTAGCCTTGAGGTCTCACAGAAAGGAATGTAGTAGACAGACATTAAGATGCTGTAGTGTCAAAATGCATGAATGAGAGTGTGTGAGGCGGTGAAGGTGTGTGTATCAGGTGCACATGCATTGTAGCAGAGTAGCGTGTGACTTACCCCCGGCTGTCCCTGAGGGCTGAACATGCCCTGATAGCACTGATGTTTCTCAGCATCTCGCTTCTTCAAAAGCTTTCATCTACAGCATGTTTGCAATCACTCTAAACTTCCAGACATGCTCTTTCTTTCTTTCTCCTGTTCCTGTTCCATTTATCTCCTTTTGCCTACCTCTTCTCCTTGGTTTCTTTTTTTCTTACTCTCTCACTTTTCTTGCTCTGCACCTCCTTTTTTCACTTTCTCCCTCTTTCTTTCCTTCCACTCAACTCTCTCTATGTCTCCCTCATTCCTTTCTCCTGCTCTCTGTTGCCCTCACCAGCGCTCCAGGAGCTTGGTATCGCAGTCTCTCGGCTGGCAAAGAGAACAGGCAGACACATGGGAGGGCTGTTTTGTAATCCAGCAGGTCATACCACCCTGGCACAGGAAAAGGGATGGAGGGGAGGGGGAGGGAAGACTGACTAGGCTTATACTACTACCTTCCAACCTATACCTTTGCTGCATCCCTCCGTCTGTGAGCTGATGGTCTCTCCCTTTTTTCCCACCGATGACGGGAGGTCTTGCCTCTCTACATCCTCTCTGCATGTTGCGGTTTTAGGAATGAACAAGGAAGGGGAGAAAGGAAGGAAACAAGGAAGAGAAAAAGAAGGATAGAGAGAGAATGGGATTGGGAGGAAAACGTGTGGGAATGAAAGGAGGGAGGAAATGAAAGGAAAGGAAAGGAAAGGAAAGGAAAGGGGAAGGATGGGAATGAAAGAAAAGATGAATAGTATGGGTATGACGGGAAGGATGGCTTAAAGGGTTGTAGACTGAATCAGTGAGGCCTCTTAGCTCAGGACATATTTTTAAGTATAGGAATAAAATGTAGGACAAAAACGAACAAAGAAATTGGTTATGAATTTGTGATGCTTTATGCTTTAGTTTACTACCCAGCCACACTGTTGGCAACTGTGTGTGAGTGTGTGTCTAATAGGCAGACAGACTAGCAGATGAGAGACAGGAAAAGACAGAGATTAGGTCTCCGGGAGACTGACAAGCTTCCTGCTTCACTGCAAGTGTCGTCTGTCCTACAAATGGTTAAACTACTGTCAACTCATCCTGACTTTCACCTCAGTCAGCTCAGGAGGATTTTGTTCTTTTGCAGTCAAAATGTTTTGGATATGGGATGTTTACCAACCTCATTACACACAATGGTGATAGTGGACAAATCTGCAACGCCCTGGACTCTTGAATACAGATACAGCCACCTAGAATTTCCCGTTCTTCTGTGATGGGGCTCAGGCCGATCCGTGACCTTGCCAGGTCCTTGGCTGGCCTTTGGCTGGAACGAGAACCCTCATAAAAAGACAGTGAACGGCTGACTCACAACACTCTGTAGCGAAACCGGATGCAATGGATTATCTATCCACCAGGAGGAGCAGTGATTACAGTGATTGCACATGGTTACATTTAGCCAACACACACGTGGTTGGGTTTGAGCAACAAAAGCACGTGATTGGGGTTAGGAAAAAAAGAACAGGATTTGGTTTAACAATCATACAGGAGGTAAACACCAGCCTCCTGGTTGAAAGTTGATGGTTGTTGGACCCATCGACCATCCACCCTTCTCTGACTTCTGCTGCCTTGACTTTTGTTGTTGTCCTGCTGCATTTGCCTGATGCCACCGGACGCCGTTAAACAATAACGGTGACCGGCTGTGTACCATACCAACATGAAAGCTGTTTTTGTCTGTGTCTGCTGCTAGAAGTCACTGGCTAAGCACCAGATTGTGAGACCAGGTTGCTTCTATCCATTGAAAGCTCTATGACATCCATTATTCAATAGAGCTGTATGAAAATAAAAGCAATATAGGTGGGAAATAAATGATGATGATAATGAAATTAATGACATATAGTAAGAAATAATTGCATGCACTGCACTCGTATGAGCAGCTGACTTTATCTGCACTGATACAGGCCAGGACAAACTGACACAATGGGCCTCATGCAAGAAGTGATATATGAACACATTTTTGTTCATATCCATGATTTGTTCTTATTTTGTTAGTACCCACTGATTTCTGGGATTCACCATTGTCTTCTTATTTTTGCTCTTCTCTTGAGTAAGATATATAAGATATAAATAATTAACAAGTGGTCGAGAGCAAGATAAGTAATTGAGAGCAAGATAAGAGAAAAACATTTTGTTTTCAGTCCACAAATTGTTTGTTCAACTCAAGGAAATATACCTGTTATATTTGAGGAACATAAACATGTGTGAATGTGTATGAATATCACATAATGAAATTTAGATTTTTATAAGTAATCATAATGATTGGATTATCAAATTTGTGGGCTTAAGAAATACTATTGGCCCACTGATCCCCAGTAAGATTCTAAAAACCCTCTGATGATATCCTGTGCGCTGAGCTTCTAAATGGCTTACATGCTGCTCCACATGCAGCAAAATATTTCCCTCATGGAGTCCAGACACTGGTGGTTGTGGTGACTGATGATTCTCAGACTAAAGGATGATGAGGATGATGAGGATGATGATGCTGCGAAGACTCGGTGATGATGGAGAGGTGGAGGGTGCACACAACAGCAGCATAAAAGAACTACTAGCAAAAAGAGAACAATATTTAAAACAAGAATCAGTAAGATGATAAGCTAACAGAGAATGTGTGAATGTCGTGCTATTGGTGTGATCAGCTGACAGAACAGCTGATGTCTCCCCATAATGACAGACAGAATGATTGAGCATGTGTGCAAGGAGTGAATGGTAGATATTATGAAAAATATTTGAAAGACCTAATTCCAAGGTCAGATTACACAATATCAGCCCGAATATAGCCCAATGCAGTGTTGTACAGTGTCAGCTCAAATCATGAATAACAGTGAGTGTTGTACGCGATAATCCATCGTTTTATATTGTGTAGTGTGTCATAGTAATTGACAATCAACATTTGGGGCGCCTCATAACATCCCGACAGAAAGTCTAGCATGTTTGACTTTCTTTTGGTAGTTCATGACTTCTTCCATCACAGCTGTCACTTTGACCTCTAAAAACACAGAGCAATGTGCTGCTTTGGACAACTGTATGACAGGCTTTTTGATGTTTTCTCTAGGGACATTACCATGACAGAGTGAAAAAGGAAAATTGATGGCGTGAAACAGCAGAGGCACTTGAGCAACCCAGTGAGTACTTAGGATCAGGCTAGCAAAGAAAGTTAATTCTTCATAATGTTGATGATTATATATTAATAAAACTCACAAATAGTGGCGGGACTTTTACTTACCACAACTGCAGAGGGCACCAGCTTCATTTGAAACAGACTACATTAGAAAACGGCCGCTATTCATTATTCCCCCCGTATTTTTCTATTTTTACTTGGCATCACACCATCATTTCAAACTCAACACTTCCTGTATCTGTTTAAAATTAAAAGCCCATTATAACTTTAGTTGAGAGAAGCCTATGCCAATAGGTGTGTTATGATTAAGTGGAATTCACCATTTAGTACACCTAGGTCAGAGCAGATTTGGATAGAAAGAACATTTGGTGCACCTGGAGCTGACTTCTCTCCATATGTTTAAATATTTTCTGTTCATTCGCGTTTTTTGAGATAGATGTGAGAGTCAGGTAGCCGGAGTTAGCAACCGTAGTTAGCCTATATGTTGTTGGGTTAGGGTTGTTTATGCTCGCTGGTGAAACGAAACGATTCTACAAAATAGCTATAACATTAACAACAGTTAAACAAAAGATCGTTAAAATATATGGTAAACTGCTTTACTTAATACTTACCGTATTTGTCCCAGCCTCATCCATCGTCAAGCCAGTCCGTGGGTAAAGCGCTTCTTACTACCTTTCATGGCAGCTGGGGAAAAAGTGAAGTGTCCAAAAACGCAGGTGCTGATTGGCCGAAGAGGAGCTATATATAGCGCTGCTATGTATCTGCACTCGATTGCTCTTCCTCAACTACCCGGATGTCAGTCACAGTGAACTGAAATTGAATTTTGAGAACTGAATTTCAATAGTGAGAACTGAATGTGAAAATATATAGAGTTGAATTTTCATAATCTTACATACCGTTTCAAGCTTATTGAATTTCAGTTCCAAACTAATAAATTCAATTCAAATTATACCATTCAGATTCAGTTTTTAAAAAATTCAATTTCAAATTATACTATTCAGATTCAGTCGGACAACGCAATATTTCAAATTAAACACAAATTCAAATTATGTAATTCAAATTCAAATATAAATGATTCAAATTCAGTTTCTAGTGGCACATATTTCAGCCCATATAACATACATTAAAAATGTTAATGTTTACTCAACCACTTATGTTCAATTGTTTACATCAGCCAGTGCTGAACAGTATGTTGTTGTTTACATAAAGAAAGTATTTTGTTTACCAAAGAAGGCATATGACAGCTAAGCGAAATAGCAACAGTTAGAGGAAGCCATAAATGTTACTAAGTGTTAATAAGCTGTAAGTATTGACTGTACTCTTAGCTTACAGCTACAGTTTTTAAATCCTCACTGTTTTGTGCATGCATTTCCCTGGGAAGGACTTTAACTCAGAAAGGGGGATGTAGTATTGGGGAACACGCCGAGGTAGGAACCTTGTGTGAGTTGTATTGTGTTTTAACTTTTATACCGAACAGAGAGGAAGCATAATGGTGTGATATTTCCACTTTGAACAGGCAGTGTAAAAGGGGCTAATGCCTGTTCAATGTGGGAATTTCATGCCATTATGCTAACTTTCCATTTTGTGTAAAAGGTACAACTGTGGAATGGGGGACAGAGTTGTCTCACCTCAGAGCTGGGAGATAGTAACAGCACTGAAATGGCATCTGTATAAACAGAACAGCCAGCAGAGCGGGATCATGGGCAACACAGGTGTGATGTTTTGATAACATATTATGTGTGTGACCAACTGCAAGTGATTTAGAAAGTAGTTATTAGCAATTAGCAGCTAACTCAAAGAAGAAGAACAACAGTGACTGAATAGGTCTGCAAATCAGGGAAACATTGAGGTCCAGTAGCTGCTAACCCTCGAAGCAGAGAACAAATTACCAACACGTTCGCATCCCAAGTCATCACATATTGCTGCTATGTCAATGGCCTTTCATGTCTACATATCACATGCTAGGTATCCTCCTGTGTCTGATGTTGATGTCAACAGAAGCACGATTAGGTTTAGAAAAAAAACATCATGGTTTGGCTACATTCAGGAAGGGCTCTCAGGTGAAAGTCCAGGGTGTGGTGAACTCATCTATCACCCCTCCCAACTGCCCTGTGGGAACTTTCCAGCTCCTTATATTAGCTTGTTACCAGCAGCTTTCCAAACAGACACTGTCCAGCAGACAATCAAACTGTCGCAACAGTTGCTATCCAGCTGTGTTATGAACTGACACCACAAAACAACACAGCAAAAGGTAACATCCAGCCGCATTACAAACTGATGCAGCCCACTGGTGTATCATACCACCGCGAAAGGTGGCTTTTGAAGTCGAGTGTCTGACATCAAAATCACTAACAAAGCGCCGATATTGGACGAAACAGGAATGAGAATGGGCTGCAATCAGGTAAATTTTGTATGTCTGGAAAACTGAGAGTTGGATTTATGAATGAGGAGCACTGAGCCTTAAAACTGGTTCTCAACAGGATAGTGAACAGGAATACCGTAACACACACACACACACACACACCCACACACACACACACACACACACACACACAGACCTTTCCATTTCCCTGAGCCTCTCCTTCCCCTCCCCAGCTCTTCAGATCAGCATGGATGTGAAGCCAAGCGCTGGGAGGGGAAGCTGAAACAGTGCTTTGGAGCACCACACTTGACAGACCACTGCCTGGAGCTATGAATGAGTCAGCAGCCCCCTTCCTTCCTTCTTTCCCCCTCCCTCCTTCAAATTCTAATGTCTATACCAATTTACCCTCCATCCCTGTATCAAAGCTTGGCCTCCCTCAACCCAGGAGAAGGAAAATCCGTTAGCAAAAAATGAAAGATAGGGGGGTGGGGCAGGAGGACATCAAGTCAATAAGGGCCATGAAATTGGGAGCATGGACAACATGTATGTTAAGTTATGGAGTGGTGGGAAGGAAAGGCAGTGGGTTACAGAGTGACACAGTCTACAGACAGGAAGAGATCAGGTAGGAAGAAGAGGTGCATGTGTGTGTGTGTGTGTGTGTGTGTGTGTTGGGGGAGTGTTACGTGTGAAACCTCACTGTCTGTTTTAATATTCCCAGCAAAGAGAGAAACAGACAGAAAATCGATCGCTTCATTTTTCCTCTGATATGAAAGAGTTAGACAGAGGGCTGAGCTTGAAGACTCGCTTTCTCTTTCTCCCTCTGCCACCTTGAAAATCATCTCGTCTCTCATCTGTAAGACATAGAGACAGAAAAAGCATGTCTGAGGGAACAACCAGGCAAAGAATGAGAATGCAGGGTGAAAGAAGCATCCTACTGTATATTCTTTTCTTTTCTTTTCAAGCATGACAAGTACGATTTCATTCAGCTATTTCCCCTTCATTCTCTCACTTACTTTTTAAAGTACAGTATGCCTGCAGCAGTTTGACTTTCAATACTTATTACTTTGTGTTACATTTTTTTCTAGTTTAGTTAGTTTCTGAAACTTTGTACATTTGCTGATCTAAATAGTTAGTGTTTGCAACATTAACTTTTATTAAAATAAGCTAATTACAGAACCTTTTTTTCCTGCCATCCAAACACAAGAATGTTGCATAAGACGAGACTGAAGCTCCACAAATGGAATGGTTTTCATATTAATAATAAATGTAACCAGTTAGTAACAAATAAAACACTTCCAGTAATATCAAAGGGCTGCTATTGCTAACAATTCTACACCACAGTCGTATAAATTCTGCATAATGCATAATGCGGGATTTATACTTCTGCTTCGAATCGACGCTGTACACTATGCCATAGCCTGACGTGCACCTCCCCAGAAATGTAACTACAAGTTGCGGCAAGGCAGATCTCCTGTTTATTTTTGTAAGCTAAACGCTCAGTGCTAAAGGAAGCTATTTACTTTTATTTTACAGATAAAACACAATAAATTGTGAAGACAATAAAGCCTCAACAAAATAGCATCTTGAGTCTTGTGTGTGATTTATCCTTAGGGGATTTATGCCTCTGCATTTATCTTGGCTTCATATGAGCTCACCACTAGGCTAATTTATACAATGTAGAATGCCATACGCTTGTGCTAATAACCCTAGCATGTTAAATTTGTTTGGAAATAGACAGTTGTTTTGTCAGTGAATCTTGTGTGTTGTAAAGTAGCCAAATTTTGTAACGTTACCTTTGTCAAATGTTGCTG
>JAPZEB010000025.1:30716845-30728887 GCA_029783705.1 Chaetodon striatus | reverse complement strand
ATGGGGGTACCAACTCACTTGATGCACGGCTTGCCATCTTTTCTTCTCTTTCTCGCTTCTTAGGTGTCACGTTACGACCACGATCCAAAAACTTTATTAACCCTCATCTCCCGAAACAGCAGTTAAGAGAATCATTACAGCCTACTTGTAACAGTATTAAATTGCAAACTCAACCACACATACATAGGTGCTGGACAAACACTCATTATTTAGGCATTAAATAAATTATATTTAATATTATGTTAGGCCAATATAGGCCTATATGCGCAGCAGATTTTTTTTTTTTTAAATGACGGTAATGAAACTGATACCGTTATTATTTTTACCGCGGGATACCTTATTATCGTATTATCGCCCAACCCTAATGGTAAGAGACACAACGTTGTTTAAATAACTGATTAATAATCAGGTTTGGAAGATGTAAGCGTGTTAGTGCACATGTGGCTATGTGTGTGCATGTGAAGAGGGCCTGGCAGAGGAACAGCCCCTGGCACGTGGGTCAGAGCCCATTAGCAGAGGTGTCCCTTAAACACATTAGTCATTACCTTGTGCACAGAAGGCTAAAGCTCCACGACTGACTGAAAAAAAGCACCATCATATCAAAGCCCTCCATGTTTAGACATCAGGAGGGGACAAAGACAAAATGACACAGATTCCCACCATAGGGGCCTATGGTCATCACCTCAACACTTTCGAGGAGGGAACGCAACTGTCAGACAACACTGTCACCCCATGGATTGAATATAGACTATGACTACAACTGCTGTCTTAACTTTTGCTATGTATCTATTACAAAGATACATGTAGAAGGCCTCATGATTGTTTATGTATTCACCGGCCTGAGGGCCGAAACGTCATCGTGATTATGAAAAACTTTTGCCTTCATACTTCAGATTGGTTTATTAAAAGTATTTCTTCAACTTAAGGCACCCTCTGTAGACCAGGAAGAGGAATGTGAAGAGAGTTGTGCCAATGTTTCCTGCTGAAGCCTTCCCACTCCTTTCTTCCTTATTTGTTCTTCTCCTCTGTCGCTCTTCCTTTTACAATTGTACAGTATCCAACTCTCCTCTTCCTTTTAAGATGAACAAGGTTGGCAGGGAAGCAAAAAAGAAATAGGCGGACAGCTAAAGGGATAACCAGGATGTTTTTCCCCTAGATTTTACCATTATAATGACTGACTGGAGTCAAACTCTCCTCACTGACGTAACCAGTGAATGGGACCAATGTTAAACATTACAGTGAGATAAAATAATGAAGGCAAAACACAGAGATTTGAAATATTGAGAACTTTTTTCTCTCCCATGTCCTTCATTCCACTTCCCCTGAGCCCAGCAGGTGGAGGCCCAGTGAACCCAGAAATGAAAAAATAAACCATTTAAGATCTAACCCAGTCTTAATCAGCAATGGCTGGGCTCTGTCAAGAGGGGCCAGACAGGCTGCAGTGTAAGGCAGTGGAGCGAGATTGGTTACCCTCTTATCGGCTCAAACCTTGACTCAGATAGTCATTATGATGATGAGCACTGATATTTCTTGGTTACACTATTAAGTAGCTAGTTATGAAAATAATCCAGAGTTTTGCACAGGCCACAGCATGAGAAAGGTGGCCTTAAGCTGAGTTTTTGTTCTTTACCTGAAGTGTGCCTTGATGTTGCTGGGGCTGGAGGAGCGAGTCTGGACCTCTTTTTCCTGCTTCTCCCTCAGGATCCTCTCTGCTAGTAGGTAGTATGTGGCTGTGATGTGGTTGTATTTGTTAGTCTCCAGGGCTCTGAAACAACACAGTCACATTAGGAACAATAACAGATGGGAAGCATAGACAAACAAACATGAAGAAAAGGACTAACAGAGTCAAGTAAAGAATAGATACTATAAAAATGAATACACTTTCAAGACTCCTTTATTTATTTCCTTTGTTTCCTTTGTTTCCAAATTTGGAATATTACAGTTTTGGGAAATATATAGGGGGTATGGCAGCACAACTTAGACCAGTAATTTATTGGTGTGCGAAAAACTATGAAGCAAAGCGGTTAATCTTATAACGATATGTACAAATCTTCATAGGAGACAAAGATGCAGTAAAGGATGTACTTCGGCAGGTAGATGCTGTCACTCAGTTTACATTAGAATTGTGGTTCAAGCTAGTATGAAAATATAGATTAGAGAAAGAACTTAAGCTACTTCAACGGATAGTCTATGACAGGCATTTTATCCTAGGTACTCTTGACCAAAGGTTCAAACAAAGGATTCCAAGTAACATAGCAGCACCATGCACAATAATAAAGCTGGACTGAAACAAAGTGATAAATTTAACAACCAGGACCACTTCAGGTATTTGCCACTATGGGACTTTCATGACAGACCAATAAAGCATACTGCAAATTTGGATAAATATGGAATAATTAAAACCATTCAAATCAAAGAATTAAAAAAAAAAAAAAATCTAAACTATATCAATATCTATTAGAGAGAAAAGGAAATATGACACTAAATGTAAAGCTGAAATGGGAAAAATAACTTGGCTCGAATATTACAGAAAATGAATTGATGAATATTTGGAACAGTCTACAACATCCTCTGGTACATAGAGAGAGCACTGTTGGAAGAATATTATTAGTTTCTTCATTACTCCACAAATAAAGAGCAAATACCTGTCTACAGCACAACCATGTTGAAGAAGATACAGGGCAATAAATGTGAATCATACCTATGCATTTTGGCTCTGTCCTGAAATTGTACAGTTCTGTGTAAATGTTCATATGGTTATTATTAAAATTTGGGGCTATGATATACCTAGATCATGCATGGTTTTGTACTTAGGCAATATGCCAGGAGGAACTGTGTTAAGAGAAGGCAGATACCTATTGAACATCTTGTTGGCAGTCTGTAAAAAGGACATCAGGAAGAGATGGTAAAAGGCAGAACCACCAACACAAGATGAATGGTTGAAATTTGTGAATTAAATATACTGTTAACCTACAGGATGAGGACTCAAGAGAGGCGATGTAGAGAGAAATGGAAGAAAAGGACAATTTTTGAGGACAAGATGAGAGATCGACCTACTGACCATGTCACTGACTATGCCACAGAGATTATTAGCTTTTGGGTAACAAGGCAATGCGGACATTTTTGTTTATTTGTTCACTTATTTTTGTGTGTGTGTGTTTTTGTATTTTTTTTCTATCCATTTATAAAACTTGTAAAACACTAAAAATAAAGTGTTAAAAAAGAGTGAAGGACAATAAAGAATAAGGGTGACACAGAGTGCTGTACATTAGAGGCATTTCAAAATAATCTAATGACAATGGGTCTCATTCATGAAATGTTAGTAAATCTGAGTAAATTTGCACATAAAAAAACACCTCAGTACTAAAACATACTCCAGATTCATGAATGCTGCGGAAAACTGGGATTTGATCATAGGCACGTGTGTATGTTCAGAATTGCCAATCAACTGTAAATTCACAACATGCTCCTAATCAGCAATTAGTATATATCCCTCCCATGAATAGCCAGTGACTGCCATATATGGAGATAATTACTACGGATAGGTGCATCCTGTCAACCTGTGAACACAGAGCAAAGAAAGAGAGAGAGAGAGAAAGAGAGAAACAAACACTTGTCCAACGAGATCAAAGTTATTTTAGGTTAAGCAGAGTTGAACAAAACATTTCATTTTCTTCTGTAAATAGTAGTGTGTCACAGAGAAGTAAATGAAAGGCTTGGAAGGAGGTAACGGGTGTCATTAACTCCGTGTCCTCTGTTGTAAGATAATCCAAAAAAATAAACAAAAATAGTTCAACATGAAACTAAGTGCAAAAAAAAAAAAAAAGGAGTGCACTGCTTGAATCATCAGAGAGACCTCTCTGTCAGCTTGCCCTAAGCCTCAGCATTGCTTGTCACTGTTGTAAAATTAAACCACTATTAAAACATCTTAATTCGGGAAGTCTAATGTAAGCAATAACCCACAATTCAGTTTAACAAGTAAGATAGTCTGGAGTGAAACCACACCCTCTTCTTCCAACTCTCTGCCAGATTCGGATTCGCCAACTGCCAGGTGCGAGCAGAGACAGATGCCGAATTGCTCTCCCAAGTCCACAGGTCTTATTAAACTAAAACTCAATTTGAAAAAATGTTTGTCTCCCCCGTTGCGTCCCCGACAAAAATGTAATGCAGTTTGGGGCTGCAGTACGTAAGGAGGACAGAGGGGGAGTGTGTTGGTTTGTTATTTATTTATTCAGAGAGCAGCGCTTTCCAGTTTTGTATTAAGTCGATCTAAATAACTTATTCACATTTTTAAGAACCCTAATCTGAATCTCAAATTTGCTAAATGACAACTAATTTAACTAAAGATGTTACATTTCTAATAATCTGTCATCTTTAACTTACTTGTTTCAAAGGCATCTGTGTATTGTGAACATAACAGAGCACAATAAGAAGGAAAACTGTAACTTCTAATCATGACAAGCAAAATGTATGTTCTATATCTTATTCACACAAGCACTACGAGCAGTCAGAAGCAGGTGTAGATTTTGTTAGTACTTAGTAAGAGATTAGAGCTAATAACATATTGATGTGTGGTTAATATTGTGCTTTTCAAGGTATTGTAGGCTGTATCTTTAAATAAATGTAGAATCTGCAGAAATGAGTGTCCCAAATTATTATGCAAGTTGGTGATAAGAGCATATAACTTATGAAAAATAAAAACTAGGCAGCTTTTTAAACATTTTATTGATTGAAACAATAATATTTTCCACAACTGTATTGACACTTAAATAAAAACAGTTTAAAACTAAAACTTTTAATGTCTTTGAAACATTTCAAATACAAAGTGTTTCTCTAATGTCCAATAAAACCTCCTTTCCTTTCAATAAGGGTCAGAAGTCACTGTTCAACTGATTTAGTTAGGTTTCTGATAACTTCTTTGCTGACACTATGTGCTGCACCTGGTATGGCTTTCCAAAGCTGGTCTTTTGAACTGAATTGCTTGCCATCACTGTAAATCATCATCTTAATTATTAACCATAAGTTCTCAATCGGGTATTCAGGCAGGCCAGTTCATGAGGCGATCCGTCTCTAAAGCCCTGAGACGCCAACCAGTCTTGGGAATGATGTGAGGCATGTTACGTTGCATTGTCATGCATGTACACCAGCTTCTTCTTCACTTTAGCTGATTGTCCACCATGGAAGGAAATTTGTCTTGAGGAAAGTGCAGTACCCCTAAGAATTCACTTTTACACCATCTGCATGGCCACTTGAAATCCAATCAGATGCCCACCCATCTGGTCTATCAAGGGCTGCCCAGCACTCATCAGTGAATATAACTTTGGAGAGGTCGGCTTTTATGTAATGTTTAGCCCATTCCAGTCGTTTTTCCTGATGTATTTTCTTCAGTGGAGGTCTTGTCTTTGCCTTTTGGACCTTTGCCACTTGTCTTTGCGTCCTACATCGAGTAGACATGGGGACATCATTGAGCCCCACAGCTTCAAAAGTTGCCTTACTGTTAGCTACAGGTCCTTTAGCAATCTCTCGTTTGATTCTTGACAATTTTCGGCTTGATAATGTTCCACAAGCTTTTTCTACTATGGGTTTTCTCCCATCCTGGATGTGTCTTTTTATGGTTCGGTGGTCATGCTGCAATTTCTTGGCTACATCATTTGTAGATTCCCCCTTGCTGAGACTCTTGACAATTTGACTCTTTTCCTCTTTGGTCAGGTCACTTTTCTTGCCCATGGTCAAAGTTGAATAAGACTTGCATTATAATGTGGCACAATTACATACAATACACGTGGTCTGTGATAAAGGATATTAGACAGCTTTGTAGATTCAAACAAAAAGGGTTTTGTTAAAGTACAATGCCTTAAACACAACATACTTAAACAATATTTTTTTTCTAAACAGCAGCCTTCCAGATTTTCAAGAAAGATCACTTGCATAATATTTGGCACGCAGTGTAGTCTTTCAGCCCAACAGACCATTAAGTTTACTGTGTGGTCCAGCAGAGAGTACTGTTAAACATTACCACCAACTTCACATATAGCATACCCTATGAACCTATAATCATGACATCAAAGAATCAAGTATATTTGGGTTCTTCACTGGAAGAATGATGAACAAAGATAAGGCTGTTTGCTGTCTTTGTAAAACACAGCTGCCTTCCTCTAAAACACCAATACATGAGGACTCAGTCACAGCTAACTGCGAACCAAGTCAGGCAAAGTCACCTGTACAACATGGTCTGACTGCATACTTTTCACACGCTCATCCTCAGGAGCCAGAGGCTCATACAAAGGCCATCAACAATAAGATTTATATGCTTGGATATGCAGCCCATCAGAATGTTTCTGTTGAAGGTTTTCACTTTGACAGAGTTGGAGTTAGGATATAAATTCTCTGCTGCACCACAATCTCAAGACTCAGGATGGGTACTGCCCCATGGCTGAATAATTAAAGACTGTAGTATTGATAAGCTCTGATGTTGACAGTTCTTCTATCAGTATTGGAGAAGTTCAGAAGATATATTTCTTGTTTATTTAGGTTACATAAACGTTGTCTTGTACAGTTTTTATCTCAGGAACTCTGTAATTAGCAATAAAATTAAGACATTCGTTACTGATGCATTTTTGCTATTCAATCCAAAGGAGAGCCCTCTGTGACGGAGCCTCTGCCCAAAGGCCGCAGCCAGCTCTGCCACCCTGTGTCTCACACACACAGAGGTCCTGCTCTCAATGACAATGGTGAAGAGAGCAAAATGCTCTGAAGATTAAACTTCACAAGAGTTGATGCCAACACTGCTTGTTGCCACAAGTTCAATAACTCCTGTGTATGGTAGGGCATTAACACAAGCAATCTTTCCAAACATCTAGCAAAAGTGCATTACATACAGGCGCAGAAATGAACCGTTTTCAACCGCCTGCCTCGTAGTTCATCTTCTGTTACCCCATCCATGTCAGGTATATTATAGTCTATAATAGTAATTTATTCAGGTTTCTGAGGTTTCTACTATTTTTCTCTGTTACAGGGTTTTCTGGGGGAGTTTTCCCTTCTTCAGTGAGGCAAACTGTGATTTGTGATATTGGGCTTTATAAAGAAAACTGTATTCAAAAGAATGCTGCAGCAGAATGTTAATTTATAAAATGACTTACATACATAGAAAATCAAGCAATGTTATGTCCGCTCTTAATTTCTTTCTTTTTTTTTTTCCCTATTAAAATCCCCCAGAAGAAGCGATAAGAGTACCGTTAAAGTGCTGGGTCAATAAGCAGTGTCAGTAAGAGTGTTAGTATGGTTAAGATTTTAACAACACCCATCCCTACTCAAGACTCATGGTACAGCTGGATGACACCAGACAGGAAAAAAATAAGGGCTACACTGTAATGCCCGAGGGTCAGAGCTGTAGATGTGCACATTTCTGTTGATTCACATGTGGTGACTGGTTAACAATGTCTAATGGTGAAAAGTGGAACAGTGCAGGGCTTTGGTCTGATGTACTCTTGGTATATCATAAACACTGATTTTGTGTTGTGTCAGCAGCAAGTTTACTCAATTATTCAGGTTGTAAAATATTTTACTTTTGTCAGATTAAACTATGTAAAGAGATTGGAAATGGAAATGGAAGTTATGCTGTAAATTGTCAACTAATGGTCTTTGTTTATCACAACTGCAGAGAGAAGCAAGTCTTTGCTCCCTAAAGCCACTTTTCCTGCTAACACCTGCTAACACCTTGCTTTTGTATGTAATGGGAAAGGTTACAATCTGCATTCACACCCAGGTCAAATGACTCTGCTGTAGTAATGGGTATTTATTGACTCCGGCCCCAACCGACATTGATCAAGACACCACAACTGGGGGAATAAACCATTTTTAGCTCCTTAACTGTCGAGATGCAGTGACACATCACCACAAAATACATTCTGTCTCTGCCCAAGCAGCACTCAAACATTAATCCAAATTAGTCAGCACTGAAAGAGAGACTGAATAAGTAAGAGATATATAAAAAGAAGTAACCACTGCAACATTTTTCCCCCAGTGGTCCCCATGCTGCTTGTTTACTAACCTGTTTTCTGTCCTGTCTGATGTCAAATGTTAGACCCCCCCGCAGGCGTGCTCATCTCCTGCAGAGCCATGTACACAGCTCTGGTCTACTGACAATTGGAAAGGAGTGTATAGCCGATTTTTAGCAGGTTAAGCCATACTTAAAAAAAATAAAAAAAATAAAAAATATGTAAGTGAGCTAATTTTGGTGAAAAAGGGTATACTTTATCTGTTACGAACAAAAACCTTGTTATCTGATCTGCATCTATTTTATTCTGCTGCTGCTGGTGTTTGCTGTGAATGCAATGTCAATACTTCGAACACTTCAACGCAGTGGTACAGCTCAAATGGTTTTTATTGTGAAACATATGCAAACTCTATTTTCCCTTAGACATTTCTATTAGTAAATGTGGTGCCATGGCTTCATTTAGCTAACTGACTGGCAAGCTAAGGGCAATCAGAGGTCCTCGTCTGTAACTGACTGTGGTGAATGAAAAGACTTTTGCGATGATGATGAGATGTTTGTGATAGCTAGGTAAAGTCTCTGCTATGTTGCTCTATATCAGACAAGAGGAGAGAATGTAAAGCACAAGTGTAGTAACACAATGCCACACACACTCTGACAAAACACATCCGTTAAAGATTGATACTCAGTGAGGAAGCCTGTTTCTTGCTCTGCTAAATATCCCATTAGCGTATCCACACAGTATGTGTAGAAGAGGCAGGCATTTATGCTCATATACAAGAAAGGAAAGACAAACAGAAAAGAGCAAAAGGCAAAAGGTGCAAATGGAGCATGTCACCATTTAGAGTGATGTGTGTGTGTTCACTGCATGTTATGGCTGAACCATGCGTCAGGGATGTTGGATGCATACCCAGCAACATCACTGATGCTTTTGGGATCTATAAGTTGCATTCCTTTATTTTGATCTTAACTGAATTAATCGTTCAGCCATACTGCATGTGTGTGTGTGTGTGTGTGTGTGTGTGTGTTTCTCTGCATCACACCACAGGTAACCCCATAGAAAAAGATAAAAGTAAACTGTGAAACAAGGCTGTTAAGTGTGAACTTGAGATCCTGACTCTGAAATCCACAGCTGATCTCTTTTTTATTCCTGTGATGGTCTTTCATGTATGTAGCAGCTCAGCAGCTTTCCGTCATAGCTCCAGAGTAAAGAGTTAACTTTTGTTCTGTTATAAGGCTTCTCACACATTAGTATGGTGAAGTGAAACAGGAACCGGTAGACCCACTTTTGATGGAACAGTGTGACTGCTATCAAAGTAATTGCATGTGGCTGTATGCAAGTTGTGGGTCTAGTTTTGGGTGAACATTATTAACAGTTGAACGACCTGATAATCTGGTGTTGACTGATTTTTGCAGCAGGATTTGAAGACACTTTTGTTTTGTTGGGATCTGGTAGGCATAGCTTCTTAGCATAAATCCAAAAATTATCATTATTATTATTATGATTGTTATTATTATTATTGTTATTATTATTATTATTATTGTTATTATTATTATTATTATCATCTAACACCAGCAAATCTATCTTTATTATTATTATTATTAACATTAATAACAATGGGGCACCACCCTAGGATCAAAGTCCAAAAGCCAAACTGCAGATGAAGTCACAAAAATGGGTGTTCAGTTATAATGGTCAATATTTGTTAACTATTGTACATTTATAAGTTGAACAGTGAAGGGCTGATTTCACAACCAGCTGTTATTACAATAAAATATACACAAATAATTACAGGCAACTGCTCTTTAAATACAATAGAGTTAATTCAATTCAACTGCACATGAATAAGAGCATGTCTTTTGTACACCAGAGAGAAACATAGACAGCACAACTTACTCTACTATGGCCTCTCGGTCGGCGATGTCTCCAAGCACCATGCGCTGGATGATGCTGTTGTGTTCCTCCTCAGACAGGTTCTTGTGGGAGACCAGGGGAGTATTGTACTTGGTGGCTGGGGAGGGGTCGACCCCCTGCAGCCAGGCATGGCTCTCAATCTCCTCCAGGGAGGCCCGTCGCTTGGGATCCCTCTGAAGCATACGGTCTATCAGACTAAAGCCGTGACGAGAAGACAGTAAAAGGGATAGGAAGAGAGCAGGGATAAAGGAGAAAGAGTACAAACTCAAATTAATCTGAATTCACAATAAACAGAAATCCTGTAAAATGAGTACATAGTATCAGTTTTACTGATTTAAGGGTGACAAGGCATGTGGTCTGCAACAGACATTTGGTTTTGGTTGATGCTGGCACCTTGATTACTGATCTCTGAGCATTTTCCCTGCTTTGAGGTGTAGGAGAGGTGTTACCTGCATGCTTTAAGTAGGGGTTGACCAGTTATTGGCCTGGCTGATTATCGCCTGCTACATTCAGCATTTTTACAAGCTTAGTTCCAAAAAAGTTGAGACACTGTGTAAAATGTAAATAAAAACAGAATGCAATGATTTGTAAATCATGTTTGACCTATATTCAATTGAATACAGTCCAAAGACAAGATATTTAATGTTCACACTCATAAATATTATTATTATTTTTATTAAATATGCACTCGTTCTGAATTTAATGCCTGCAGTCCAAAAAAAGTTGGGGCAGGAGCATGTTTACCTGTGTGTGACATGATGTTTTCTTTTACCAAGTAAGTGTTTAGAAACTGAGGACACTAATTGTTAACCTGCAGACAGGTCAGTCTAGTACCTGCAGTCTTTCACTGTGAAGCCATACTATTGGAACACGTGTGGAATGTGTCTCATTGTCTTGCTGAAATAAGCAGGGATGTCCCTGAAAAAGATGTTGTCTAGATGGCAGCATATGTTGCTGCAAAGCCTTCACAAAAGATGTGCAAGTTACCCATGATGCCATGGGCACTAACACACCCCTATATCATCACAGATGCTGGCTTTGAACTTTGAGCTGGTAACAATCTGGATGGTCCTTTTTCTCTTTAGTCTGGAAGACATGTTGTCCATGATTTTTAAAAACAATTTAAATGTGGACTCGTCAGACCACAGCACTCTTTTCCACTTTGTGTCAGTTATCTCAGATGAGCTTAGGCCCAGAGAAGTTGGTGGTGTTTCTGGATGTTGATAAAGGGCCTTTGCCTTGTGTCATAGAGTCCTAACTTGCATTTGTAGATGCATTTTTAATGCATTGCAGTTTGAAGGGTAAAAGTTTACTGGCATTCAATATTGGTTTTCAGTCTTGTCCCTTACATGCAGACACCTCTCCAGATTCTCTGAATCTTTCGACGATATTATGGATTGTAGATGGTAAAATCTTTTAAATTCCTTGAAATTGTGCTTTGTGAAAGGTTGTTTTTAAACTGTTGGACTGTTTGCCCATGCAGTTTTTCCACAAAATGACCATCCTTGTTTGTGAACAACTAAGCCTTTTGAGGATGCCCTGCGGATATAATCAATAAGCATGCCAGCCTGTCACTGACTCAGGGCTTGAATCTAAATGAATTAATCTGGTGCACTTTGAGAGAATCAATCACGTATCACATCAAGAAGTTGGAATGACAATTTCAATGTTTTTAATAATGAAATACAGTGTTTCCCCTAGGTTTACAGCTTTGGGGGGGCGGAGTCTGATAAAAAAAAATCTGAGTTCAGCCCACTTGACTGCTGTGTTGTGCTATGGCCTATTCAATTACTGGAATTTGTTATTTACGTGACAACGCCTGAACGCAACACAGGCTCCGCTCCAACTGAGTGCAGTGCCATGCTGCAGCAGTCTCTTGATGGTCGTTTACACACTGTCATGACAATAACTCGCTTATAATTGTCTCGGACTCGGGTCGGGTTCAGTCATGAAAATGCGGCCGAGCCGCGCTCTAGTGTGCTCGTCTGTGTGTGCGCACGTGTCTGTTTGTGTGTGTGTGTGTTTGGGGCGGAACTCCACTGTGCACGAGACAGAGAGCAGAGGAGAATTGTAAATGTGCGACCATGTAGAGACAGAAATGACATGCTGTGGTGTAAATAAGATAAATAACATG
>JAPZEB010000025.1:30633246-30643511 GCA_029783705.1 Chaetodon striatus | reverse complement strand
AACATCCAGTGAAACCAGGACTGTGTCTGCCATCAGCATGGGAAAATGAGACTGTCATATCTGACATGACTTACTGATATGTGTGGACTCAGTGTCACAGTGACTCTGCACGTATGTCAGGCTGAACAATGTGATGGCTGTAAGCCCCTGTGTACGTATGGATCAAAAAGGTAGCTTTGCTCAGTGTATTTAATTTGTCCCTAATGCTGACTCTGCTAGCTGTTTTCATAACATGTAGCTTGTGTTGTTTTATGTTCTTGCCATGAATGTATGTTCATGTCCTGGTGTCCTGTTGAAGAACAGGAGACTTTTAGTTACTGACTAAATCAAACTGATGGCTGTGAGTTGTGTTATGTATTAACATGGAGGAAGCATTTCTGTGCTGTCAAACATGCAACTATTCACAGGTTAAATGGTTTCAAGTAGGTTATTAAAATACAGGATTTCTAATGTTCTAATGTACATGAAAATATTGATAATTTTTTAACAATCTAACACCATTCTGTGCAAAGTTATACACAAAACAATTGAATTAATTTACAGTGAGTCTGGAAATGGAAAGAGAGAGAGAGAGAGAGAGAGAGAGAGAGAGAGAAACTGGACATGAGTCATTTCCATTAAGTCTGTGTATCATCTCCTACCATTCACTGACTCTTACCATTCACTGACCAAATCAAAGCACAGCGCTTGATGGTCAATGTGAAACTAAAGTAATATACAACTCTTGTCAGTAACTGACATGTGTCAAGTCAAGCAGAAACCAATGCCTGAGAAGTGACTGGCAGAGCATTTATAAGAGGAAGATCTGATGAAGAATGAAGAGCAACGACTGCTACCTTACTGTCACAGATCATAGCCTGGTCATGGCAGCATTCAAAATGTTTTGAACATTTTGAAGCAAAACCAATTCATTTCATGCAAATTTACAAGCTAGCTAGCTTGGGAGACTTTTTAAGGACTACTCTGTCCTGTACAGCAGGAGTCACATGATCGATGGAGACAGCCAAAGGTGCGTAACCTAGTTTTTGGGTGTCCTTTCTAGCTTTGGAAAGAAAAAGTGAAGAAGCATTAAGGTCACTGACCTGCGTGAAGTTAACAGCAATGTCAATCTTAATTTTGCCTGCACAAATAGGCACAAACGATCCTTAAAAGATTCCAACTATTTTCGAGTCATTTGGCTATTGATGGGGTGCTGGGTGACCTAAGGTCAACAGACAAGTAAATGTTTAATATATCTAAAACGGTTTGAGCACAAAGTCTCGTGTTGCCTGCACAAATAAGTGCAAACAATGCACAAACAAACAGAAATAGTTTTACTTATATTTTCACCATATGGGGTGCCAACTTCACGCAGGTACACAATTGTCCTTGGAAAATGAGAATTATAAAAAGCAGTAAGGCTGTTAATTAGGGGTGTAACGCTCCATCGATCTGGAGCAATACTTCAATTCAATGATTAGTGAACCGATGTCGTCGATGCCAAGGGAACACATCGAACCATATAGTCATCTTTAGGATACACTTTTATTTTGAAAGTCTGTGTAACTGTCTAACAGCGGCGGGCCGACAGCAACCAGCCAAGAGAAAGACGATGAGAATAACATTATTTACTAGGAAAAAGCAGCAGTGTGGAAATATTAGGGATTTCAGGGAGAATACAGGTCAACATGTAATGTTACCTGCCTGGTCAGGCATCTCATCCTGCTAGCTTCTCACCACAGTGACATTAGCTGCCCTCAACAATGTTCAGCTGAAAAAACATGCATGCAGGCTGAAATTCAACTGTACTGTTCTGTCGGGAGATGCGGTGACTTCAACCAGTAAGTAAAAAAAATAATAATGTGACATGTAATTTGTTAAACTACAAGTAGAGGAAAAAATTCAGCCAGCCGCTAGGCTAATTTCTACAATGTAAACATGCTAAAGCTAACAATGGATCACTAGCAAAAAACAATTGTTTTGTCTATGAACCTTGCCAGTTATTATTGAGCTGAGTTTGATACTTTTGTTAAATGATGATTAATCCATGTTTTATGGCTGTTTGGAGGAGTTTGCCTTCAGGGCTTTAAGCCAGATAGACCTGAAGTCTTATTTAATGAAAAAAAAAAAAAAAAAAAAAAAGATGATGGTTTGGGTTAAAATGAAAGCATTTACTTTTATAAAGCTGTCAGAAAGCCCTGCAGGTTAACTTATCCCGTGTGCTATTTTATGTGTATTAGTGGAGTCACTTTAAAGGAAACCTGTTACAATTACTTACATTATTTATGCCTTGTTTATACGTTTTATGGCCAAAAGCAAAAAAAGACAGATGTGGCAGCTTTTTCTGTAATCAACTGTGTTAAATGGACATATAATATTGTTCCATATTGATCACAGGCCTCTAAATTGCATTTAATTGAAATTATTATTATTATAATTATTATTATTGTGGCATACTTTGTCATCTCAACAAATTTCTTATCATTGTCCAAAGAATTGATATAATATCGCATTGTGATGAAACTGGTGATTTACATCCCTACTGTTGATCAACCTGCTGCTTTTTCTTTATTTCTCCATCTCTAACTAGTTTTGCCACATAGTGATCTGAAAAATGCAGAAACTTTAAAAAATAAAAGTCATGATTATTACATCTAAACACAGGTCTGCTGGGGAAGTCCCAATGGAAAGTCCTGTGTTTTGTGACCCATCTTCTGCCAAAACTTGCCTCCTGACTATAATGCTCTGGAGCCCCTTCTTCTTTACTTTTATCAGCGCATTGATCATGTGATTGCAGCCTTCCAAAACATGTGGGCTATGCAAAAATTACTGGCTCATTACGTGGAGTATGTATGAATTTTATTTCATTACCTTTTAAAGGAAATGTATGAAAAATGCACGAAAGCAGACAGTAACATGTTAGCAGATTTACTCGCTACCATTCGTGCTACCTTATCTACCCTTGTTGGTCATGTTGGTCAGGTTGTCGTGGTCCATCAAGAATCATTCTTGGAGTTATTCTGATTGACTAGCGCTAGAAAGTTCCTGCCTTGCATGTCAGTGGTTAGTTCACCAACCACAGTAATTACCAACTGGCTTTGCAAGTAGTCACTATGTCACTAATTACCACGCACAGCTACTTTTTGAGGATGTATTCATTAACTTTGCTGTTCCAAAGCATGGTATGACCAGGCCTTCAGACTCCACCTCCCACTATAGTGCTCACATCACATTGTGCACTGCTGCTGTGCTGTCACTTGGACCTCTGAAGGAGGACCTCTGTTCAGAAACACAGGGGTGTTTGAGACACACATGCATTTTACTGTTCATTACTGAAAACAGTCTGTTATCTCACACATTTCCCTGTTTCATATAGGAATCACCCATCTCAGTACTCCTGACTGCACCTAGCTTAGTCTTTACAGGATGGAAAACCTTTATTTTCTGCTTTACAATCATTAAAAAATATGTTGCTTGTGCATGTTTGTGGTTACAGCTCTCCCCTACAGGATGAAAAAAAAAGCTCTTGTCTTACCTGTAATAAGAAGTCAAAGAGGGCCAGTCTACCCCACTCTGAGTGCTGGACTCCCACACAGGGTGCTGTCCTCAAGTCTGCTTCTCTCCCACAGTGAACCTGCAGCAGCCTCTGGTACTGGGTCCAGCTGAGTGCTACTGAGTTCTGGTCGTTGTCTCTATCACTGAGGTGCTGAATATCTGGATCCCACCATACTACAGGTCTGGGGATGCCATTGATGTATCGATAAGGTAAAATCTCACTGTGGAAAGTCCTCAGCACTGCAGGGAGACTTCTGTTGAGTCCCAGTACCCTGTCCAGGTGGAAGGCTAACACTTCAAACCAGTCATCAGTGCGTTTGATCAGGGAACAGTGCCCCTGCTGACAGCGCTCACTGTGGGTTTCCGGGCGTCTGTGGCCAGGTCCATGCTCAGGTGAGCCCCTCTGCGAAGATAGCTGCTGTGGAGAAATACAGTCATATAATGCTCTCCATTTAGTTTTAATTTTTCAAACACCATTTTGTTTTAGACACCAAACCCAATACCTCATGCCATGGGTTATATTGTTAAATAGTATAATTTGTGACAATGTGAATGTATATAAAGCAATCAGAACAGCGGTCAAACAATAACTTTTTTTCCAGCTTCATATTAGGTACAATTGCTGTATACTAGGGCTGTTAAACGATTCAGAAAATTAATTTAATTAATTACATGCTCTGTGATTAATTCATCTAATTTAATCACATACATCAATTTTTTTTCTTTGAAAATTTCAATTCAAATGAATTTTAGCAGATGTGTCGTAGTAAAGCTGCTGGATTTTGGACACAATTGTCCCCCTACCCTCTACCACTGAAAGTGGTCGGCAGTCAATTGCAATTCATTTTGCCAGGGAGTTAGTTGGTCACAGGTGGGTTTACTCAGTTTGTGTGTGAACACCTGGTCAAGTGTAACTTGACGAAGTTGACTGCTAGCGCTAGCATCAGAGGCTGTGCTAGCTCCGACCTCTGGGTTTACTGCTGAATGCTTTGTGTTGAGATATTTCAGGCTTTAATTTCTCCAATGGTACAAAAATTCTTTACTGTAGAAATTGCAAAGTACAATGCTCCTATCAACTGTACCATCTGGGCATTTTTTAGATGTAAATGTTCCATTCACAGGGCCAAGCATTGTCTCGCCTGCCTCCACCATGTGACAAACCCACTATGTCCTTCAATGACGCACTGGGTCAAAGATTACTACAGGCGATTAATCAGCGTGATTTTTTTTTTTTCATTTCACTGTAATGCAGATTAAAGGATCAGTGAAGTTACTAGTCATCTTTCAATACTGTCTTCTTTACTCAGTCTTCACTAGTAGCTCTAAGCCTATTCAAGTATTGTAAAATAGCTGGACACAGTATTTTTTTGGCAAATGTTACTCAGACAGGTGGAAATGGTGCGTTCATCATTAACTGGTTTCAGCAGTGGATTCATTTCTGGCAACAGGATGGCGTATGTGGACTGTGAAATATTTTGCTGTACAATTACAGAAAATTACTGGCTACTAGTTGTATTGCTTTCAAAGTAAATTACTGTTAATTTTTTACAGTTTTTTTTTTTTTGTGAAATGACAGCTGTATACCGTGATCTCACAATAGTTATACCTGCATTCCTGTTCTCATTTCACTGTAATCTCATTGTTAAACCTCATAGTTGAAATTACTACACTTACCTGCATGAATTTCACAATCAAATTCTGAATTTGGTTAAATATCACAGTAAAAGACTGTAAGGCAATAATATTGTAATTTATTGTGAAATATTACAGTTACATATAGGAACTTCCTGGACATATTCTGCACAGTGGGACTGAGTCAAAATGTACAACAGAGCTCATGTTAATGATGAAACACGTAACCCAGTGCAGTGGTGTGGCTCACTCACAATGGCTCAAAGGAATAAGATATATCAGGCTTTGGGAACTCAGATAATGTTTGTTAATGGGATCAACACATGGCTGTTGATTAGTGAGGCTGTAGCGAGGTGAAACCAGCCCCCTAAATACCCAAGTCTGTCACTGACTGAGTGAGGCAGTGATGAAGTTAGGCTGAAAGAAACTGCAAGCATATTTACCCTCATCTCCACAAGGAGTCAATAAGTGGTGGTTTAGTATATCTGTGATAGTACCTCTCACTTTGTAAATAGAGGCCTGGGTAGGGACTTCCCTCTCCTGTCTCCACTCAACAGACACTCATCTCCATTGTGTGACATTTCAAATGATCCCCTAACCATGTATTACAATGTACCTGCTGGTGCGTAGGAGGATCCAGCGCCACTCGGAGCACCTGTCCATGTGCAGGCACCCTGTTCTTACTGACTACCTCACCCCTGGCTAGGAGCTCCATCTTCTGGATGTCATCATCAGAGAGCCAGGGAAGAGGCCTGAGATCTGGACTAATCCTGATCCTCCTGTGGTCACTGTCTGGGAAGTCCTGGTCTCTAAAGCTCTGACACCAGCCGTTGTCATCTTTCTTTACTGCTGCCTCTAGTTTGGACAAAGCCTTTTTACGGCGCAACTCCCCAGGATTCTTCTTTGCTTCGGAGGGATCCTCTGAGAGATTCTGGTGTTTTTTTAGATCCCTGGAGGGCTTTTTCACAGCCTGCTGCTCCTCACCAACTTTGTCAGATTTCCCAGAGTGCTTTGTTCCTTGTCTGTGTTTTTCCAAAGCCTGGTGATATTCAGTTGGCTTTGCACTTGTATAGCTGCCATGTATTTGTGTGTCTGCATTCCTGTTTGTGTGTCTATCCTCCCATCTGCCTGCCAGTCTGTCCACAACTCGTCTGCCATTTATTAAGGTATTTGCTGGAGCAGGGAAATGTGCTGCTGTGGATTTGCTCCTTTGTAGATGAATGTGGGCCTGTGCAGTGTGCTTTACCACAGCACTGTGGTTGCTTGGCTTAATTCTATGCTTTGGCCCTGTGCTGTTGACTGTAAACTCTGGAAGATGGGGATGATGATGAATGGTTGGATGCTGGGTGGTGCCTGCCTCTTTTCTTCTGGAAGCGATGCCTTTGTTTCTGTGTTTATGTCTGTGTAAGTCTGCGTAACTTCTCTCTTTGATGCTGTTTTTGTCACCAGCTCCCAAAGGTTTAGGTCGCACTGAATCTTTAGACGTCTCTTTTCGAGTGCTGAATTTCCAGGCCTCGCTGTGGATGTGAGGGAGCTCCGTGACTCTGGGCCTGACTCTGAACCTCCCAGCGAAGCTTAGGGCTCGGGACGACCGCCATTCAATGTCAGTCTGTGGCAAAGGATGGGGCAGAGTCATGGCCATCACAGAAATCATGAGGAAGAGGAGGAAGAGGGGTGAGAGGAGGAGCAGCCATTTTTGACCACAGCAGAGTTTTGACCACACTCGCCAGGCCTGAAAGAAAAAAACAGACAAAAATAAGAAGAAAGACAGCAACACAAGTTAGAGGCGGACCAACAGAACCATGATTATAATGGATGGCACCATAAATTGCAAAGATAGCACAGAAAGCATTTGCACTAAACAGAATGGAGCACTCAGATTTCTGTGGGGTTAACCAAAGGCTGCACTGAGATCTCTTGGCTCCAGACATGTGTAATGCAGATGTGTTCATGAAGACAAAACAATCTGTGCTATGGCATATTATGTTTTTCTCTGATATCACAACAGTGATGCATGACCTTTGATTGTTTATTACCCAAAATGGAAATGAGAGAGAAAAGCTGGAATTTGGTGACAAAGAGGGAGCAGAGCCAAAACATCCTGCTTATGCTGCACAAATGTGAATATGTAAGCAGCAGAATATAAAGCTTGTGTCAACCGCCTCTGTGTGTCCAGTAGCTTACAGCAGAATTCGACTATATTTTGCAAAATACCCTGTCAGTGTCCTGATATGGCTCACTATATACACACTGAAGGCTCTATGAAAGTGATTTCACAGACCTGCCAACTCTGGACACATTGTTTGAGTACCACTTTGGTGACCTAGACGTGTCAGATATGAATCACTGCTGTTTGCACTATGAATAATTGTACATATTGTAATCTGCATACATGTGCCCTATTACATTAAACCAGGGGTAGGCAACCTTTACTATTAAAAGAGCCATTATTGCCCCCCCCCCAAAAGAAAAAGAAAATCTGTCTGGAGCTGCAAAACAAATTTGAATAAAGTTACTGTAACAGCCCAATAACTCCAAATTAGCCCATAAACATTACAAACAGGTCTTATTGATCATTCATTAATATGATTTACCACAAGGTGGCCACTCTGCGGTGGGCTATTTATAATTATTTAGTAATTTAACTTGTCAGTGTTGGTAGTGAAAGCAAATCTGTCCACACATTAAAATCCTCTATTTTCTTCCAAGACTTTCATTTTTTGGATTTGGAATCTTTCACTAGCCTGGCTAGGGAGACTCCAGGCTAGCCACCCTTACTGAAGTTCAGCTAAATGTAGAGGAAAAGATGCCAGACCACAGATGTATGACACACATTTCAGTTGATGATATATTTAAACAGTTTTAATTTGATGTATAGGCGATATATTTTTGTAGTTTACAAATGCAATAATCACTCTAAGCCTACAGAAATGGCAGATGAAAATCTGAATGCTAAAAAATTACCATCAGTAGTTTCCATATAATTTTATGTCAAAGCCACAGGGAGTCACTGGAAAGGGTCTAAAGAGCCGCATGCGGCTCCGAGCCTCAGGTTGCCTACCCCTTGGCTTAACACTAACCAACCACAAAAGCTGCATTTACACTTATAGTTTCTATTGTTTATGTCACACTGAGTACTATGCTGTGCTGTGTTGCTGTCTCTGGTGAAAACCATCGTTTGCTGTGTTTATTTTGTTTATTTACATGTATATTCATGTATGTTATTTGCATGTGTTTGCATGTTTGTGTTTTGTTGCTTCTTTAGTTATTATTTTGAGTGCAGCATTTTCTTGATTTGAATATATTTGCATGCTTGAGTTAATTGACACAGCTGAACACAATGGAGATGGTGATTGCAGACATGGATTGACAGCTGCTTCAGCCAATCAGCTGCTGCAGGCTGGCCACACTGGCCAATGCTGACTCAGGGGAGGGTTCCTCTTTATCTATATAGACAGAGCAGCAGATTAGACTCTGGTGGATTGAGCCCACCCACCTTGCAAGCTGTGGAAGATCCCTATGCAGACCAAAAGATAGATGCCACAAGCAGGAGCTTCTGCCTAAAGCCGTGAGTTCTCCATAACCAGTTTACTGTCCGTTGGTGAAGCTGCCCACAATTGACATAACCCTGTCTATGAAGTGCAGACTGCTGGCTATTTTTCTTGCTTCCAGGAGTGGAGAAGAGGGACCATTGGTGGTGTGGGCCTGATCGACATCTACTGGATAGAGGGCACTAAAGCAAAGACTGGGAGTACAACAGTGAGCCCTCTTGGACTGATTATTAAGATTGTTTTACCTTGCTCTTTTAAAGACCTTATCCCTATGTTAAAGAGGCATTTGCTACCTATCAGTTTTATCCTTTGTACATATCATACATATTTCAGCAATTTCCCCTTGGGGATCAATAAAGTATTTCTGATTCTGATGTCTTTGCACAATAAATGTTTATTGTTGCAGCCTCTATAATTGTGGTTTATTAAGTACTGCTCACCCTCGTATCAGAGAACTCAAGTACCTTATTGGTGGTTTGTTTATAATATAGTTTAGCAACTTTATTACAGCCACCCTCCTTTTTACATTGATACCTTAGAACAAAGGAATACTTCGCACATCTACTTCCAAACAGGTGTGTCGGAGAGGGGCAAGCCAAACATAACTTGTGGGAAAACTCCAGCACACTGTCCAACTTATAATGATTTTAATGCTGCTTTTTCAGGGGGGGTAGGGTGAAAACTTGTAGCTAGTAACAGGGTGTTTTTGTCAGTGTCCATTTGGTAGACTGTTGTAGTGACAGAGCTGTTGTTTTTCATAACCCATATGTCTAGGAAGCTTACTTGTTCAGTACTATAGTTTGATGTAAATGTTGTTACTGTCAAAACTGTTGACAGAATGACAAAGTCTGCTAATTCATCAGGACTTTCTTCATAAACACAGAAGATGTCATCTATGAATCTGTAGCATTTTAGAATCTTAGATAAATGTGTGTTCCTAACTGGATTGAAAACAAAATGCCTTTTGAAAAACAACTACAAAAAACAACAACAAATCAATGTGTATAATTAGGTGCACAAATGGTGCCATTATTAGAAACTGAAATCTGCAAATATTAATTATTTTCAAAACTGGAGTAGTTATATTTCGTGTTAAGATCACTATAATGAAGCTTTCTTTGATTCCAAATGAAATGTGCCCAAATTACATGAGCCACTAAAGCCTGTAGGAGACAGTGGAAGCTCTATTGACCTGCTTTTTATTCCCCCTATAAGTAAAGCCATAGGTGAAAGGCTGACCCAGATAACTGCTATGTCTCCACTCTGCCCAACTGCTCTCTACCTCTCTCTCCTCCTCTCCTTTTCTTAATTTAGTTGAGCACAGACTGAAGGAATGTTTCACACCCTTGAGACGTCTTCTCCATCTTAGAGCCGTTAACAACATTCCCAGATCCCTCCACCTGTGAAAGGATCCCATTATGCTTCCCCTGGGCTGGAATGCCCTGAACCAGGCTGCCTGTGCTGGCAGCTTAAATACTGAGAGCCTGTCATACATACACTTCTACATAAACAGTATCTCACAGGGACAAGTAGTGTGTCTGCTCTGTT
>JAPZEB010000025.1:30563376-30573473 GCA_029783705.1 Chaetodon striatus | reverse complement strand
TATATATATATATATATATATTTTTTTTTTTTCTTCGTTTTGTTTAGTTTTGTCTTGTTTAGAGGTTTTAAGTGATGTCAGAGTGATCTTATGATGGGCTAGTTATAGTGAGCCTGTATTAATCTCCTATGTTATGGTTAGCTTAAGTGCTGTTCCTGTGCTGCAGCACAAGCATGGGATATGGACCCCATGAGACCTCGGCAAGGACCGCTAGAGGTCCCTGGTTCCCAGCTTGGGAACCACTATTGTAGGCTGCTCATTAATATCTGGCTGACACCACCACCACCGCCCCCTCCTGCCACGCCACACCGCCCCGGCATCGCATCGGCTCCCTGGCTGTCGCATCACCGAGCGGGGAGGGGCCCCGGTTCCCACCATTGGCTGGTAGGCTACTGTATTACCGACAGCTTTACGGTAGGGCCACGGCCAGAGCGCGTGAGCGGTGGTCTTTTCATCTCCCTGAAGCGCAGTATCTGCTGGCGTTCAACATGATTTTAAGACGACCTTAGCAGCTGCTTTTCCTCACGCAGATAAACGCGGATACATTGTCCGGACACCGCGAGAGGAGGAGAGGAGCATGTAACCGGGAGAAACACACCGGCGGCGGCGGCGGCGGCGGCACCACCTGACACTTCTCTCTCTCGCGCTCCTTGTTTCCTCGTTATTTGAGGCTTCTCGATGTGTTGACTGGACTCTCCTGGTTGTTTTGGATATTATCTTCAGCAAAATGAGCGAAGAAGTGTCAGAGGTCCCCAAAGAGCTCCTGGGTAAGAGCATATCATTTGTAGCCATGTGTCCAGACTGGAACAATCACTCATACTGCCTCTTTCATATTCCTAACTCAGTGTGCATGTGCTCCTCACTGACTTCTGCAGTGTACTCATTGAGCTGGTACAATAAGATATATTCATTCATACAACACAGCCATGCTCACTGTGGCTGAGATACAATACTATTATCTCCTATAGTGTTGGTATCATCCAACCTATACCCATACAGGGCCACTTTTATTGTGAAATCCTCATTGTGATAATGAGTATCCCTTTCCAGAATATACAGTGGGATTATTCAAATGTATATCCTTAGGTGAAACAGTCAAAAACAGACATTACTCCAGGCTGTTTATAATTTCCCATCTCCAATGAGGCTGTAAATGCTCTACCTGCAGTAAAGCTTGAAGCTGTGTATACATGGACCCTGCTGTTGTTGATGAAGGTGCATGTGCTGTTGATGTAATGTGGTCTACAGACTATATTTGGAAGAAAAGCTGGATAGTTTAGATGTGAGTGGCCAGCCTGTCAGCCCACATAACTTACTTACAGGGTTATTTTCCCCACAGTAACCTTGGTCCACTCTCACATCTCTCGCCTGGAGTTCCAACAAAACCTCCCTCGGTCTGTCCTCTCGGCCAAAGTCATGTTTTTTATGATTTATTTGTACTGATTGTGGATGTACATTAGAGTCCTGCAGCCTGTTTGGCTCAAGCCCATGGTCTCTTTGTTTGGCAAAGTAGCTCAGTTTTTGACACCTCAGTGCGATGTTGGACAAGCACAAGCTATTTCTTTCTGTCCTTGCATCTTTTGTGGACACACACAGGACTACAATGTTTTTTGGCTCAGTTTTAGAGACTTGCAGCTCAGAATGTAGAGAGGCTTAAAGGAAAATGCTAGGTCATGTAGTCACTTGGTCAGACATGCATTCACTCACTGAGTCACACAGTGTGTCAGCCAGTCAGTCGCTTATATTACTGTTGTTTGAGCTCTTTAAATGAGTTTCTTACAATAGTTGAGAAGGCGCAGAGACTAGAAGACCAAAGTATGTTCCTTTTTTAGCTTGATGAGGGGATTTCACCCCCTTAATGTAAAGTATGAGAAACATAGTATCTTCTTAAACTGGTTAACATCTAGTATGAACCTTAAGTTGCTCCTTAAGTAGCTTTAAGGTTGTTAAAATCATCTTATTCCACTGTGTTCTCTATCAGCTTAATCTGGCTCTTCATTGAAGCAACAGTGTTTACAATGAGTGAAATATTCAAACCAAAGACTCAGTATTTTTTGTGGCTGCTCTCCTCTTTATCAACTGTAAATATTCAAAATGTGTTATTCATAATTTCTCCCCCAAATTTGCCTAATGTACTGGGTGTCATTGGACATTTTAGATCTGATCTAGATTCAGTGGTTCCCAACTACTCCAGGCACGGGGTCCAGATTTCTCCTTAGTCATTAGTTCATGGTCCACACAGTTTAATAAATAAAGGTGTCTTGTGTTTGGCCATGCTCTCTAAGTAGCTGTCCGTTAGCTACTCACTCTATAGCAAAAAATGGCACTTCAAAATGAAAGCTTTCTGCCAGAAATTCACTGTACTTAAAAATAAAATGTGTTTTTTTTTTTTTTTTTTTACAAAAGTGTTTGTGAGTCACCTGTGGTCTATTCAGAATGGACCCGCGACCCACCAGCTGGGAACCACTGAGCTAGAATTTAACATGACTGGTTGGTCCAAAGTGGTCAATCTGAGTCTTCTGGAAAGTATTTTGGATGTGCATATCTTCTCTTTTTTATAGCTCTGTCCAGACCACCAAGGTAACCCTGAGGTCTAGGGAACTCAATAACAATACTTTCAGTTTCTATAATACAAATTCAAAAAGATGATGATAGCCTGCCAAGATACTGAAAACCAGTTTAAATGGGGCTCATTTGGTGTTTCTCTGACTGTAGATTGATATCTTTTCCATAACGCAGATTTGTTATGGTCCAACTAAGTGTCAGCAAGTTCTCTATCTTCATCTCCTCGTCTCAAGAACCGTCCTGATTCTAGCTGACTGATTTTCCCAGCAGTAGGCACCTAACCTAAGGAAATTAGTTTGTCATGATCATGTATCACGTATCATGTGGTGTTGTCTGGATGACTATATAACCAACCATTGTCTGAAACATTCGCTGGTGCCGGTGATTCAGCAGCATACAAGATCACTCTTGGCATCCAGCACATAGAACGAATTTCAGCATGATGCTGCAGATGGAAGCACCATCGACCGAGTTACAGAAATGTTTAGGAAACATGGAGCAGTGAGGTGAACACATTCAGGAACTGTCTTTGTGTGCTAAGAAGATGTTTTACTGATGTGTACTTAAACATGTTATGGAAAGAGAAGAGAAAGGAAAGAAACAGCCACAAAAATATGATATGTGATATCTGGGAAACATTTTCATTTAGGTGAAAAGGCAAAGGAATGACTCAAGTTGCACAACAGGATTCAACAGGCAGTAGAAGCTGTATCTTTGAGTAGTTAATGGTGCCATGCTTTGTCTAAACAGGGGCAGCGTGTTGTAGTGTCTGAACTTTGAAGAGTTTTCTTGCTATGCTAGGGATGCTTATGTGCCTTTCACCTGAGACTCTGTATGTTTGTTGCCATCTGTAAACTAGTTCCTGTTTGTGAGAGACCTTTAAAATTCCTTTGGATTTGATTAAAACCCTAAAAACTTCTCTGTACGTTAAAATTCCGTATTTAGATGTTTTAACCATGCAAAAAAAATCCCTTAATGCCTTAAATGGCTTAGACGTAACTCTACACCTTTGTACTATTTAGTATGCATGGTTCCATGAATATGCAGATTATCCCCAACCCCTCAGCTGCTCGCCTGCAGCTAGGGCGTACTGGCTCACCTTCGGCTCTGCTCATCAAAAGGCCCTGACAAACCAAGCCAACGGTTCACTGTTGGTCAAAGTTTGGCTGTTGGTGAGCATTTGCCGCCCTCGTTGGTGCAATATGTCCCGCACAGTTTCCCCTCGTCAGGGCTAGTTGACTTTTTCCCGCTGATTCAGCATGTTGAATCGGTGTTGGCACAGTGGGGCTTGTCAGCGAATGAGATCACTCTGATTGGCAGTTCAGCTAAGCACACGAGAAGAAAAACAGAAGTGAGGAATGTAAACAAAGAGCTAAAGTCGAGAGGGAGTGAGGTTGAAACAAACCTGTTATATGAGGAAAGATTATTTTTCTAGAGTTATTGCGCTCTTCAGCAGAAATGGTTCATGATGGTTTGTGTTATTGTTCACTGGCGGATGGTTAATACGCTCTGTTCTGTCAACATTGGACTGTGTTGTTAATATGCTAACTGGGTAACTAGCGTCAAGATGATCTTCCCGTTTCCCTTTTTGAATGACAATTAGAAATGACTTCCGTCTGCTGGCATGGAATGGTATGTCCTTTCATGCAGGTATAGAACATACACACTTGTTGGCTCTTGGTTTGGTGCGCATGTGTAACTTTTTGGCCTAGACACAGTACGAGAAGCGACGCGGCAGGGGGCTCTTGTTGCCACTAGTTCTCCATTGTTGGTTTGGTGTATCTGGGCCTAAACGCACAAATCTCTGCCTGTAAACAGTAATAGATAACATGAAGCTTTGGCTTGACTACGAAACACGACTTGCAAAGTGCTGCTACATAGCCTGGGTCTCTGCTGATAACCCCGCAAGGTGACAGGATTGGTTCCTTGGGTTTGTGACATAACAAACCCTGGCTGAATGAATCCGTCATTGGTGCACTGCACCTCCAAGGTGAAAATGCTCAGCCATGGTGTTGAAAAAAAACCCATATGGACATGTTAACAAAGCAAAAACTTGATTTTCATTGGAGGGAGTCTTTAAGGAGAAGAGGGTCAGATTGAGGACAAACCAGAGCAAAGTGATCTAAGTGATCTGTGGATGCTCGTCAACTTGTTCAGAACAACAAACCAACAAGCAGATGTAAGTTTGCAATAAATGCAAAATCCTAATTATTTTTAACTGTCAAGCTCTTTAAATTCTCATCTGATTTCTTTGCATACACACAGAAAAGTTTTGATGGATGAGGCCACGTAAAAAGATCTTTCAAATATACCTCTTTTTCATAATAAATAGATAAAGTTTCTGGGTTGTATGCACCTCTATTTGTTAATATTAGTTTTCTACAACAACTCATACACACATTATTTCTACGATCTTAAACACCTCTATAATGTTTGCCATGAGCAACTCTCAAGAGTAAAAGCTAAAAACCACAGCGCTAATTAGTTACATCATCAACACACCAGTCTGGATTGGCAGAGGTCAATAAATGGTAGACTGACTTTATGGGCTTGTGAATTGTTTGTTTGAGCTTTTTACAAGGCCATAGGTCTCCATTCCTCACCTTCCACACGAGTCCCTACTGAAAGTCATCCCAGTGTGACCGAGTGCACCCATGCCTTAACTGCTTTATTCGAACAGTGCAGCTGGCTGGCAAAATGTCTACTCCTGTCACAGTTTTAATGAACTGAATAAGTAGGAAAATGATAAATGAGAGTCTGTCAGGAGCTTTCTCTGTCTGGGACCAAAAACTGCCCAGGCTTATTAAAACATACTAGGTTTCATTTTGTGTCTTGAAACCTTCTAGAGACATCTCTGTGACTTATGGGGTGTTAGCAGCTATGGTTTTGGAAATGTTGCAAAAGGAAATGGTGCCAGAAAGTTTGGCCAGAAAGGCTTGCAGATGAACCACTTTGCACTTTGCCTAATTATTAGTTTCTCTTTGATCTGATGATGGTTTGTGGAAGCCTGTAGGAAGGGATGCACTGCATGCCAGCACAGATGTACACACAGAATCCCTCTCTGTCTCAGACACATGTGCACAGACTGTATCAGCCGCTGTGTGGTGGGTGAGTGAGGAACGTGGAGAGGCGGCTGACCCAGTTGTACTCTCTAAACCAGTTCTCTGGCAGCGGAGGCTTCCACTGGGCGTGAACTAGGGCTGAACCTTATGGGAAAATAATCTAATTGCAAGTTTTTATGCCAACATTGTGGTTCAGTATGCAATTATTTTTAATGTTCCTTATATTCTGTATTACTGACTATACATGAGCAATAAGTTATTCTATAGTATGACCAGCACAACATCACACAGTCAACATACAGTGTACACTCAGAAGCAAACCAGGCAAATGTTTAGGGGCCCCCAAAAATTTTAGAAAGGTGGACCCAGATATTGGCAAATATTGCAGTGGCAACTATAGATTGCCTTAAACCTCCCATTGCCCTAAAAACCCTGAATGGGGCCTCTTCTGTGTACCATATGACAGTTATTGTGTTATATTTGTATTGTTTTGCTCTGCAATACAAAGTTAATAATCCAATTCATGAATGAGAGTTCAGTCCTAGCCATCTCTCAGCCCTAAGATTTCAATATCAACCTGATCATATTGAAGAGGGCGGGTCAGCCAGAAGTGAATTATGTCTAACCACACACAGTAAGAGTGTAAGAGGAAGCCAAATGCTGTCTGACAGCACCATTAGTCTTGTTGCTTGATAAATGTCTCGAATGATTCATTTTTTAAATAGTTATTTAATTCATTTTCTGGTGATCCAACTCATCTTTTAAGCATAGTATGTGAGGATGTGCGCACAGTTTGTTCAGTTTACCAGTTTAACTGACTGTGTATGTGTGTGTATTTGATGTCAGAATTACTGATACTTTCACATCTCACTGCAGATGTGCTGAAATCTGACACAGATCAGTCCTCAGGAGAGGGATTCATGATGCGCAAATTAAATGAAAACTGGAAGAAAGATCATTTTTCCTGTGGTGTGTTAAAATTGGACTTGATACATTTTTCATCGATGCTCTTTTCTAATCAGTGGATCTGGAGAATCATTCCCCCTGCAGCAGAAATGCACTGATCTGTGCTCTGCTGATTCAGATTGGGTCTGTGTTAAGACTTTGTGGAAAAGAGAATATAAAGATACTCTTTGTAATGCATGATAAACCTCTTGGCAGCAGTTTTCTTCTTCTAATTCAATGCGCAGATTTGCAAACCCTTCCAAGTGACTCTCTACTTATTTTATCTCCCCTCTTATCTTCCCTGTGTAGAGAGTGTGAGGGATGCAGTGGGGAGGAAGGTGAAGCTGTCGCTGAGGAGGAGAGTCAAACTGGAGATCAAAGGAGACAAGACGGAGAACAGAGTCTTGGTGAGTCAACTACTGCTGTTTTTAAGCTACTTCTTCATTAAGGGGAGGGAATCTCACAATTTTCTGCTCTTGAAATGTACAGTTTCCACTGAAGAACATCAAAACCTCCCTGGTCCCCCCCCCCTCGCATTTGGCACTTGAAAGACATTCATTATTTTAACCGTCACAGTGTGCATCACTTCGCTGCGCCGCCGCTTTGCCTTTTCAAGTTCAATTAATACTCTGATTTTGGGGTAATTTCATGCAAATCAAAGACGGACAGATTGTGAGAAAAAGCACTAACATCACCCTCAACCTCTGCTGTCTCATTCAGTCTGAGGCCTAGGCACTGTGGTGATATCCTAATGGGAAAATTCTAAAACAGATCTTTCAGTCCCGCTGGTCACGTTCACTTTAAGTGAAACCAGCATCATCTTAGATGCAGAGAGGTTTCTTTCAGCACTTGAATCCTTGCTCATTTATAAGACGGTTTTGTAAATGATTGCCAGTGTGCTTTCCAGTATCTGGGTCATGTGATTTTCTCTGCGGGGTATATGTGTGCCAAAGTTTAAGGAGGCCTTTGCAAATTACACAAAGTGTTGCATAAGATCTGAAAGGCTAATGATCCATCACGGTTTGATGAATCTGACTCAAATGTGGAAATGGGCTATGGATGTATTAAGTTACCCTGTGGGCTGCACCTGTAGCTTTTTGACCATTAAAAGTATGTTGAATGAGCTATGAGCTGTTCTTGATTGCAGTGTACCCATTGGTGTGAGAACATCTATGACTAGATTAGTTTGATACTGAAGAAAACTTGAGGATGTGGTGATGCTCAGCCAAGGACTTTCTTTGCAATGAACATCAGAAATAATGATATCCTTGGAAAGTTTAAAGGTATGCTATGCAAGAATTATCAATCGTTGTAGTTTTACTGTTACTTATTATAAACAGTATTGCCAGCGAAAACAAAAGCCAACCTCAGATTCACTCTGCTTGCGTTTTTGCGTTTTTACTATATTTGCGTTTTTCAGCATCATGTCGGCAATTTTCGTAGGTTCTTCTTGGATGTTTGCTGCTTACGGTCTGGCACCTAGTGGCTACTTTTTATGAAGTCCTGACCTCACCTGTGCACTGTAACCAGGAACATCCCAAACACAGCAAAATAAGAACAAAATTAAAATATACAGGCAGAGGACAGAGTATCTGCAGAAAAATACATTGCCACACACTTCTAGTTGGTCACAAGTGACGACTGAGAGGGATTACCTTTGCATGAGTCTATACATAACCAATTTCCTGTTGTTTTCTTAACACCAGCATGCAGCATCACCGAAAAGTCATGCTAAAACAATAAAAGCAGCAGCTAAAGTTAAACCCATGGGCCCAATTCCAAGGTAATTCACTCATCTAGTCACAGCCTGACTATGTATCCACGCCGGCCCTCAGTGTGTCTATAGACCAGGTGGAAATAGAAGCTCAGACCATTAACTGCTGGCCATGTAGCAGTAAATCCACCGAACGCTGAATAATTAATACCTGGTAGATCATTAAAAATGCATATTGGCTCTTTCTGGGCTTAAACGGGATCAAAAGCTGAGGATAGTTAAGACGGAAAAGTTCCCTCAGTAAATCAGAGTCAGAGCAGGGTCCATAAAGTTTGATGGTTGAATCAGAAAGAGTTCAGTTGCTGTGAATGAGTCTGCAGGTTTAATATGGGTGGCACTGGGTGGAAATGGCAGGAGCCTTTTAGTCATACAGCTCTCAGTGGAATGAGAAGCTTTTAGTTATACAACTCTGTGTGGAATACAGAAAGAAAGTGAGTTGAAGAGACACTTTTAAAAGCTTTGTGAACAGTCAGGTTGTCTGCTCTAGGATTTGATACTGTTTGACATTCACAGAACTATCAGGTAGACCCCTGAGCATGATAACGCTTACATGATTATTATTTTTAACCGAATATCCAGACATTTGTCATTACTACAGCAAATTAAATATGTCACTGAGGGATGTATAGAGGTAAGAGACAGAAATGATGAGCTTCACACCTTCACATCTCTTGTACTTTGCTTAATGATCAGGGAGCAGGCTGAGGTGGGAAGAGACAGGAGAAAGCCAGTTCCTATGCAAGAACATTGCGCTCATCAGTTTATGTAAGGTAGTCACTAATTTGAGACACATCATTACTGCTGGAATCTGGAGCCATCAGTGTTTTATTAGCAAGGAACATGGAGTGTTACAGTAACGATTTTCGAAGTGATGATTTTTTTCATATTTAAATACCAACTTCTATTTATCAGTGTTCTAGTTTACTCCAGCATAATGTAGATCTTAAATTAAAGGAAGATTCCAGAAATTAATATTATTGAATAATAAATAATAAATGAAATTACATAAACTCTTGTCTCTAAATCCAATCTATAGTAAACAGAAATAGCCCCCTGGGTTGGCCATTGAACAGTGTAGCTAAGGGGTGTACCTCTGGGCAACTTGCTAGTATGTACACCTTGTTTATATGACCCATAGTCACTCCCATGGTCTTAATTGTTTGGTGTAAGGTGGCTATAAAACGTAGTCTTTTTCTTGACTTGACGTTCTGACAAAGTTAAACATTACAAATATTATTGTAAGTTCTTAGTCTTGGCTCCTGCAAATACTTTAGTTCAGTGATGTGAACATTGTCAATATCCACTGGCAGTTCTCTCTGCAGTAACCAAACAAGAAGAAGCAAACTGGTTAGACAGTAAACATGGAGGGGCCTCCAGGGAGGTGCAAGAATTGAACAAGTCATAGTTCTCTTGTGCTGTGGAAAAGGAGGAGAAACTGGTGGAGTTGTGGAATGAACAAGAGTCTGTATTTAATTCGATATGTATCTGATCAAGCAAGCAGCACTTACTTTAGCGAGGAATCTTAAATTTTAAATTGGTTTGCCTTTCTTTTCCCCTAAAATAGTACAGCAAACCAACAAAGACTGGTAGCGAGTTGAGATGACAAAATCCAAAATATAAAGTAAATATCCTATAGATTATATTGATGCCAATTTGACAAGAATACTGTCACCATGTGATGCCTTTTTGTGTGTTTCTAGAGTTATGTGTTTTTGCAACATGTAAGGAATTGTTTATTTGTCATATTTCTT
>JAPZEB010000025.1:30543695-30555162 GCA_029783705.1 Chaetodon striatus | reverse complement strand
TTCATTAATATAGGCCTATATTTTATCTACAAGTGCACGTCACACACTGAGCGAGCCGCCTGTTAATGACGCTGTCGTCAAAGCAGTAATGATTGTGCTAAGTGGCTAATGGGCATGTAGCTACATACATGTTTCAGATGATACGTCATGTTTGGCAAATGTTAACATCACCTTAGGTTCATCCTTCACCTTCGCAAAATGATGCCACACTTTGGATTTACAGCCCAACATGTTATTAACTAGCCTGTGTAATAACTGCAGGTACCAGCCCTGTAGATTAACGTGACTCCTGTCTGACTGCTAAGTGTGGCCACTTCCTGTGTCTGTCCTTTCAAGTTAAACTCCCATATGGTCCAGTCATATAGCTTGTGATTTATTTTGACAAAGGGTTAAGTTTTTTTTTTCTGTGACTAAGCGACCAATGAAATCTTGCTGGCTGACCTTTCTGGTCGACTAACATTTGGACAACTATTAGGGGGTAATGCTCGTATCATCAAGCCAATGTTTTTGACAACACTACTCCACACTAGCTGACATGGTCGCTAGCACAATGGTAGCCTTGCCACACACATGCCTTGACAAACTTCTTTTATAAATAGCAGATTTCTGTATAAAGGTAACTGAACCTTTGGCTTCAACATGTAAAAGGATCAATAAACTCCCTTTACACTTATTTTAAAAACATTTCAAAAGACATTTGAAAACTAAACAAAGCAAAGACGATGCATACCTTCCTATTGAAAGGGAATAACCGTAAATTAACAACACTTTAACATATGAGAAACACTCAGAAAGTGATATAAATAATATAACACTGAAACATAACACCTAAAGTCTTAACATGTACCTTTCAAAATAAAAGTCTCAGCGAAAATCAACATTTGATTTTGCAAGAGTGTGTATTAATTGAGCAAAACATAAGCACTTGTACATTTGGAACAACAGAGTGTATTATCATTTCTGCTATATTTTCATTTTAATGCCCCCATGACTTACAGTGGTGTGTATGCATTATGTAAGCCTTTGTCCACAGTGCGTGAGAAAGAGAACCCATTCCCAGTGTGGCCATCAGAATAAGTCTGAACATGCTCATTAAGTCCTATAGTGTGTTCGCTCACTGTAACGTTTTACAGACTGAGTATCTATCAGTCTCACTCTGTGTTGTAGTCTCCGCCAAGCTGAACAGGGATTTTTTATAGCAAGGCTTAGCATGTTTCCAGCCCACAATGCCCTACAAAAGCCTCCCTGGAGAGATATTAACCAGCCGCATAGCCTGGCTCAATGCAAGCCCCGCCCATAGTCATTCATCTTCATTATCTCATAGGTCAGGGTCATTGTCACTCAGTCTCAGTAAAATAATTGAACCTGCCTCAGGTCTTTGGCTTGATAGGTTTGGGTTTTAGAATCTCATAGTACTGACCTCCAGTATGTCTTGTATCTTAAATGAGGTTTCTTTGTATTTAGTTTGTTATTTTGATGACAACAATTTATGTCTTAGTTTGAGTTTTGCTCTGAATGTGCACATTTTTGCCACATGTGAACATACTTAACTGGTCTGACTGGTCTGATGCCTTGAGAGTCCTGTTTGGTCGTACTGTGGAAAAAGTGCTGTTTGGTGTTATGGTGCAGTGGCCTGGTGGGTACAGTGTCAGGTCTGCTCTCGTTGGATGTAATTGAATGGGGTTTGTAGGTCACAGCAATGGTCAGCATTGATTGGACGATAATGACATTTGTGAACTCTGTCATAGTAAATAGCCACAAAAACAATCAGGCCTAATCAATGTGATGTTTTCTGTCAAAACACTTGAGTGATAGAAATGAGACAACCTGCATAATTAATCTCCTCCAGAGAGGCTTGTCGGTCATGTTGGTTGCCTGTATGATGAGACTTTAAACCCATATTTTAATCTTGTGGATTACTCAGGCCACGACTTGTAAACCAGATCAATAAGAGGAGCGTGGCGGCATGTGCATGATACTTGACAGTTTGTCTCTGCCTTCAAGGACTTTGTTATAGACATTTGCAGGCACACATGCACCTATTCAAGAAGCAAAGCAACTGACTTTATATCAGTGCTTCGCTTTTGCCGCATGGTTGGTTTTTATGGTGTCCTTGCAGGTAATGTTGCATTGCCATTTTTATTGATGCCTTCTGCAAACTGCTAACCTTCTACCCTTTTTCTCCATTGTTCTGTTTGATTTCATTTTATTTCTATAATTCAATTTGTTTTATATTATTTTTGTCAGTATTAAATGCAATACACAGAGCTTATAGTGGGTTCAAATCCCAAATAAAAGACACTGTAAAGGAAATACCCTCGCTGGTCTTTGTGTTCTGGGTCTCTGCGCACAATCATGTGTGTCCATGTGTGGGTGTGCTCATCATGAGTGTGGGTTTTGACAGATCAGCAATATGTTGAAGCGCGTATTGATGTTTTATGACCCCGACTCTATGAAATATAATTCATTACCTCAACCCTGTTGTGCTGCAATGGATGAAACGCAAAAGCAGTGCCCTCCTCTCCTGTTTTTGTTTCCCTAAACCTTAAAAGTTGCCTTTGCGGTGAAACAAAGAGTCCAAAGTATGATAAAATTCTTGATGAACTGGAGTAAAAGGGGGCTGCGTTTAACAAGAGCAAAACAAAAGCAAAACACCTGCTCACAATCTCTCACACAACTTGTACAGTGTAATCCAAGTCTCATTTATTCAGTTGTATTCTCAGCACTTCCCACATACAAACACATTCTCACTCCGACCTCGTCACATGTCAACGTTGTTCGTGGACTTTCCACGTCAAAATTCGACGTGCAAGGTACCCTGAGTGAGTTGGTTGTTGATGTTCTGGGATGGCGTGTTAGGTTCTGCCTGTTCCATGCATTGTCTTCTTTCAAAATAGGGTTTAGGAAGAAAGAACAGGGTTTGCTTTGTAATGTTACGAGACTTGAACACCGCTCTCCCAGGTGAAGGTTGGTGTTTGTTGGACCTAACCACCACTCCTCCTGCCCGCCCCATTCGGACTTTCGTCACCATAACTTTTGTTCTTGTTCCCGCTGCATTTACCCCTGATGCTGCCCGGTGCCGCATATCATGCCAGTGTAAAAGGATGGCTTTGTTCATCGGTGTGTGATGCCGCAAGTCACTGCCCAACACTGGATTTCCACGACTTCGGAGTGAGACCGGGTTGCGTTTTGCTAAAACCTTAATATTATACTTAATATACAAGTAGCGTGCCAGGGCAAGAGTGTGTGTTTAAAAGTTCAAATGCACGTGATGCATTTATGTGGAAGTGTTTTAAACTGTAATGTTACAGTTTTGTGTGTACTTTCATTTTGGGGAAATGTTGTTTTTCTATCTAAAATGATCTGTTTTCCTGTCAGTTTATCCACACAATTAAATGCACTCTCTGAATTCTCAGGTTTTCAGTTTTCTGATTCCTCTAAAATGCAAAGCATCCTGTTAGAATCCCTACAGGAAACCCAGTGTTAGTTTAACATCAGCTACATCTACGTTTGATCATTTTTACTTTGATTATGTAAATCTAATCCTGATAAAAGGACATTTGCTTAACTTAGGGGGAATATCAGTCATGATCTAAACCACACTAATTGTGTTTTTATCACTGAAATCAGTGTTCAGCACTGTGCGTGTTTGTGTGTGTGTTATTAGTGCCGACTGATGTTATCTACCCACTCCAGAGGGAAACCGTGGGTAATGCCAACACCAGCCCAGAACGAAATCCCCCTCCCTCCTCCCCTCTCCCTGCTCTGCCTTTGTCTCTGTCATTCCTTTCTTCTTCATCTCTCTTGCTCTCTCTCTCTGTCATACCTGCATACGTCTCTCCTTGACAAAGCACTGTACTTCACGTCGAGGAGGTTCTCCACTTTGGTTTTCTTTGTTACTTGACTTGTAAAAATAATAAACACTCCACCTCTGCTCTCTGTTTCTTTCTCTCTGGTTTTCTCTGTCTCACTCTTTCATCCCTGTGGTCTACAGCGATATCCTATTTACCCAGAAAACCTTGGCTCACCATCACATAGCTACACACCCATTTACCAACACACACACCCACACACACAAACCTCCTCCCCATTGTGTCTGGCTGGCATGCTGATGAATGAATGAACCCCTGTGATTATTCCTTATCTTTTCAACCTAAACACACACAGGGTTCTTAGAGGACGCCCTGCAGGCTGACACCGTTCTAAGAGGTACCCCCACCCTATCACTCCCACCAGAGTCCAGTTTCTAAAAACACTGATATCTATCCAGTGTAAAAGGGCGTCTTGCCAACCTGGACTATAATCCTAATCTGAAAGCAAAATCATTTAATCCCTCTGCCCGGCCCTTTGAACGCTTGGTCAGCCTCTGTTGTGTTGTGCAAGACACATTTGGGAGGTTGACTGAAGCTTAGTGAGGCACTGATACAAAGGCAGCATGCAGAGAGAACCTATATGGGAACATGCGTTGACCAAATTCAATAGAAAAGCATGTCATTTTCACTCCGACAGAGTGAAATTGACATGCAAATTGTCAGTTGGTAGATTTTACTGCCTCAAAACTGTTTCCATATATCTCAATCATTGAGCTTCCATTTTCTCATTTATTATTCAACACACTGTGTATATTTGCTGACACTTCATATTCTGGCTGAAAACAAAACAAGCAACAGTAGCAATAAAAAAAGAAATTGGAGGTAAAGCATGAAATATACATACATAACATAATCAGACACCACGTTTATTCATGCCTCAGCTCGCTGCAGCTGTGGTCTGATGAGAGCAGCCAATCAAATGAGTTCAGGAAGTACCACTGTCAGCCGCCTTTGTTCCCCGCCACGCTCATCTCCTCAGCAGTAAAACACATAATGATGAGCAGGGCAGTGATAAAAGGAAATTGATGTCTCTCTCTTAATTCTCTCCTTGGCTGCCGGAGCGCTTTGTGGAGGATTTGCACTGCTGAAAATGGTTTGCTCCAAAATAGGATATCCATAATTTGAAAAAGAAAAAAAAAAAAGTATCCTGGCAAAATGATTAAGCAGCCTGGCTATCTGGAGACTCTTTCCTAGAAAAATGTTTCATTATTAAGCGTTTGTGCAGTGATTTTATTTTTGTAGTGTTCCGTAATGCTCCTACAAATCCTATAAACCAGTCTATTAATATTGGAGACTAAGGGGATGTTGTTGGTTGCCATATAAGGATGCTACACCACACTGTCTGGTGTGTCGGATAGTGTGATACTGTTTTGCAGAAGGGTCCAGACATTCATGTTGTGATGTTTGTTTTGTCTGAGCGTGCAGAAAGAAGACCAGGCTGTACATTGTGTCGGCTGTTCTATCACTAAGGGTTGCTGTACTATGAAAGAGTACTACATACTCACATTGTGCTGTGGTTTTGGCGCAGTGCGAGTCTGCAGACATTACAGGACTAGACCTCAGCTGCACTGTCAGCAGCTTGTCTTGGCAGCGGAGAATCGATGTATTGTAAAACAAATGATTTCTCTGCCTGAGTTTAGAGCGGTTAGGAGGCTTTTTTTCTTGAACCAGATTAAGTTCAAGTTGGCCTCCGAGCAGATCCGACCATCGTGATCTCTCCTGTGTCTCTCGAATTGAGGTTCTTTCTCAGTTTTCTCACTGCATCATCTAAGATAAGTGGTTATCTTTGGCGTCAGAGCCAATTCCCACAACAGGCCTATGGCAGGAAAAGAGAAGAGCGTGCTTCCTCTGCAGCTGAGGGGATTAACAGTTTTAAATTGTGCTCAGGGTCATTCTCAGGATGTTTTGACAGATTTAGTGGCTATGTGTAAGGTACAGTTCTGAGACTGCTTGAGGTTAGTTATAATTGTGTCAACATAAATGTAGTGGTGTTAAATGAACCTGCCAGTTGTGTTTCTGGGAAGAAGACTAACCTACATATACAGTTGGGTATCGTTTACATTTGATCCATTATCTGCTCTGGTATCTAGAATTCTGCACTAGTAACCAGTGGTACCTTTTTTTAGTACTTTACACTCTCTAGACGTGATAGACTAAAATGCTGTTCTCCTCCTCTGCTCTGTTCTAATCACACATAGAGCCAGTCTTGTGTTTCTGTCCCTCTGTCTGCTAGTGTGTGTGGGTGTGTGTCTGCTCATCTAGCAGTGATACCAGGCTATTACCAAAATAATATAGACCGGAAAATAAACCAGATGCCAAACCTATCGTGGCATATTGATGCTGCAGTGATAGTTTTAGCTCGCTGGGAAGCCCACAGAGCAGCTGCAGAAATCCTTGGCCAATTTCCTGGCTTTGGGGCACTCACATCTCCTGTCAGAGGTTGAACCTGTCGGCTCAATAGCTGGTACCAATTAGGGATTCACCAATATGGGTTTTTTTCAACCAATACGGTACTTGATAATTTCACATTTATGTTTTTTTGAAGAGAAGTGTATAATCTGTAGTTTATGTAGACCTTAGGGTAAAAGAGGCTAAGATGTCATGAGAAAATATGGCTGATTTAATATTCCATAGACCTGAGCTAACCAAATCAAACTGACATCACTATTAACACAACAAAAACAAAGAACAGTTCTGACTCTGACTCCAGACTGGGTTGCCAGGTAATGATACAAATAATCACCAATTGAAGCATCACATGGCTAGTGGTTATTAGTAAGTTTAACAACAGAGTCCAACCGTTGGATGTAAGCCAGTGCTGCTATTTAGCTCGTGTTAACCGGGCTGTTTCTAACCTGTGTCGGATGATCTGAGATCAGACCCTCGACACAATCCTGTTGTCTTCCTCTGGAACTGTGAAAGATGTCCACACCATGACATGTTTTGCCTTCTAGACAGCGTACTGCAATTGCTGTTGTCCTTCTTCTCTGTGTTTATTGGCAGTGCACAAACCAAGTTTAAAGTTACATGTGCTGCCACCCACTGTGTCGGGTGTGTAGATGCTGCCCTTGTTAAGTCAATGAAAGCAGCCTGGCTTCATAATATCGGCACTATTTATTGCTACCCAGTTCTACTTACATACAGCACTACATTATACTAGTGTTGTCAAAAATATGAATTTATTAATACATATCAATTCTAAATATTTGAAACGGTTTCAATACTCATTTACTGCTGTATTGAAACACCGATATGTGCTGTCCTTTCTCACTCTCTCTTATTTATAAGGTCTACTACAGTAATTTATAAAAGTGTAAAAAAAAAAATTGCCCTCACAAATGGTATTGAATATTGATATTTTTCAGGTATTGTAGTTAGAAATTCCAGGACTGTGACAACCCTACTTTATACATTACCATCAGTAGCTTAATACATTCTCAAGAACTGTCTTTAGTTTTATTGCTGCCATGCAGTAGAGGTCTTAATGAGTCCAAAATGTTGGACCCAACTGGAAATGGGCCCAGACTTGGAAATGCGAAACCTACTCGAACTTGTCAAGCATAGATTAATTTTCAAAAAGGAGAAAGACCCGATCTGAAGGAGACCTGAGGATAATTAGACCCCCATACAAACTGCTGCCAACCTGAACAGAGCACAATAGAGAGAGAACAGCAGCACCGGCAGCAGCATAATGTGCTATCAATTAACAAGCAGACACGGTCAAACAGAGCAGCAACACAATAAGAATGAATGGAAGATCCCAAAGAAAGGCTCAGGGAGGCAGCTGTGGGCTGGTCTATAACAACGGTGGTACAGTTCACTAGACGTGTATTTGTAAAATCAACCAGTTAGTCCTCATCCTTAAAGCCAAAATCTCACCTCAGCTTCATGGACTTGTGAAGACCTCTGCCCTGTGTAATCACTGCTGTAAGTTTGCCTGTTGAACAGCAGCCTTGAGAGTCTTACTCCTGTGTTACACCATCCCTGATTATTCAAAGATAAAAGCGGGGGTGTGTGTGTGTGTGTGTGTGTGTGTGTGTGTGTGTTTCTCTTCTGCTCCATTGTCTCATTGAATACGTTCACCCACGCACTACACGTACAAGCAGATGCAACACATACATATTCATACTGAACATACTGCATATACAAGTAAACAGGAAGATGGTGCAGAAGGAAACACTACAAGAAAGAAATGGGAGTAAAACTATTTCTGGTTACACTTTACAATCTGTTATCATGTTGTGTGATGACTATGCCTATGCCACAGCATGCATTTCTTCAAGGTGCAGTCCACCAGGCATCCAATTTGAGATAAGGCAGACCGAGAACAAGAATGCAGGGAAAGAAAAGAAAACACTGAGTATTTTTCTCCTATCACACAATGGATTATCCTGTGCGGTGATGGTTCGATTATCCAACAGTCATACATCCCACAGCATAAAGTCTCACATATAGACATCAAAAAAAGAGCACCATGGCCCTTTTTTGCTATGTGGAGCCTTTTGTAATCATAGTGTAAGCATGCTTTTAGACAATTGTTAAAAATACAGCAGAGAGCACTGAGATAAAGAAGGATGAGGACATTAAGCGATTAGAGTGGGAGGGGGAAAAAAAAGTGCAGCATAAGAGGAGAGAATCCACTGCATTGAATCCACGGTGAGCTGATTGATTTCAGCATATTAAAAGCTAAGATGGGGTCATTTTAGCGGCATTGGTTTTAACAGAGATGAAACAGCTTTCAAACACTTCCCCTTCATTAAATATCGTCCCTTCTGATTGGATTTAAATCTTGGCTCCTTATGAGCAAAATAGCACTTAGAATCTATTAAGTCATTTCACTCTGCCCTTCAGCCGCTGCTCCTTCTCTCACCGTCTCACGCTCTGTCTCTGGTGTCCACTCTGCCTGTCCTCATGGCTGATCTCTGCAGCCCTCTCTCTCACGTTGTGTTTCCCTCTCTCTTTTTCTGCATAGCCCTAAAAATACTCTCATCCTATTGTGCTGCGTTGACAGTTTTAGTTTGCAGCCAGCACATCATGACTCATTAATGTTACCCACAGACACACGTGCACATGCAGGACATGTTGCCATTAGTTATGCAATAAAGAGTCTGTGTCAGCGGCGGTGTGGGGATGAATGTAATTATTGCCTTTTTTTCCCCACTGTGCTATTTGTGTTAGTGATGCAACACTTGATTGTGTTCCTGATCAATAAATCTTTGATTTGTTTTGTTTTTCTGACTATTTGTTTTGGTTTTAAAATGTCAACAAATGGTCAAGTGATTAATCAATACATCACCACCAAGTCTTATCCTGTTTGTACATGTTCAAGCTTAGTTGTCTAGATATATTACAGTTTAAAGGAGGACATTGTAGGAGCTGTGCTTATTCACTTTCTTGCCAGGAATTAGATGAGAAGATGGATACCACTCCCATGCCTGTCCTTTAACTATGAAGCTACAGCCAGGAGACGTTATCTTAGCATAAAGACTGAGAGCCAGAGAAAATGCAAGCTGTGCTGTGTTCAATAGTAGAGTCCAGCACATAACACCCCATGTTTTGGTTCTAAATAATCAAATAATATGTGAATTAGGGAGGATTAGAGAGAAGGGTTGGCAGAGTTGGTTATCCGTAGACAGAGCCAGGCTCGCTGTTTCTAATCTTTAAGCTAGTTTTCCCTTATTTTTCCTTAATGCCAAACAGAGGCTCATGAGTACACAGGTAGACATAAGGAGTATACCTGATTGATCTCACAAAGAACTTGTTTCTGAGTTTTTTAAATTTAAAGATGGTCTCACATTTGAAACATTGGTAGCTAGAGATGTTCCTGGCGACCAATTTCCCTGTCAGCTAAAGTGAAATTTTAATGAAGACTAGTTGACTAGTCTAAAAAAGGAAAAACACTCAGAAAACAGTCAAAATTTAGCACAATTTGGGGCGCAGGAGCTCAGTGGATAGTGCCGGCACCCCATGTATAGAGGTGCTGCCTTGCTGTAGCGGTTGCGGGTTCGATTCCAGTCTGCGGCCCTTTGCTGCATGGCATTCCCCCACACTCTCTCTCCCCATTTCACTCTATCCTGTCCATTAAAGGCATAATGGCCAAAAAAAAAATCTTAGAAAAATTAGTACAATTTATTGTTAAGTATTTGAAACATTGTCCTAAAAATATTGTGTGCATCAATATTGTTGAGGATTGTGATTAAAGACTTCAAACGGCAAGTCTTTAATCACAATCTTCAACAACCATATGGGATTTAAAATGCCGCTGAAGTACAAGACACTTTGCGCCATGCGGTATGAGTGTGAACATGATGGCAACTCAGTCAAAAGTTAACCACTAAAATAAGATCTAAAATAAATACATTTCCTCTGATAACAACACACTTAAAGTCATCAAACAATATAACATCTCAAAAAGGATAAATTGCTGCTGAATTCATTTTCTAGATCAAAGTACTGCCAAACTGCGCTGGTGTTGCGAGAGGACATCTCTCCAGTTTCCCTCGTGCTGTTTTACAACTCTAGTCTACTCGAGCATTACCGCGGGGAGGGGGACTGCTGTCTGGAGGCTCTGTAGCGCCCACTAGTGGCGGGCGGCTGCATGACAGTTAAGTGGCCTTGTACGTGAATATAACACTAATGGGTTTAACATTTCTGGTGCCAACTAGCAAAGGGATGGACGTTTATTTGTTTAGATGACTAATCACGCGCATCCCTATTGGTAGCTAGCATATTTGATGATGTTTGTTGTTGCAACTTAAGTTTTACTCTCATCAAAGACATTTTTCTCCCCCAGACGAACCCTAACTACAGTAATAAATATGAGACAGTGTGAGTGATCGATATAATAAAGCATGAATGCACCCCAAGACATGATGGATAAATAAAAGCATTTTTTGGTGGGGGTAGATTTCCTGTGGCTGAGTGCTGCCACAGCTGAATGACTGCAGATGAAACACTGCTCTGTGTTGCTTCAGTTCCTACAGAGATTCAGCATAACTGTAGGCCAGCGTGAGTGTTGTTTAGGGGGGTGAAAACTCATTGACATTCTCAAGCAAGACTTGGCACTGCAGCGTGCTTCTTTTATGTGTGAGTGAGTGTCTATCACTGTGTGCGAGAGTGTGTGCGTATATGTATTCACAAATGTGTGTGTGTGTGTGTCTGCGGTGTGGGCTAGCTGTTGCCATAGTAACGCAGTGTGTGTATGTGTGTGTGGGTGCACATGTGTTGGGTCAATTGGAGGGGGGGTGGGTGGGGTTGACAGTTTGACAGAAAAAAAGATAATCTGGGATGGTAATACCATGAATGGACTACACAGCCGTGTGTGTGTGTGTGTGTGTGTGTGTGTGTGTGTTTGTGTGTGTGTGTGTGAGTGAGAGAGAGTGTGAAGAAGAAATTAGTGTGTGTTGTATTCTGTTATAGAGTAATTTAAAATGATATTATTTATCAATATAAAAGACGTCTGTGTCAGATTTTCATAATTTAATTATTTTGGCTCAGAAATGCTCTAACAGGGCTCTCTGTCTCTCTCTCACTCTGTGTGTGTGTGTGTGTGTGTGTGTGTGTGTGTTAGATAGGGAGTGAGTGTTGTATTTAGA
>JAPZEB010000025.1:30518892-30538038 GCA_029783705.1 Chaetodon striatus | reverse complement strand
TCTTCATCAGCTTGTAGATTTGCCCAGGTGTCATGGAAATGCAGATGATGGAGTGTTTTATGGACTTAAAAGTTGAGTTTCAAGTTTTATAGAATTTTATTAAAAAAAGATCCAAAAAACAAAAAAGACAAGAGGCAAAAATAAAAAAAATAGGTTGGTTACCAATCAGACATTGACATCAGAAAGGCAGTTATTTGGTTACAATGACGTTGTGCATGGCAACAGTTATAGATATACTGTACCAAACCATCTGAATTGTCAAGGTTAGGTTGCTCCCTACAGATATATACCCACTAAAGATGTCCCATTGTTCTTTAGTTCATATTATTTTTCCAGTTCAATCCTCACAACATCTTTTTGCAGAAGTTTCCATCACTTTCCCCCCTCACATTTTCAGTGTAGGAGTTTGAGGCTCCATCCTCAAAAATCATTCTTGACCTTGGAAACAGCAATAGGCAAAACAGTCTCACCCCAAGGCGTTTGGTAGTTGTCATATCAGCTTTCAGTCATATCACATGATCTTGATCAGCAGATGGAACTTTGAAGCAACAACTTTAAGCCCACATTGGCAAGAAGTTCCTAAAGTGCTCTGGTTAATCTGTGTCTTCAGTAACAGCAGCAGAAACAAAAAAAAAAGCCACAAAACACCCTTTGTCAGACTCCAAAGCACATATTCACAAAGCTGCACTGGGTTGTGATTGTATATAGAAACAGACTGCACACTGTTGTTTTTCCTGTGCTATCTGGACTGACGATCCTCCTGGTAGGAAAGAAAGAGTAACACTTCATAGTGATTTTCCCAAGTCACGAGATAACATAACATCATCTCTTGTACCAGGTCCAGGAAATACTTAACAGTTGCCCTTCAGATAGCTGCATGCCTTCCAGTCAATAAGATGCCTCCTGGGACAGTTTAGGTGATTGATTGGTAGCTTGAAAACTGATTCATTGGCTTGCTGGAGGTAGAGGAGGCTGTAAAGAACATTCAGTCTGACTCTGTTTCACATGACGTCATGTGTTTCCAGTGTTCTGAGCTGTAGGTTCAGGATGTGTTTATGTAGGTGGCTGTGCATCTGTTTTCTATCTGTGTGCTCTCTTCTGACCTGGAGGGATTAGACACCTGCTTTATGAAGAACTAACCCCCCTCAGCAACAGCCCTCCTCACTTCTACTCTATGTCTCTTCTACTTTCTCAGTTTCCACTCTGCCTTTTTCTGCACCTCTTGACACCACTGTGATGTACTTTCTCTTCCCTACTTTGGATGTTACTCTTGTATTAATCAAGATAAGACATCTTGCTGCAGCTTACTAGAGGAGTTATGGAACTTTCTGAAGGTACATCTAATGAATTTGATTTTGTGGAAGATATAAGCTAAGGTATATGTACTTAAGACATGATGTGATGAAGCCAAGTGCCATATCCAAATCACAGGAGGAAATGTGTCACAACATACCATTATAAATAAAGCATTGTGGTGCTGCAGAGATGCCCAGGCCTACAAATCATATTCCAGATGTAAGGGTATATTCTTGTTTGGTACAGACTCATTAAGAGCAACTCATATCACAATCCAATCTCAATACCTGTCACAATATACATAATATGATTTTTTTTTTTTTTTTTTTTACATGTCCTGCAGCCCTACTCTCTGTCTTGGTCTTGTTTTTCACACTGGAAACAAGAATCCCTCCTTTGTTGGCTTCAGATCTTTCTATTCTTGCAGAAAACCTCTATCCTCTTCTCCTCTGGCTCTGCTTAGCCAGATTACAGCCACAGATCACCTCTGCTCTCCTTCTTTCCTTTAAGCCATTCGTTCAGCTTTCTCACTCTCATCCTCTCCCTCTTTTCCAGCAATCCAGATTACTTACTGCTCTCTTCATCCTGGTCTCTCGCTCTATGTCTTTCCTTTTATCTGCCTGGTTTTCTTCCCCCCACTCAGCAATGTGCCAAAGGTCAGGAGGGATAACCTACAGTTTCTTAAATCAAATTGAATCTAATAGATTTTATCTTTAAAGTAATCGATTTTTGGTTTTCTCTCAAGGAACTCTCTGCAGCCAAGGATTATTTTCTTTGTCTATCAATTGATTATTTTCTCAATAAATTATTAATAGTTTTCTGTAAAATTTAAGAAAATGGTGAAAATGTACACAGAGAAGTTAAAAAAAAGAAAAAAAAAATTTCATCATCATATCAAACTGGCAATTAATTTAATAGTTGACAACTAACCGATTAATCGATTAATCATTGCAGCTCTATTTTTACTATCAATTAGTCTGCCGGCATTTTTTAAAAAAGGGAAAAATACCCATTACAAATTCCCATATATAAGAATTATGATTTAAATGGCTTGTTTTGTGCATCCAAAAATCCACAAACTCAATGTTCAGATGTTCGTATTACAGTAAGATATATATCAGGATCATTTTTCCTTGATTAATATTTTAAGAGATTTATTGGTCAGGACAGTAGCTGTTGATAAATTTTCTATCAATAGAATAATTGACTCTCACTGTTTTTCTTAATCGTGCTTAAACAGTCCAATTCAAGTTTAATATTGTTGTTAATATATCCAGATTTTTAAAAAAGCTGAATGACATGCTTACTGCCCCCTCTATTGAGACTTAATTTGACTTTAGGATTTTTTTGGTTCTGTTTCTTACAATAATAGTGTAAGTGTAAGTGTAAGTGCTGTGTGGGTTTTTGCTGCATACTGCCATTTTTAAAAGATGAAGCTTGCCAACATCCATAAAAAGGCTGACTGTTAAGAGTATTTGTCCTTGTATTGATTTTTCTGATGTGAAATCTATATTACAGTGGAGATGAGCCAACTGCAAATGAAGATTAGCCTCAGCTCACTGTTCCAAAACATGAGCTATTGACTCTATACGTCCTCTGGAGTTTCAGTTTTCTAGTTTTCTGCTAGAATCTGTTTTTGTTGAATCAAAACTGAGACAGTGTGTGGTGTTGATTTAGGCTCCTGGCCATCTGAATGTATTGTATAGGCTATGTTAGTCTGTCATATGTTAGATGTAACTCTGCCTGGAATCCCAGAGAAGCATCTAAAACACACAAGAGAGCAATCAGTGTGTGGGATTTCATCAGCAATTCCTCTCTGAGCCCAAGGCCTTAAAATTAAATGTATTGCAGTAGCAGTAAACCCTCAGTTAAATACTTTACTCAGTATCTTTCTTCTCTCAGTAGAAGCTGAAATCCCCCATAGCTCTCTCTCATGCACTTCTCAGTGGGTTTTTGTCTGTCTGTGGCTCCGATTGATGGCTTGGTTCTTCTTGAGAAGCTGCAGGGCCTTACAGTCTGTCAGTGTCTCCTCCATAAAAACACTTTTAGTTATCGCTCCCTCTCTTTTGCGTCTTTATCTCTGTGGCCTTTTGTTGATCAAACTGAGCATATCTTTTATAACTTAGATACCCAGACATAATATAACTCAAACCATCTCAGAGAAAGCTGAAATTCTGAACTGTCTCACTTACAGACAGATGTTTTACTCACTGCAACATGATGCTCATTCCCACAATCTCAAAACCTATCTCTACATCAAACCATCCCCTACATTAACACACTAAAAGTTGGGATTTCCATTAAAATACAACAAAAAAAAAAAAAGTGAAGGAAAGTGGTTAAAGTGACAGACGGACAGTAAACGAATGAGTGAACGATGCAATTACTCTGACATTTGGTTCCTCCCCACACCTCCCAGCATGACGTCTTGCCATTGGCTAGAGCCCATATTTATCAGCCTGCTCTCTCATCATTGGCTGGCACTAAATTCAGTACACTATCATGCCACTTTGCTGGCTGTGTGAATATGTGAATGAACTGACTGACCCCATTCAAGTTAGCTTTAGACACTGTTTACTGCATATTGTGACACAGCCTACAGCAAATTGTTTGCAATACATAGGTCAACACAATACTGTAGACTGCTGCTTATGCTATACTGCACCATATCACTAAAGCCTCTTTGTAAGACAGTGTCTTAAGTGTTTGCACAGTAAAAAGACATGTGATAGACATGTATGTATGCTTGTGTGTTAGTAGCCTCCTTCTTCTGAAATGTCTGATTGCACTTTTATACCATTTTCTAATTCCACACTAAACATTGAACGAACTACATTTACGGCACAGTTGACTATAATATTATAAAATATGTGAAAACTTGCCTAAATATCTAAAAGATTTGACCTGCTCAATCTATATTTGTGCTTTATACAATAATTTGAAGTTACTTTGCCTTCAGAGTAATATCTTAGTTTGAGTAAAGGTGCTACATGCTGTTGGTCATAAACAGCCCAATTATTGGTGAACAGCAGCCACTGTAGCACAATATGAGATCATAGTGAACACTAAAATGCAGTGTAACAGCACAAGTAGGCAAGAGTCATTAAATCAGCAAAATGGGCAAAATGGTTTATAAATGCCAGTTATACCGTAGTGTCTAAAATTTGTTAAAATTACACGCTGGCAACATGAAAACAATGCTAATGTAAGGTTTTTGAAACAGTTGCAGTTTGGTAACGTTTGGGAACAGGAAACACTTGGTTAGGTGTAGAGAACAAAAAAACAAAATGCTTGAGTTTAGGAAAAGATTGTGGTGGTGTCAGTTAAAGTAACTACGTACAGGACATAAGTGACGTAAATTTGCATACTTGGTGTAGTTGTGTAAAGTCACGTAACTATATCAACTTTTGGTTTCACACGGGACATGAACAGTTATCTCCTGGTTGAAAGTCCATATTTGTTTGACCCATCAACCATCCCTCCTGCTGTCCTATGTGGACTTTATCTTCATACCTCATTCATGTGTCCACCACAATAAAAGATTCTCATTGACTTTGCATAGGCATTGTTTTCTTGTTGCCAGTACGTAATTTTAGCACATTTTGTACCCACCATTACGTCATGCATTAAGACTTTGTGTCCATTTCACATATTTCTATGAGACAGGGCTGTTTATTTTTCTAAAAGAAAACATGTGTTTTCTCTTCTTTCTGCAGTTATGTAGTCTTGCTTGAAAATGATACAAAATTTTACCTTGTTCTGCCATCATGTGCCTCCTTATCTTTGCTAATAGTTAACTGTGTCAGTTTTCTTTTTGTGCGTCAGCGCCAGAGATAGCCGTGGCCAGAGGCATTAATTTTTCAGGTGGTCCGTCCTATTCTTGTGAGTGAGATATCTCAAGAACGCCTTGAGGAAATTTATTTAAATTTGGCACAAACATCTTGTTGGACTGAAGGCTGAACTGATAAGACTTTGGTGGTCAAAGGTCAAATGTCTGTGACCTTGTGGCAGTCTCTGTCTCATTTAGTGAATTTTGTGATATCTCAAGAAGTCCTTGAGGGACTTTTGTAAAATGCTGCATAAACGTCCACCTGGACTCAAGAATGTACTGATTAGAATTTGGTAGTAGAAGCTCAAAGGTCAAGGTCACTGTGACCTCACAAAACATGTATTGGTCCATAACCCAAGAATTCATGCACAAATTATGACAAAATTTAAGACACATTTCTAATAGGATATAATGATGAAATGAAGACATTTTATATCTAAAAGGTAAAAGGTCAACTTCACTGTGACATCATGATGCTCTGCATAAAACATTTCTCTGGTTCTTATTTAGCACCATATCTCAGGAACAGAAGGGGAGACATTTGGTCAGATACTGAATTGGTGACTCTAATCTTGGGTGTCCACCTTGAAACTGTGCTGATTGTATAGATCCTCTGTGCTGCCGGGGGCCAAAAGATGTGTGTAAAGCATGCATATTTTCACAGACATGGATGTAAACTGTAAATGCAACTTGAGTGGTTCGCGGAGGCACACAACCACAAAGCGCTAATTTTAGTTTCATCCGGCTGTGCCTCAGTTTATTCTTAAATGACTGTAATTTCCTGTTGAATAATCAGTCCACCCACTTAAATTATTGAATGGAAATTATGGCATACTGTATGTGTGTGCATGTTTACATGTGGATTTTTTTAGCTCGTAGACTGAACATGAGTGAGTAACCACAGGCAGTGCTGAAGTAAACATACACACACTGCATACTGTAGTCAGACAGTAGACAGACAGTCTGCTTATCCTCTCTCTCCTCTCATCTGTGAGCCAAGCCTCAGGAACATTGAGCCCACCTGGAATAGTCTGGCCTCGCTCCCTGGCCTGCCCTCGGGCACTGTGCTGTATGTCTGTGTTTGAGAGAAAGACAGAGAGATGGGGAGGGAGTACAGGAAAACTGTGTGCTCCGTATACAGTAGTTGGCATTTGTATTCACAGGTTCCCCCCTCTCACATTAAAGGAGATCTTTTCCTGTCCTTTTTAGGCATGGAAAGGCAGGCTGCTGCTTTTCTTTGTTTTTCTTTGTCCTGAAATTCTCTCTTGAAACAGAAATAGAAAATGTGGATGAAAGAATGTTCTGGTTGTCTTTAGCCAGACTTGTTTTAAAAAGCCTGTCTTTGGATGTGAATAAAGAAATGAGGGGTGGGTCTTATTTGATTTGTTTTTTTCTCAATTTAAGCAATTCAGGGAGCAAATTGTAAACACTTAAATGAAAAAATGCAATGGAGTCCTGTATTGTGTTACTTAGGTGTGACCACAAGCAATTCAGAACATTGCTACCTTGCAAATCAGCAAGAAATTGAGCTGTGCATCCCAGAGTGGTTGCATTTTTAATGAATTCAGCCAGCAGAGATGAAATACTGGATAAAAGAGATGATTTAGTGCAACAATTAAGTTACTGTATCTCATCTTCCAATCTTTGTTTTGATACCAACCTACAGATGTGTCTAATGGTGCCCAGAAAAACCATGTAAATGTGTGAGAAGTGATGAGGTGGTCTTTACAGGAGCAAAAAAAAGACTGCATCTCTAACTATTAATTATGGAGCAGACATATACACAACATTCCTCAGACAGACAGTCACTATACTATACTGTTGTTATTATCGGTTGGTCACAGTTACTCACACAGATGCCTACCGTATGCTTTCACACAAGCATATGATGGTGGTAACATCGTTTATGTCCTGTAATAAACATTAGCTTAGTTAATCCTTAAATATTGCTTTCGTTGTCCCTCCTTCGCCCTTTCGGATGATACGAGGCCATCCAATGTTGATTTGTGTGCTCTTTATTTTTCTCAGGTGGAACACTCCTTTAATTATCTGGAGATCCAGGGGATTGCTTGTAACAAGCCTACACAGGTACAGTACTTTGCACCAATATAAACAGTGTCCAGCACACAAATGTTAAAGGAATCGCTACACATTTTGGAGAATACACAAACACGCATTTTTTTCAAGAGTTGGACAAAATCATCTATATCACTCTTTTAGCTTTTATGAAGCTTTAGCTTTAGCTTTTATGGTAGCTTTTATGAAAACAACCTCCTCTTTCAACTGCCTCTAATGGCATTTGCTAGAATCTGCCTGTGCACCAAAAATGACCTATCAGAGCTGAGAAGTCTGTCAATCATGTGACCCAGAAATACCAAACACCGTCTGCCTCCCAGACCAACTTTCTCATTGTACAGCTAAACAGTGCACTAAAATATGTTTTTAAAAACATTTGAGGTGAGAAAAAGGCAATGCAGTCACAGAATCTTGATTCATATTTTAGCAGTGCTGCCTAGTTTGGTTCTGATTGGTTGTTTTTGTTTATGTGCAGTAAGGCCATTAGAAGCTCTACAAGGCAATAGAGTAAGCAGGGGAGTGTGACTTTTTAACCCAGATCATCTGTCTCATGTACTTGTGTGTGATTACAGTGAAAGTTTCAGCCCATTTTCTGTAAAAGTTAACAACTACAACTTTAAGTATGGTGCGAGAGCCAAGAGGAAACCAGCTTAGCTTAGCATAGGGACTGTTAGCCCGGGGAGACAGCTAGTTTCTAGGTTTCAGCAGCTTCCTTAAAATTACAAAACTTCATCTTTAAATTAATGTTAGTGTTTGGATTAAAAACACAAGATACATTGTGTTAATTAATCAACTTTAGAGGTGTTTGTTGGCAAATGTTTTAACTCTGAAAGGCCCAGGTTAGCTGTTTCCCCCTATTTCTACTCTTTATACTAAGCTAACAACCAGCTAACTGTAGCACTGCTCTATAGTTAGCACACAGACATCAGAGTATCGATCACTTCACCTCACCCTCAGCAAGAAAGCAAATAAGTGTCAAACTATTCCTTTAAATTGTACTTTACCAGCTAACACAGGTTTTTCTGATGTTGTATGTAAGGTAACATGTACTGCACATAATAAACCTTCACGCTGGTTTTAGGTATTCAGATTTAAGGACTATTACATAAAAGCCATTATGCTATTGCTACACACTTTCCACTGTCTAAGTTCATCCTAAACGAATTGTATTGAAGTTTTGTATTTCACTTTCCTTTAGGATTTTTTGTCAATTAAGTGGTGAAGTTTGCTGTGAACTCATTTACAATGACAGAACAGCAAGATAAACAAAAGCAGGAAGCTTGTGACTGTGTTGTATTAGGGAAGGATTCTCCCTGATACACAGGGCAGTGCGCTACACCCCCCTGACATCCGCAGATATATGTTACACAAGGACCAAAAACAGAGCTGCATGGAAACGTCTTTTATTCGTCCATCCTCTCCAGTGATGTCAAAGATCAGGGTGCTGCTCTGAGTACTTGAACCCAACTTCTCCAGTTAAAGAACAGCACCTGCATTTACAACAGAAGTGGACAGAAAGTAAAATGTGCCAGTATAATCCTTAAAAAATGAGTTATGTATGAGACGCCAAAAACCAATCTGGGTCCAGAAATGTTTCCCATCTGGGACGAGCTTCCATTTGGCTTTTTGACCAGCAGTCAGTCGGCTGGATGTACCTACAAAATATGATAATCCGTCCCTAACCACACTGTTCTGCAGCTGAACCTCTCTCTCACTTATCTCAAGAGATGTCAGTCCTCTTAATATCTTGACTGATGGTCTCCCGTGTTTAATAAGTATCAGCAAGGATTATGTTAATTTTGGCCTATAGAGGAGGCATGTATTACCTTGCATCAGCATTTGCATAATTGCGGTGAGCGCTGAAGTTGTTAGCCAATCTTGGTAAATGTCATTAAATCTTTATTTTAACTTAAGACAAAGATGTGGGATGTAGATGTGGTCGAGTGGATAGATGGATGTGTTGGTTTCATTCTTGTGGATTATGTTATTGCTGGGTGGATTCAGTGGAGTAGACTGGCAAAATGTGGAATATCAAATGGAGAGAAAGGGAGTCAGCTAAAAACATATATAATGCATTTACATTGAATCCTTGCACTGTCAATAAACTTTGTTATGTGGCAGGTTTTTATTTTTCAAACCCAGACTGACTCAGTGGATTGAATAGAGCGGAGAAAGACATATGACTAACTCTCTTTTTTTATATCTAAATAAGTACAACTGGGGTTCAAGTAGGTTTATGTGAAACCATGCATGTCGATGTGCATGACTATTTAATGATGTGTCCTTTTAGCTCTTCATAGAGTACGAGCGTGGCTCCTTCTCCCTGAAGCTGCTCTCTACAGAGGAGGTCAATGAGGTGGTTGCTCACATAGGAAACTGTCTGCTGAGGATATGTCCCGGTTTACCACCGAGGTGAGTTTCACTTCTACATGTGTGTGATTGTGTGTATTATAACAATGTATATGTTTTTTTTATGTTAACAGTCATGTTAACAGAGTTGAATCTATCCTAATACAGACCTAATCAGTCAGTCTTTCTATTATCAATCTTTGTGCAAGTTTGTGTGCATACATACATTTTGGATTTGCATGTCATACTGTACGTATCTACAAGCGGTGGGGGAAAGAAATCAAAACAGCATAGTTTTGTAGTAGTTTTGTGTGGCAATATCGTGTCATCACACAGTGTCAAGTATTGATTTTGTTAATTATAAAAATCATTTATATGACAAATACAAATTAAACTTTAGGCAGCCTTCTAGAATAAAATAATCTGTTGCTTTTTCAGTCCACTAGAAACATTTTGCTGCTGCAAAAAATGGCTGAAATACGATGAGCAGACTGAAAACTTTATCTTATTAGATAAAGCAGATGTTGACAAAGTTTTTCTTTGCAGACATAATTTACAGTTGAAAAAAGTAATACATTTTAATATATCAAAATATATTTCATTGCAATACTCAGCATATTAGGGTTCCTATTAGGGTTAGCCCCTCTGTGCAGAGTTTGCATGTTCTCCTCGTGTCAGCATGGGTTTTCACTGGGTACTCCGGCTTCCTCCCACAGTCCAAAGACATGCAGGGTGTACCCCGCTTTTTGCCCAGTGTCAGCTGGGATAGGCTCAAGCACACCTGAGACCCCTAACAGGATAAGTGCTTATGGAAAATGAATGACTGAAAGCAGCATTTTGCAACACATTTAAAATCACAATAATTCTGTACCGTGACTATATCATGAAAATATCGTATCGGGGATCCTCTGGTACGTAAGATGTTTCCAACAACCAGAGTTTACCTTGGCGCACCAGACAGGCACACTCTTTTTACTTGATTTCTAGAAGTTGCCGTGATTTGAGTCATAGCTACAGTATTCTGTATTTAATATAAAAAAAAAAAAACATGTATCTCATTAAATATGTTTTGTTGAGAACAGGAAGCATGAATATGAATGCAGAAATGATCACACAGGTAAAACCATAAACTTTTATAACCTTGTCTTGCAAACAGAGACCTTTGCCTTGACAGAGAGGCTGATGTTTTTATGTTTGAGCTGCAGTTTATGTAAAGCGCTACGGGTTTTGTTTTTTTGATTTACAATAATTGTGTGGTTTAGTTCATTCTGGTGAATACTGGAGTACACAGCAGTACTCAGCAACTTCCTGCTTTCAGAATGTCCATTGACAAGTAAGGCAGCGAGCAAGAAGCCTGGAGCTGCTTGTTTTAGAAATCTCTTCAAGGGATTAAAGGCTTTCACCAGCTACATCTGGGAAATGTAGAAACTGGATGACTAAATTCTGTTTAAATCTCTCTTCTCAGTAAAGTGATGAAGAAGCTCTGCATGGAGCCTCCAGACAGGCTGACCTCTCTGCAGACTCTGTGGGAGAACAACAAGCCTGCAGAGCCTGGACCCTGTGGTAAGAATCTGTGACTCTCCAGTAATTGCTGTGTGCCTCTTCATCCAATCACTGAAGTGATGTATGGTGTGTGCATTGGGTCGGTGCAGTCAGTTATACAGTGAATTTACATCAATGGTAGAGTAGTTTTACACAATGATTTAAAGCAAGTTGTGATGAAATTGATTGTAGTTTCAAGATTTTGCACAAGTAAGATGGACTCAAGTTTTCTGTAAGTTATACTTTTTTTTTGTTCTCCCCCTCTCTAGGCGGCTTTTCTCAGATGTACAGATGTGTTTGTGACTGGTTGGGTCTGCCTTACAAAGAAGAGGTGCAGTGGGTCAGTATTATTTGCATTCTTTTGTGCAGTTGCGCGGCATTGACACATCCTGGCTCAGCTGTGCGTCTGAGCTGTTGGCTGGGTGACATAAAACTGCATAAAGCCCTTTGATCAATAACAGGATAGCCACAACAGTATTTGAATGTAGCACCCGCATCCTCATATCTTTATACTTCATATATCCATGCTCCTTCTGGTCCAAAATATAATAACTTTTTGTATTCCATATGTGTTTCTTCTGCGCTGTGCAACTGATGAGGCATATAGAAATCTATATTGCCAGCAGATGTGTTTTTCTTATAAGAGACATGTTTGTTAACACTCACTGTGGTTAATTATTTCCTTTCCAGGATGTGGACACCATCTATTTAACCCAAGACACCAGAGAACTCAACCTGCAGGACTTCAGCCATCTGGAGAACAGGTGAGTGTTAGCACAGACAAGTAACAGAAATGAAATATTACTGAAGCATACCAACATAATGGGAAGAAATGTGGGGGAAAAAGGTGCAAACAGATGAGGCCACATGGCTGAAAACATTTGTTAGGATGTGAGAAACACAAAACTAAGGGATAAGAGAGGTACTGCAGGTGTGACATGATTCAGTTTTTTAGAAATGTGCTGAAGTCACCACAAAATTAGGATGGTATTGATGAAGAACAATATATAATTGCAGCTATGACCTTTTCTTTCCTCCCTGTCTGCTCTTCCTCAGGGATTTGGTGGCCATAATAGCAGTGCTGGAGTTTAACCAGTGGTTCACCAAGCTCTCCACCAAGGACTACAAACTGGTTAGTAACACCTTTTGTCAGAATCCTCCTCTCATTTGTACACTATTCATATCTTCTCAGCCTGGGCAATTCAAAAACACAGTTATTGTGTTCTTGTGATAGCTGTCCATTAAGGACCAGGATCTAGATGATCCTCAATCGTGTTTGTTGTGTTGAACTAATGGTGTTTCAGTTTTGGAAAACATGGCAGGGAGTCAGTGCAGGCCATGTGTTTTGTCATTTTTTTAAGTGTCTCCTGAGCTCCATGCTTGGGGATGTAACTCTTTACTTTGGTCATTGTTACTTCGGAGACAAAGTTTTTGGAGCTGTTGAGAAGTATTGCATTAGATACGGAAGTGTTTTTAGTAAGTTGTCCACTCAATTTCCATATCAACAAGGTTGGATTAAATATCACAGAGGCAATAAATAGTTCTATTACCTCTTTGATTTCCCATCCTTGTAGTTCCTTTTTGTCTGCTTCACTGTATCACTGTACTTTATGTTTGATAGACAGTATCAAAGTGTTAGTCTGCTGCTACAAACTGGCAGAATTATCCAGATATAATCCCATCTCACAGTTAAGTAGCAGGGAGAATCACTGCTTAAGACAAATGCATAGACACGTCTCTTCCTGTCTCTTAGCCTGTCTCTTTGCCTGTCAGTTTGTTCTTTATTACTCTTACGTTTGTAAAGGTCCTGCTTCTCACTTCCTTAGTGCACTGCTACTGCACTGGTGCAGTGGTTTCAGCTTGGTCTGTAACCATATTTGTTTGTGTTTTTCCCCCATGCAATAAAAAGTGGGGTGGAGTGGCTGAGAAGGGGCTGTGTCTCTCTGTCCGTCCATCTATCAAATACCATATCTCAAATGATAGGTGATCATAAACACCTGCTTATTTTAACAAAACACTGAGAATCAGTGAATATGTTTACGTGCACAAAATATTCTGGTTTTTGCCCTTATTCCAAAAAAGACAATAGTCCTACTAAACTGTTTAAAAGGCTGATAAATATAAATATTCCATTAATATTATTTGAAACATGGAAAAGTGGAATGGCCAGAGCTGCTTGTGCCGTTTTGCTTCTTTGCATCAAAATAGTCTCCAATGGGTGGTGGACTTGTTGGACACAGTCTCCCTCTTTTATTCTTTCAACCACCTCTTTGAAAAGGTCATTGTTGTGATATTTGCACATATCCAAAAACTTGTCGATATCCCAGTCTTTCATAATGTTTTAAAGTAGGCTTGTTTCCCCGTCTGACCAGAGATGTTGGCTTTTTTTGGGGGGCATGCATATCCACTCATCTTTGCAAACTGATGGCGAGTTGGTTTGTGTACAATGTATCCATGACAACGCACAGAGCCAGGCTGTAAACAGTCAAAATCCCAGTTGAGACGCATATTCCGTATGTGCCGTGTACATGGCCTGAATAATGCTTTTAAAACTGGAATAATTGCAGCAAATCCTAGGTCTTAACTGGAAAACGCTACATTTAGATAAAGGCTTAATTTGGACTATCCCAACAGAATGCAACAGATTACATGACTCCTATCAAATTTAGAATATTGTTGTATTCAGAATAACAGTGGAATATTAATGTGCATGGGGCCACTGTGTAGCAAGACAAAGGCTGCTACAGAAATCCTCACTAAACAATCCTCTATATTGTGAGTTTGCCATATTGTTGTGCTGTCCAAATGTATCATGAGAATTAATATACTCAATATAGTGGACTCAAAGTATCCCACAATGTGTTGTGAAAAGCAGCATGCAACTGATGGCCACTAACCAAGAACTATATATCATCATGCATCGCACTGAAGGAAACATGGCAGACGGACAAGAGGAGAGAAAGCAGTGCGATTGCAACATATTCATGAGCTGTGGCGCAAAAGTAATGTAAATGTGGGTAGGTCAGCACATCACAACTCAAATGGCCACAAAGGACTTCGTATGTATTCATTCGGGGAAAAAAAAGCTCAGTATAATATCATGTCATGCATGTCAGTACTTATTATGGATGCTCCACCAGCTGACATTGATGTGGCAGTTTTTAATTATGCGCCTGTTATGCATTATCTCTTGTTATAGAGGATCTTTGGTACAGTATATTGCTCAGTGCTTACTATGTTCTTTTTTTTAATTTAGCGTATTAGCACGCTAGCATTTGGTAATTAGCACTAAAGACAAAGTAGCCAGCAGTTTAGGCCGATGGGAATGTTTTTAGTTTTGCTGGAATTTATTCAAATTACTGGACAAATGAAAGTTTTTAGAGGAAGAGGCGGACAGGGATAGATTGACAGACGGACCAACCAACTAACCAACCAACCATCTCCATAGAGCCACGCTGCTAGCACGGCTAAAATTTTGCTCATTAAAAGTTCTGCATACAACATTAAGAGCATTAATATCGCAGCAAACAGTTGTTTGCCATGTAAAGATATAGTGGAGTAATGGTGACCAGAATGAAGTCACGCTCCCTCTGTGTGTGTTGTGATCTGAGCCTCTATGTGGTTTGTTGTGGTACATGGGCCGGCCATGCATGAGTGAGTGAGTGTGTGTATTCCATTGGCTAGCTAATAGCCACCGCTTATCCCTGATATCGGGACAGTATCATGGTGGAAGCGCAACGCCCATTTTATGGTTCCCCCTTGGTTTACACCATTACTGTCATCAACCCCGTTGGCTAGCAGCTGGCTAGCCACTTCAAGGGATTATCAACCACTTCCATGTTGAAAGCCATGTGCAAACACTCTATGAATCATTGATGCATATCAAAAAGAACTTCTTTGAATGAGAAGGTAACTGTATCACACAAAAGTTATCCAGTAAAAAGCAGAAGTTTGAACTTCATTACTTTGTTAGGGCTGTTAGAAACTGGCATGAATTAAAGGTCAAAATTTCTCAATCTAGTTTTGATGAAACATGGTTGGATAATGGATCTGGTTGGAAGTTTGTTTTTATTTTGCTGTTTGTTCATTTTTTGTTCTTATTAACCTCATATATGTTATTTCGTCCTTTTCCTATATTGTATGTTTAAAATACATACCCACTCTACATCTGTGTTTCCTACACTCTCACTACCTTTGCCTAACTATATATCTGCCTATACAGAATGCTTCCCCCATTGTTTCCTCCACCTTCCCCTCCTGTCTGTTGACTGAGGATCAGTCCAATGTTCTCGTGTGATAAGACTCTTAATCCTAACGAGACAAAGGGGCTCAATGTCTCAGGCTGTTGCCCCCCTGCAGCACTCCATTACTAACTCTCCGTCTCAAGGCTTCGCCCAGTCTCACCAATTACCACACGCAGCTTCCTCGGTCCAAACAATTATCTCACGCCTCCGTCACAGACAATTCCTTTTGTATTGAATTTTTAAAATCCTGCCCCTTACTGTGCCATGCGCATATTTAGGCTCAAATACTCACACAGGCACATGTGCACCAACGTGTGTCCTTTCTATCAGAGATTAGTTTGTATTATAATAGACCCTAAGGCTTTTGTGCTGGGAATGTTTCAGCACATGTTAATTCAAATGTTTAGCTACCTTTTTTGTTGTTTAGTGATGTTAGCCATAGATACTGTGTTTCAGACTGTGGTTATGTCGTATTCATTGTGCAAAGAGGGATATTTTTCGAACTTATTTGGTGACTGCTTAATGCATCTAAACTCCTTTGGGTTTTTTAAGGAAACTTCCCGCAACTTGCCCATTGTTTTATCTGTGCGTGTTTATACAGTGATAATAGTGTATCGAGGAGTGCAAGGATGTGCTCTGGAGAGTGAGTTGTTTTTGATCCTTTGCCAGTGGAAACAGTAACAACTTAAAAAGAAGGGAACAGGGGGTGAAAGAGAGAAAGTGATGACAGCAAAAAGAGCAGTGAGACCGAGACAAAGGCCAGTGGGAGGTCAGTGGACAGAGTGAATGGGTAGAGATGCCAGCTGAATGAGGAAATGAGTCAGGCGCTATCAAGAAAGAGAGATCTGATTTAAAGAATGAAGCCAGGGAAGAAAAGTAAAGAGGAACTAAATATTTCCAGGTCGGGAAACTAGTTTTCACTCTCTAGCAGTAAGTCAGTTCATGCTGCTGCCAAATCTATTGGCATGTGAAAGTTTAACTGGAGGTCAACACTGCCCATCAGCCTGAACTATTGTATCAGTGCGACTGTTTACAGTTGCATCAGGAGTATCGGAAAGAAATGTCTGTGGCTTTTGAAGCAGGAAGAAAAAGAAAAGAAAAGGCCTCAGGCTTAAATTATAATCTAAACGTCTCAGTCAAACAGATAAGGAATCTTTCAGTGCGGTGGACTGGATAATATGACACACACATGTCCTCACAAACACTCTCCCTCTCCCTCTCCCTCACACACACACACACAGCAGGCTATCACAGTGAGGGATTATGCTGCTCATCCTCAGTTCAATCAGGCTGTTTGTCTCGTGGTCTAATCGAGATGCTGAGCCGAAAATGAGAGAGGAGGAGGAGAAGAGGAGAGGGCAGCGGTGATAAAGAGGACTCGCCCTCTGATTACCTCATGATCGCACAGCATGTGAGCGTGTACATGCGTGAAAGTGTGTGATGTATTTCAGCAGGACGTGGGGTCAGAACAGCACAGCATGACAAGGCTCTTATTTAATGAGTGGTAAATGGTGCTGTGCTCATGCTGACAGCGTCACTGTGCTGTCCCCAACAGTTTTATTGTGAAAATACAGGCTCCTTTGTGTGTTCCCTCTTTCTCTCTGCTACACTGTGGCAGTCTCCTCGCTTCTTTTTCTCCATTTCATCCCTCACTACCCTCATATCTGCTTTTCCCTATCCTGTGTCATCCCTCGCTGCCTGCTATCATTCCTATTTTTCTCCTGTAGTACTCACAGTTTCACAGAGTAAACATGTGAACAACACTCCCTTTCTTCTATCCCTCCCTCTCGTTGTTTCTCCATTACCCCTCTCTCCTTTCCTTCCCTCTTTCTCTCCCCCACACTGTAGATAACAGTGTGAGACAATGTTGCCACTGTTTTGGGCACACTGAGGCTGCTGGCTGAGAGAAACGGGCCCTTATAGCATGAATGTCAATTACCAAGAATAACAACCAAACAATGGTCCAGCAAAGTTCTGTTCATATAATGGAAAATGTTTGTGTTATGAATCAGTGCAGATAATTAGTGTAGGAATATGAGAGAGACTGCAGTACGGCAGGATGTGTCTACATGTCTGAGTATGACGCAGCACACAGTGATCTGGGTCAGTGAACATCTAGGTAGGGCACGGACGTCCAACTGTTGAATTTTTAATTTAGTCTAAATATGAATGCCTTCACTCCCCCGGCTCTCTCTCCTGTGGTGTCGAGACCACAGAAGCGAGACAACTTTTCTCCCCCTAAAGTGTCTCAAGTCTGCCGTCCCCAGTCTCTCCTTGTCACGCACAAATGGTCTTTAAGCGAAAGAGACAGAATTCACTCATGCTGTATGCTGGTTTTTCAGTGCAGCTTTAATTAGCATAAATGAACAACTTTCCCGAGTAGTTTCACAGCAGTTTGCACAAGAACACTTGCGGGAATCGTGTGTCCCAAAAGTAAATTCCTGTGTTATTTCTATGACCTTGAATGTTTCAGTCCAAGCTTTGCTGTTCTAGATTAAAGTGCATATCAAGCCTCGGAGCTAGTTCGGTTAATTAGTATATTTTTTATGTTTTGATTAACGGATCAGTGAGCTAAGACCTGCGGTGCTGCTGTGAGTGTGAGACTCATAATGTGTAACATTATACCTCCCACTTTAATATCACCCAGACGATCCACTGTTTTATTAAGCACAAACACAACAACTAAAGTAAATTTATAGAGATTTTGTTCTGTCTTGTTTAAATTATACTTCCTGCAAAATAATGTATAGCAAAAGTTTTTTCTAACATCTGTGTTGCTTACATGTTTGTGTGTGTGTGTGTGTCTTCAGTCTGCAGATGTGTGTGAGCAGATCCTTCGGGTAGTGTCTCGCTCCAGTCGACTGGAAGAGTTGGTTCTGGACAACGCGGGACTGAAAACGTGAGATTATGCAGATTATGCATTAGGCTCTCCATGAATTTTACATCTAAAGGTCAATAAACGGCTGGCAGAGCTTTGTCAAGTGTGAGAAAATAACTTGTGTGTAATCGCTTGAGTAATCTCAGTTTGAATTTGGAGATGACACAGTTTTATCAGAAGGACTATTTTACAGACTCTGGGTGTTGAGAAATGTTGCCCTTTACTAGACAGCTTTTTAGAGCTTGACCACAGACTGTATAAAAGAAGTGGATGTAGCCTGCGGGTCTGAAAAGTGAAGCCAATGTGAAAGTGCCTTAAACCTGCATTCTTTTTAATGGCCAGCAGGGGGCAACTTCGCTGGTTGCAAAAAGTAGTCCGGCTGTATTAGAAAATTACCCTTATTCTCATTTGATTTATTACCTCAGTAAACATTTTCCTGATGAGTTTTTAGTCTCAGTGGCTAGTTTCAAATCTTTTGTAATATATCATGATGTTCATTTTGTAAATTATGTCCTATATTCTTGTGAGACCAAGTGCTAGTAAAATCACAATACACTAATCCATGTAAAAACAAGATGGCAGCCATCTCTGCCAAGTCAGTCTGCAGCCGATTGCGAGACAAAAGTGGACAAGGTACAAAACCTAATCACATGTTATGGTTGTTTACTTGTGATTAATAAAGTTTGTTTGATGTGACAACAAAGTTAAACAATTTTAGCAACATTAACAAGTTAAGATGCTGTTAATTAGGAAGTACTCATTTGAGGACATTGGGACTTTATTATTGTTGACATTGTTTAGTTTTTTATACTTATCAGATCCTACTGATCCCAGAAAACAAGGAGAAATTAAAAATGTGAACCAAACAAAGTCGGGTCTCAGAGTGAATGATTTCGGACACAGCCTTATTTTGTTTCAATTATACGTCTTTA
>JAPZEB010000025.1:30500635-30512656 GCA_029783705.1 Chaetodon striatus | reverse complement strand
GGGAGCAGAGGATGGGAGGGGGTGGTTTAGGAGGGAAGATGAGCAGAGGTGGGAGAGAGGAGGAGGAGGCAGTGGGAGAGGAGAATGGAGTATATGTGTAGTAGAAAGGGAACGCAGGGGGTGAAGACTCCCCTCTGAAGACTTTGTTTGTGGAGCTGAAACAGTTTCTGTAAGAGTAGACTAAAACTACAATGGGTCACAGGCTTTTGGGATATGGCAAAAGTAGGTGACTTGAGTCCTAATGTCACCAGTGAGCCTTATATGGTGCTTTAAAAAACTGTCTGAAAAGTTGATGACACGTTGTATTTCAAACAGTCAGTTCATCCACATTATTTTATTTCCTGCTCTCTGTTTGCGTTTTGTAGGAAAGGCAAAGAGGTGCCTCCGTCATTTAAGCACTTCTTCAGCAGCGCCATGTCTCTCAGCGCCATCAATGTGTCAGGAACCAAGCTGCCGCCAGAGGCCCTCAAGTGAGAGAACGATTCATTCACATTTAATGTGTCTTAGGAGCTTCTGCCCCACATTCTCTGTGACTGTACTTTGTGTTCTTTATCTTTTTATTACTTTTATCCCCATTTAAAGCAGTGTGTTGTTAGACTTTCATGTACAGTGAGAATAAACTTGTTTTGTCAGCCTGTATCAGAGGACAGGTGCTGCAGCTTTATCTCCACTATCTGGGTCACTGCAGTTTATTGTTTCTTTTACTAAAATTGGTGGTTTTATGTTACAAATTAAACAAAATATAACCCATTGAGGGAAACCTGGATGAATGTCTTCTTACATGTAGTTACACAGTGAAAAGTTTTTTCAAAAGTCAACATGATATCTCTTTATACCTTTATTTATTTTTTATTATTCTATTTTTTAATTATTTTTTAATTACACATTCTGTTTGCAATTTTTTTTTAGAGCTCTCCTGCTTGGCCTGGCCAGTAACCTCAACCTGAAAGACGTGTCTCTGGACCTCAGTTGCTGCGAGGTAAGACGGACAAAGATACACACTGTGCAGTCATTTTCCTTCATGAATGATTTTATCTAAAGTGGAGATATCTTCTACAATTTGTACATTTGTACGTGGCTTATGAGGGACAATTTCCTCATGGCTGCTCTGAAATCACGTCATTATGTGGCAACTGTGGAGCTGAAGCCTCAAACATTCATTAGAGATGGATGAAGTGTTTTAAATTCATGCAGTGACAACAGTGATTTTTCTCAGAGCAGGTGCAGAGGAGAGTAGACCTAGATCCCACAGCTGTAGTTAAATTAAATGCAGAGCGCAGTGATGCTGGTAAATCTTTTCATTAAGTAAGTAACACAGTAAAAGAACAATGCTGCAAAATACATTGACAGCCTGAGTAATCAAAGAGACAGCAACCAGTGGATTTTAGGACGGCACTGGTTTTGTCGTCTTGATTGTGTTCCTTTATTCTTCCTGTTTCCAGTATTAGTAGCTTTTGTCTAAGTGCCCTTGTCAGCCAAAGTTAGGAGAGTGTGGTTTTTAATAGTTTGAGGTAACGCTCATCCAATGCAATCAGCTTTTTAGGATCCACTCCAAAGCCATTTGACAGGCCAGCGACACTGTTAAGAGGCTGTATAATGGAATACTTGGCAGACAGCAGGCAGCGGTGGAACAGAGGGGTGGGGGTGGGAGGGGGCTTAGTTTCCGTCCCTAATTGTTTCATCACAACTCTCACCCACACGCGCACACACCAGCTCCTCGCCTTCATCTCCACCCCTGCTCGAACAGAAAAAGACAGCTTGCTGCAGATTCAATGGGACTGCTAAAGATAACACATGAATGCAAATTACACAGGAAATCCAATTCCACATTCCCATAGAAATCTTCCCAAACTGAAGCTGCGGGGGAAATGATGCGTTCTGTCCTTTTTCGAGGTCTTAATGAACCGTTCGGTGGTGGCAACCCTAATCTGTGCTATGAGTGGGCTGACAGCATGCAAAATAAGGACTTTGTGTATGACTCCTGTTGAGTGTGTTTGTGCAAGTGTCTGTCAGTCGAAGTATGATCATTAAGCATCTGTGTGTTTTGTTGCTGGTAATTGTTGGCGTGGCTCTGACGTGCTGTTCTTTCCCCCCTAATGCTTCTGTAAGCTTGGCCATTGTGTAAGTACAAATGTGCTCACTCTTAATAATTAACATCTCATTCCTCCTCATTTTTATTTGCACGTCTGTTTTGGCAGATGCTTTATTTTTCTGCTGATCCTATTCTTCTCGGGCTCCACATTAACATTCTGGATGATCTGTGTTGTTATTTGAATTTATGTGTCACTTACTGTCATTACGTTAGTCATTGAAAACCTCTTTATAAGTCTATCCTGCATGTTTCCATCATTAGTTATCTGTTAGAACACGAACGCATGTTTCACCTGAGAATCTGATGCAGATGTTTTCATATTGAACCTCTTTCTTTTAAGGTTTCAAATATATCGCTATTTTTTTGATCACATGTTTAAAAGGATATGATGATTTAGTGTGCCTTGGATATCTTTTTTCTTTTTGCCGTAACATGGAAAGAGCTGTTGAGTATTGTTTTCTTTTATACTTGTATGACGTGAGTCTCATATTGTTACATTTCTGCAAACATTTGCACAGTGCACGTCATTGTGGAAGCACTGTGACATTTTGTCGTCATGCTGTGGGATTCTCTAAAAGCCATCTTATTCCAGTAGCAGTGTAGCAGGCAATTAAGGAGCCATGTTTTCAAATTGTTACACGCTCTACTTACCTGTACTCTGATTAGATGAACAGGCCATACTGTGTGTTGTGTCACATGTAGTATATACATGTGTGTGTAACTGTGTGTTAAAAATTCTCCCTTCGTGCCTCCAGTTGCGGTCAGGAGGTTCACAGATCCTTGAAGGTTGCATTGCCGAGATCCCAAACATCTCCAGCCTGGACATCTCAGACAACGGTGAGATATTTTAGTAAATATATTGTACCATAAATTGACTGACCTTTTAACCTTAACCTCCAAATGAGTCCTCAGCATGCAACTACCAAAACCAATTAGGATCTGTCAGTTACTTAAGGTTATTGAGAAACTACAATATACCAGAATTCAACTGCTTGTCTCGCACCCATGACCAAATCACCCCTGTCCTTGATAACCTCCACTGCCACAGCGTATCCATTACAAACTCCTCATCACCTATAAAAGCCCTTCACAACCTGGCTCCCCCCCACCTGTCTGTGCTCCTCCACCAGCACACTCCCTCACATTTTCAGGTCTGCTGATGCCAACCCCCCTTTTCCCCCACACCAGGACTAACCACAGCTCCTGGGGGGACAGGGCTTCCTCCATTGCTGCTCCATCCTTAATACATCAGAAACTCCCCCTTACTCTCCACCCTCAAGAAATCCCTCATAACACCTCTTCAAAACTGCTGACAACCTCTAAAAAACTGAGGTCTTCTTCTCCCTCTCTGCATTGTTTCCCTTCTTATGGATTATTTCATTTTTGTTTTTCTTTTGTTTTGGTTTGATGTTCCTGTTGTCTATAAAGCCTCTGAGTATCCAGAAAAACACAATATAAATCCAATATATTATTATAATTATTATTTCAGTTCTAACCTATTCCTTTGTCACCAGGTCTGGACTCAGACCTGTCCACTCTGCTGGTGTGGTTGGCCAAGAACCGATCCATCAGACACCTGTCTCTGGGCAAGAACTTCAACAACATCAAGTCCAAGTAAGAGTACAGTACAGGGCTCTTACTGTGCTGCGCATAACTGATGTGTACAGCACAGGGCAGTAAGAGACATAAGGCTTTTCTATTGGTACTTTTGGCCGCACCAGGTCAATTTCAATACCAGCTTAAACATGGCAGGCTGTGCCAAGTCAGGCATCACATGGACAATCTTCTGAGTCAGGTTAAAGCAACCAAGCTGGTTGCGTGGATATCAGATGAGCATCAGCATCATTTAGGGATGATTCAGTGTCAACATTCAGGGACAATTTAGTATCATCCCATCAATTTTTCAAGCAATAACAGTAGATGCCAAGCAAATTTGTTACAATAGCCTGAAAAGCAATGACAATAAGTAGCTGGCTGCCAAAAACTGTTGCACAGCGCCAAGAGTGCACTGCTTTTAAATGTCATTGACTGAAAAAAAAACATGTCATCAGTTAAAGACTCACCATCAAGTGAGTAACCCTGTTGTATGGAGATGGAAATCCCTGCTGCACTAGGATGATGCACCAAGCCAAGCCAGCACACGTGTATGGAAAAGGGTGATTAGTGGTTAGGCCTGGGTTGGGTTTGGTTGTGACTAAAGACTGCTCGGCCAAAACAAACCCACATCACATAAACAGTAGAGTTGATCTTACAAATGCCACATGGCACTGAAGTCTGTTGTGTCAGTGCTGTATTCAAGATGGATTGGCACATAATTATCTAGAAACAATATATTTAGTAGATTATTTGTTCTGGAGTAGAAATATCTGTGCAGTGCAGGTTTCAAAAGATTGCTTCTTCAGTATAATGATCATATTCACCATGTCTATTTTTTTCCTCTCTGTCTTCTGTCTGACATAGAAACCTTGCTCCAGTGTTGGACAGCCTGGTCCATATGATTCAGGAAGAGGAGTCGGTGAGTTTTTAATTTCCTTCTGTCTGGTTTTCGAGAGGGACGGTAGCTAGACGATGAAAGAGAAAGTCCTCTAACAGATGCCTCAGTTTGACATTCTGTATCAGCCAGCATTCAGTTGAAGCAAATCACTAAATCTCCACCAGACTCTCCACAACTGACCTCTGACCTCTCCATCAGAGGGTGGTGTGGATATCATCACCCTACAGTGATCAATAAAGTATCACATTAAACTAAAACCATGTGGTTTATGAGAACACTCAAATATTAATGTTATTTTTAATGACTTAAAGGGTCAGGTGCATGCAAGTTGGGTCATGACAGGACTATAAAGGGAAACATGAAAGATGATGATTGCTGATCTCTTTTAGATTTCAAAACTGACTCAGAGATGGTGGCTTAGCCGATACACTCCATCCACTGTCAATGTGCAAAGGGGGAGTTATTTAGACATTACAAGATGCAGGGTAAGCCATCATATTCTGTCTTTGCTCAAAAAACCTGCCGTGAAATGAAAGGATGTTCTCCAGCTTCCAGCTATCTCCCTTCCTCCCTGTCCCTCAATCCGTCTCACTCATTTTATCTCTCTCTCCATCATGGGAGCTGTAACAAATTTTGCCCCGGTGCCTGCCCTTTTTTGTCTCCCACAGAGGTGGTTGTGCTAGATTGATGGTCCTATTGAGCTGCTCTGTACTGGATTGGTCTCTCGGTGCTTGTAGTGTGTGTGTGTGTGTGTGTGTGTGTGTGTGTGTTTGTGTGTATCATTATGTGCATGAGAAGATAGCGTAGGTGTATGAGCTGGTTATCTGGCTGTGCAGGTGGGATACAAACACAGAAGAAAAGGAGGGAGAAACTTAATATATGGGTACTGAAAAAGTGATATGCAGAGGTTAAAGGTTGTAGGTCAGAGGATTTTAATGAGGGGTGGAGCATAAGAAATAAATAAAAAAGAAGTGGGAAAGCAAGGTGGCAGCGAATGTTGTTTTTGTGGCATAGGACAGCTTATCTCAGAGAAGGGCTTGCTGTTAAAAGCAGCTGTGATGAATGGATTTCTTTGGACTTGGGATGTAAAGTGTGCACTTACATGTTGTGCGTGAATGTGTTTAGAGTGTGTGCATGCTACCCTGTCTCACTGCATTTGTGTGTTCGAGAGAGACAGGGGTGGAAGCAGTCTCTCAACCCGTGCCTCTCAACCAGGGCTATCGTGCAAACACAGATAAGTGAAGGCCTGTTGAGATAATACATTTCAAACAAGTTGAAAATTTTATTCAGGTGCACAGCTTTCCCCCTTTCATGTGTGCAGACAGGAAAAAACACACACACACTGTCAGACTGTGTTTGACACAGCTCCAGGCAGCACAGTTACCCTGTTGTGTTTCTGTGTCCTGGCCGGAGTCCAGACAAATAGACCTGGAATTCCTCGCGGCTGCCAGAATTAGAATAGATACATAAACTGTTTTCTGTGTTTCAGAGAATATTGATATCACTCTCACATATGTGCAAAAAAATGAAGCTCCAGCCAGCAGCTGGTTAGCTTAGCTTTGCATAATGACTGAAAATATGTCCAGTGGCGCCTAAATCTGCCTCTCAACACCTGAGGTGCATCTGAAATTAGGTATGTAAAACACAATGTGAGATTTTAAGTATGTGTAAAACCAAAAGTATGTGAGTTGCTCACTATTTCCAGTGAAATATTACAATATACAAACACTGGACACGACAGCAGCATAAATATGCCACAGTAAAATGCAATAAATTACCGTGTTCATAACAGACAGCAACAAAAACAGCTCTGACACATCAATAACACTTCAGTTTCAGTGTAAGTTTAAGATTTAACTTTGCTAGACATAATACATATATTTTTTAATTGCCAGTAGAATCGATGTTTGCAGGGGTTACCATGGTTACACATCTCCAACCAGCAAGGTCACCCTCAGAAAGTGATGTGGTAATTACAGCTCAGTGCATCCAAAATGATACATATCCAATTAGTTCAGTCGCACAAGAGTGTGTTGAACGAAAGAACACATGGTCAGGGGTGGGAATCATCAGAGGATTCACGATACGATATTATCGCGATACGATATTATCACGATACTTAAGTCACCATACAATATTATTGCGATTTTAAATCAGTTGCGATATGCTAAGTATTACGTTAAAGTGTATTGCCGTATATTGTGATTTATTACCTTTTGTCAACCGTCAGCTTACTTCAGCCATTTTATTTATTTATTTATTTATTGCAGCAAAATATATCTTGTGGCCTACAAAATCAACTGACTATATTATTCTAGTAGCCTACTAAAGTTTAATGTGAATTTGTAATATTGGTAATTTATATAATAAAAAAATCTATACTTGGCATTGTGTGATGATACAATATCGCCACACAAATATCGCGATACTATGCTGTATCAATTTTTCCCCCTACCCCTACATATTGGTATGTAGTGCATACTGTGCAATTTTGGACTTAGCCCTGGATTATTTGGTTGGTTGCCTGGAAACCTTAAGGTGAGGATGAAACTCTCCCCTGGAGAAAAATGAAATGGAAATGTGCAAAACAAATTAAGAAATCTCACATATTGCTCTTCTTGTATTGTCAAATATATCATTGATAAACAAACATGTTTATTAGATTCTGTTTGAATCTGCAGTCTGCCATCATTAAAAACCAAATGTAATTCTAATACATTTATTCATAGAGTACAAACTGCAGCACATGCAAAACCACAGACCAAATTTCCTTGAAAGTAATTATCTTGAAATGCTTGTAAATATTATGGCTTGTTATGGCAAGAATCAGTGACAGCTTAAATTTCACCGGCACTAACTAATCAGTGTGAGCACCATGTTCCACTCTACCAGGCTATTGCACATTGCAGTGGAGAGATAGGATGTGTAATTGCTGCTCACACACTGATGGATAAATGAGTTTCATCCGAATATTGAACACAGTTCATCATCTGGCGGACATTCATTAAAGAGATCAATTTGTCTCTGGTATAAGGTCACTTTTATTTGCAAGTGCTGGGTTACAGTTTCCCATTTTCTTGGTTTTATTAAACAAGACATGTTTGCATACCCAGGGTAATGATTTCACAATTTTAGTGATTAATAAAGGGCTGAGAATCTGAGCTGCTAAAAGTCATTTGCTTTATTGGGAGGGACAGGGCTTGTAATTATTTTTGTAGGCACAACATATAGATGTTGTCATATATTTCCCATTCTCCTCCATTTACTGCTACAGCCAGATAGCTTTGGTGCACTGGTTTTCTGTGCTGCAGTAGGTTTTTATTTTTACTCTGCTTTAGCTGAATCCCAGTGATACTGATCTTGTTTTCCTCTTCTTATCACTGGAGAAAGAATTAGCTACCATGGCTACTGGTCCATGAACGTGTGCCTATTTAAATTTTGCATGTTTAATGTTTCTCCTGCGCCCCACAGGAGCATGTGAAGGCAGTAACTAATTCTCCCTGCATCCTTAGACAAGACATAAAACAGTAATTCCCTGCCTTTATAACCAGCCATGTAGATGCTACTCCTCCAAACATACATTACTGCCCATAATAATCAGCTATAAAATCCTCCTTATTTTATCGCTCTCCTTCAGAGACAATATCTTCATTAAAGAGAAACTCACATATCAGACCTCTGTGGGAGTGTCCCTTGAAGTATATGCTCTTGCATCTCTGTGTACTGCTGATGTACAACATTCACAGTGGTAATCCACATGGAGGCGAGACGTAGGAGGCGTCTACTGCTCAGAATCCTGTTCAGATTTTGTCCTGTTGGTGATGCCTCACAGGGAGCTATGATTTTCATACTGCATTATGTAACATTTTCAGGTAGCAGCAAATTCACCAACATTATCAGTTATTAAAAGAAATCGTCAAACTATTCCCATCCAGTGGACTGAATGCAGCCGTGATGGAAAGTAAAATAAACATAATTACACAAATACTGTGTTTAACTACAATTATGAGCTACTATTTTACTTGGGTATTTCAAAGTTATGCTACTTTATATTTTTACTTTACTGCATTTACTTGTATGTACAAGTTACTTTGCTAAAGAATATTTTAAAAATGTATGAGCATGTAAAATATAATATATTGTTACACAGTGAATTAAACAACCCAACAGTATATAAAGTGAGTAAACCTCATTCAGCTACAACAATAAAATGCAGTTTATACATGCTGCTGCATCTATGATAGTAATAATCCAATAGAAGACTATGTAATGTAATGCAACATGAAAGAGCCCATTTTGGCTCAACTGGTACATTAAAAATTTTAGAATCAATAATTTATAGATATTATAAATACGTATTTATACATTAAATTAAAATTAAAACTAAATAAAAATAATTTAAAAATTAATTCCATTAAAAATTTAAATTTAAAAAAACAGAAAAGAAATTTGAAAAATTCTGTTAGATAAAAAACGTATTAAATTAGAAAATAAATTAAACAGAAAATGCATTTAAATTGAAATGAAGCAAATGATTTAAGCCTGAACTGACTGAGAAGTTGTCCTTTGGTGTGATTGGATTTTTTTTTTTTTTTTTTAATGAATCTATTGGTGAGTTGAGGTGGTGAGCAGATCTTGGTGACTTTGGAGTCCTCTGGACTGTCACTAACTTTTTTCAGACTTAGGATCTGCTTTATCATTAACATTCTTTTAAATTATTCTTAGACCAAAATCTTGGAAGCCCTAAATTCAGGGCAGACATGGCCCTTATTTTCCTCCTAACTCAGCCAGTTAAAAGCGTCTTTTAGCCTCAGCATGTTTTGTGAAGACGGCCCCCAGGAGTCTCCAGCTGTGTAAATGGCATGCATCATAGAGCAGCTAAAATTTGGTGAACAGACGGGCACTGTTGGACATTTGTAAGCCCTCGTGTCACGCTCACATCACAAAGAAATCCACCTGATCCAGTGCTGAATTTTTTATTTTGCCCCGTGGAGTGCCCTGTTTTTAATGATAATACTGCTGACATTTTAGTGAAGTCTCTTGCAAGTCTACTTGATCCTCTGATAAATGTTTAATTGGGGTTTGCCCTTTTGGGTCACCAGCCCCTGCGGGAACAGTGAGCTTTATAATTACTGTTATATTTTCACAAGATGAAGTTAGAGGACAGGCCATTTTGATTTGCGGAAAAAAAACAGATTTATTACTTGCATGCTGTGAGCCCTGACAGTCATGTCTTACTGAGGAAATCAGCTTTATAGAAGACACAAGGAAACCAAACAAACATGGACAGTGAATAGATTGAAGGACACCTAGGCAGGAGAGCAAGCCGTCCCTGCTTAAAGGACTATTGATGCTCTCTAACATCATAAATTATAATAGCTTTTGTTGAAGTTGGCAGTGATGTACAACGAGGGCCAAGAAAGCTCTCTCTGGTGAAGCCAACGCTAAATAAACACAGAGAACTAGAGGGCAGCTCATCAACTCAGACAGGCTGCAGGTGGAAGATAAAGTGAAGACTGTCCTGCTTCCCTACAAACACATCAGATGTAACAGTCAGTCATAATAAGATCACATTTAATCCCTTGTTCTCATATTATGTCTCTCGACACCTTTTATTTTCCTCCTCCTCCTCCCACCCCACATATACACCTCCTTCTCCCTCAATTCCTCCCTTCCCAGCCCCTCACCTCTCTGTCTCTAGCAGACTCCAGGCTGAAGAGCGATCTGACCATTGTTCTGAACGCTCTCGGCAGCAACTCCTCGCTCACCAGGTTAGACATCAGCGGGAACGCCATGGGGGACATGGGAGCCAAGATGTTAGCCAAGGCTCTACAGATCAACTCCAAACTCAGGTGAGTACAAGTACAGGGTCAAAAGCTTTGTCACATAATTGTCAGTTATAATTAACAGTAAGTAATAAACAATCACGTTAAATCATGCATAGGACTCCCTCCTACTGGCTCCTCTGCAGCCTTGGACTTCAACTACAGCCCTGAATACTGTTTTTAGACATCTTAATTAATAAATTAATTATATTATTCCTTTAAATGCTAAAATAAAATGAAATACAATACTGAGAGGCAAAAATAATAATAGACCGGACATACGGTTACAGTATAGTGCAGATGCATATATTTAAGTTGGCTTATATTGTGTGGTCACAAAGCTCGCAAGCATGTTGCATAACACTAATGTCATGATTTTGGGGGGAAAAAAAAGGGTTTTGTGACTGTAACCAATGAAAGAAGAAAAATATTGCAAACAACACAGTGTCATATTGCGTCTTGGTTGTCTTTGCAGTCATTAGCTCCCACTTTGCTTGTGTCACAGTGTGTGTTTCTGTGTTTCTATGTGCAGGACTGTGATCTGGGATAAGAACAACACCAGCCCTCAGGGTCTTCAGGATGTGGCAGCCGCTCTGGAGAAGTAAGTAGCTCTGTCTGTATCTGTGGAGTCCATGTATGTGTGTGACTCTATGCAGATGACTGTCTGCTTGTGTTTTAAAGCTCTGAGTTAAACTATGAAAATCTGTGAATGCTACAGTGCACTTTTACCTGACTGTGTACTTTTACATTTTATTTTTACAGTCTATAACTTATACAAAGGTCTGGGCTTATATGGACAAAAAGGCTATCATGATAAAAGTTTTTATATCAGTCTATATGTAAGAAACCAGAGGGTTAAATGTGCTTTAAACTGTTCTTTATTGTTAGGACTTGACAAACATTTGTGAAACACTGGAACATCTTACAAATTTGAGGTAGAACAGTTATAATCAAAATAATATCTGTATTAAAATAATAAATATAGAAATCTTAATTCTGGTCAACAGTGTGCCAAACTTTGTGCAGATGGTTTAAAACTTGTAACTGTTTAAGCTGACTATATAAACTAAGTAAGTAGAAAATGAAAAATCTCAACTTTGGTCAGTACTTTCTGTACAGGTTTTAAACTTACAGTATATAGCTTGTGCTGTTTCTCATTCTGAACAATAACAAAAGATGTACTTTGATGACGTCATGTAGTAATGTGGGATCATTCATTCATTGCTGCTAATAGTCTGATGAGACTCAGGCAAAAACCATGTTCACAAACGAGTTAATGTATTAAAGTTTTATCCATTATACGTCTAGTCACATTAAGTCACATTTATCGATGTTCTGTTATTTCATTCTAATTAAATAGCTGCATCTAATGTAATGTTAACTTAATAACTTGCCATTAGCATGTAATACGCCAACTACCTATACAGCTACTGTAACTAATGTTGCATGGCAGATTAAATTAAGGGGTAGCCTGGTGCTGTTATCTGTGGTTAAAATAATCAAAATTAGCTTAGTGGCTGCCTTAAGGCTGATTTATGGTTGAGCGTGCAACACTTTTGATGAGTGTTGCTCGACAAGAGTGATGTATTGTCAACAGTAAAAAGAATTTT
>JAPZEB010000025.1:30459938-30477609 GCA_029783705.1 Chaetodon striatus | reverse complement strand
CCTCCTTTTCATGCTGTGTCTGACTTATCAGTGTCATTTCTGTTTGTCATTGATGCTGCTCTGTTCTGTTCCCGGGGGTCTTTGCTGCTGCTCTCCCTGCTTTAGGCTTTTCATGTATGTGCATGAAAGGGCAGTGGGATGTGCTCTCTCTGGCTTAGGCTTTAGGTGTGTGGAACAGGTTTTCTGCATAGGCCCGAGGAAAAACAGAGAGGCCCCAGAACAGAGCCATACTGCCAAATATAATAGTGAAACTGAAAATTAAGTTTTCTTTGACTAAAGTGTTCCTGACTAAAATGTTTTCATGGGACTTACTGAATGTGGCTGAAAGCAGAAACACTGTCATTCAAGATACTGACAGAAACTACACTGTACAGTACCATATTTAGTATGCAGATCAGGCTCATGTAGAGTAGATATATATGCAGTATGCTACACATGTCTCTGCTGACCACTTTTTAACTCAGAAATAAAGAAAAGACTTCCCTCCTACTTCTGCCTCTGCTTTATAAATAGCTTCAGACAGGAAGTTAACGAGCCTATCACAAAGTGAGAGTATCCTGTGCGATAGCAGCATGAACTGCTGTTACTCCTCTAGTTCAGTATCATGTGACTAAACCATGGGACACAATGTTCACTAACTATCAGGGGGAAAAAAAGACAATTACATAAATCTAAAAGAGTGACCTACTCACTTTGCATTGCCTCATTAATGCAGGGTGTGCAACTGTACAACACACACCGTGCATATATAAAACCGAAGTGAGATGCTCTTGCAGGGACTGTTTAAATCAAAGACACTTGGGTGAGTGGACACTTGATGAAATGAGGGTTTCAACCTGTCATCCATCGTTAATCTCCACAGAACTGTATACAGTCTGAATACTAACACTCTGCAGGTGTATGCTGTCCTCTCACATTACACTGCAGTAGGTACTGTGCATGGGCTACTTTGTGTACACCGTGTTCTGTTTACAAAGTGCACTGGCACTTTTTTATTCGTATATTGTTTAAGATTTATCATTTATCGCCAGCAACTGCCAACTGTTCTATGCATGATAGATAAACTTCAACCTCCTTAACAAATAATGAGATAACGATTTAGCCCTACTGTATATCACTGACACATGTTGGCTGAAAACACCAAACAATGTCAAGACTTTTTTTAAAGTGTGCTGATCAGCGTTTGTTTCCTGAACGTCTTCTGGCATCACTGTTGGTGCATTGCGCTTGATTTTTCTCTGAGTTCTTTATCTTTGTTACGCAAACAGCCGCAGTATCATCTTGTTTTATAAATAGATTGATGGGGCCCAGTTTAATCTGCTAATGGAGGGCTGATACTATTAAAAAGGACAGACAAGAGAGGAGCAACATGAACTGGAGAGGAGCCAGGAGGAGCTGGTGTATGGTTGGTCATACAAATGAGAATAAAACACAAACTCTTACATGTCCCTCGTGTCTAGCCATGCAGATGGTTTCATTTTGCAGAGGTAGTGAGACATCTGTGGCTGAAAATTCTGCTGCCATCATAATACAAGGGTGAATGGAAAGAAAAAGTATCTTTCCATATCTTCAGGATAGTCCACAGACCTCACTGTCAATAGTTTAATTGGATCCGTCTCTTCTGTAGAAGGAACAATAAATTTAATAAAAATCAAATCCTGATCTGATTAAAATTGCAAGACCAGAGTTTGTTGGTAGTTGTTACTGTCTCCAAGAACAAAATGAACAAGACCTAAAGAGATGGAAAGCCTCACACCATTATTACTGCTTTCAGCTCTGACCTTTGCTCTTTGTCGTGTTTTCCAGTTGGCCAATATGATCCTTCCTGAGGACGAGAACTTCCTGTTAATTTTCCGCAGAGAAGCTCCTCTGGACAACAGTGTTGATTTCATGAAGGTAAGGTCACAGACCATACTGAAACATCATTAATGAAAGGTTAAAAAAACTGTTAAGGGGAGTATTTCTTTAACTTATCACTAGAGATTCACGCTAATTCACTCTCCCTGCAGTGTTATTGATTGCTTTTTATTTTAACTGAGAAAACTCTGTTTCATGTCATAATGTCAGGCGAATTATTCAGTGGAGAGGGTGGATTCAGAGTGTAAATCACACTTTCCATCATGGTGCAATATTCTGTTGATTCTTTGGACAACGAGATGATATTTGATATTATAAAGTCTGCCACAATGCAATTTTGATTTGATTTAGGGGCCTGCAATCGACATGAGACAATATCAGACAATATCCTCATTGACTTTTTCTTGGCGGCTCACCATTATCTGTCTGGCACTGTAGGCCACTTGTCCGTTTGAATGTTTAAGAAGGCAGCGTGCTTGGATGGAAATTGTGTCAAATGAACCAAACTAACATTTTCAAGTTTAAAAAAGTTGTAAAATTTAATCTGTATTTCAGTAGTTCTTTAAGTATGAGCCTATAACACAAACTAGGCAACTGATCAGCTGATCACTTATGAGAAAATGATAACAGTGGGTAAAATGCAACACATTGCTAGCAGCATATGCAAAGTAACAAACTCAGAACTATGAACTCTAACCTGAGTGGAACTAGCGCACAGGTTGACTTTTCAGGTAGTGGTAATAACACGGTCATTGTGGTTCACTTTCACTTTGATAATATTTTGATATCAAGCTGATTTTAACCATCAAAATTATGTCTTCTATATCTATTTTACATTTAATTGAGTGTGATATTTCAGCATTACAAAAAAAACAAAAAACACCACTAGCAATGCTGACACTTTTTATGCTGACATATAAAGTTAGCTATGTTCCACCTAGTTCAAACTGTACATCATATGTAAGCATTTGCCAATGTGCTCTTTCCTGCACACTGCAGATATGGAGGAAGTATGATGTTGACTGCAGCGGCTACATATCAGCTCGGGAGCTCAAGGTAAAGTTGTCACTCAGCACAAACTCACAACATAACCAATGACACATCTCTTTTCTGTTCAAGGAACAACCTTCAGCAGTGGCATGTGGTACAGAATGACTGTAACCCACAGCCACCATTTCCTGTTCTGTCACACTGACACGTTTATCCTCCTCCTCACCACGTAATGCAGTGTGCTTAAATGAAGCGCTACATCCTTCAGTTTGTAGAATGTGTTGGTGAATTGTGTGTAATTGTGCATTACACGCTGGCCTAGATTGTTTTGTTGTCTGATTATGAAAGACATTTTTGTCTCGTAGGCTTTCCTGAAAGACCTGTTTCAACAGCATCACAAGGAAGTGTCATCGGATAAGCTGGACGAGTACACAGACACAATGGTAGTGATACAGTTCATTTCCACACACACAACCACACATTTCAAAACAAAAGTCTCTTCTTTTTCTAGCTTTACAACAGGTTGTTTTTTTTTAGTCATGTGTCAATGCAATCGACACAAAGTGTTGACAGTAAAGTTTATGCTAAACCTTTTACTTTGTTTACTCAGTGTATAGTCAGATTCTGACTGTGGGCGGGAGGCTCTGTAGCATCTACTGTATGTAGTAGTCGTGTAGAGCTGGTTCAAACCACCAAATCCTGCAGTTTTCAGGTAGCTTGCAAGTGCTAGTTAGGTTACTGTCGTTACATCCATTATTTTTACAGTCTATGGTTACTGTACATTCATTATAATGGAAAATCAGTATGCAACAGCTGCTCTCAAAACATACTTTTTAAAATATTTATGTTCACAAATAAAAGCTGTGTAAGACTGAAAAGATTTAAGCCTCTCCAGTCAGTGATGCTGCCAAACAAAGCTCATGCTCAGAGGGACTTTTCACGTGTGATATCTTTTCTGGTGGTTTTATGTGACTCAATGAGCTGCTTGTGTTATTTTTTATTGACCTGTCTCCCTGACTCACTTCAGTGAAAACCCAGAGTGTCAGATAGACTATTTCTACTATTTACTAGATTTCAATTTAAAAGAAATTGGTTCACACTCAGTGTCAGGTCGCATGATGGGGTTAGAATAACCAGCAACAGCACAGATAAAGATATTCCCAGTTGTGTTTCACAGTACATCCTCTTTTTCTTGCAGATGAAAATCTTTGACAAAAACAAGGATGGCTGTTTGGATCTTAACGACTTGGCCAGGTACTTTTCAATCTGCAAATTGTAATGCATTACTCAATACATGACAGTTGGATAGCCATTAAAGACAGATGTGATCATTTTTTGCTAATGCTAACGTCTCAAAAATGACTGATATAGTTAGCCAATTCACATTTTGAGACACAGAAAAAATAGAAATGTTTAACACATTTTGATGTTACTTGATTATGCTTGCACTTGCGCTGGGGCTCTGTGTGGAGTCTGCATGTTCTCCCCATGTTAGCATGGGTTTTCTCCATGTCATGCCAAGATTAGGTTAAGCACTGGCTCTAAATTGCCTGCAGGTGTAAATCTTAGTGAATGGTTGTCTGTTTTTATATGCCAGCACTGTGATAGCATGACAACCTGACAATGTCAGCTCCGGCCCCACAGCTTGTGGTAAATTTTTACATGAATACACATGAAAACATGGCCTTATTTTTTTGTCCCATTCATTTAAAAAGTCATACTGTACCTCACATTTCCTACAAGAGAAAGAAGGTGTCAATTCCACCATGTGGGATATTTTTCTTTTTGGTAACCTGAGTGCTTTTAAAGTATGTATTTCCTCCTCACTTAGGATCTTGGCTTTAGAGGAGAATTTCCTGCTTCAGTTCAAGATGGATGTAAGTGTGTTCTTTATCTATTTCTTACAAGTGGAAACAGACAACTTTTCAAACCCTAGCATTTCCAGTTGGTATTATTCTTGACACAACTGTCGCAAAGACAACCAAATCGCTTTCATTTTCCTCAGAGCCTAGCAACAGTAGGTTTTTTTTCTTTTCCACAGTTACTTCAGTTATTAGCCATTTTCACCACTTGGGAACTGCAAAAACATTACATTTATACAATTTGGTAACTGTTAATAGTTACTGTTAGCCACTAGGGAAAACCTAAGTGCTATCCTCTTCCTGTTTTGGTTGCAGAGTGGTTGATGCACTTCCATTGTGCAATGTATTGAGCCGTATTTTCCCAGGAGATCGTGCCCTGTGGCAGACACAATTGCATAGTGAAAGCGAGGCTTATAGGGAACCAATCTAAACTCAGATGGTGTCAGTATTCTATAGCCATCACACTGTGCAATCAGCATCTACTTCATAATAAAATAAAGCAAAAAACTTGTATTTTTACAGATAAAAACACGAGTAAATCATGTTGCAACATTTAAATAAGTTGTTATTTTGTATCTAATTTCTCTCCAACAACCCCTCTGTTTTTTTCCCAAGGCCTGCAGCAAAGACGAGAGAAAGAGAGACTTTGAGAAGATTTTTAATCATTATGATGTTGTAAGTACGATAACACGCTGGGTGGGACACAGATGATGACTGCTATTTCATAATTTTTAGGAAATTATGTAAGAATGTAGACAATTTCAGGAGCAACCTTTGAAGTATGACCGGTTGTAGCTCTGAAATATTTTACAGTACTTTGAGTTTTTCTCAGTAATATGGCTGCTGGCAGCTTTCCAGTAAAGGCAGACATAACCTCCACTAAACATTTTCCATCCCCAATTAATAATGCTCTCAAATTTACATAATGTGATAGGGTGTCCAGAGGAGGACTTGGTATCAGCAGCAGTCCGTCCAATTAGCTCCCTTACCCCTGTAATGAAACATAATCAAATAAAGCACCCATTATGTTGTCAAGTCACTCTCTGGGATGATGATTTAACTCTGTCAGACTCATTCACAGTACAGCTCTAGATAGGAGTCAGAAAGTCCCAGCTGGAATCACTTATATGCTTCCTCTACGCTGTAAAACCATGTTTATGTCCTTGCCTGTGTGTCAAGTAGTGCATGAACTAATGTCTTGTTTGGAAACCTTTTTTTATTTTGCCTGCACTTAGTTTAATGTTCAGAGAAGCTTTGTGAAAAGTTTCCTGTGGTCACTGTTGGCAACCAGTCAGTCATGTTTGAACCAAGGCTGCATTTTCAAGCCCTTAAATTACCAGAAGAGCAAGCGGCACCTTTGTCATGTTACAGTTTCAGCATTAAAAAGCCTTGGTCTCATGTCAAGAGAGTGATATCTCATTTTGGCCCCACTTGAAACTGCTTTTAAGCAAAAGTGTTTGCATAATTGCAGTGTCACTGTCAAGTGGCGCTGGTGTACTACTGCTTCTAATCAGACTGTGTAACCTGGAGGTGAACATTTCAAATAAATCTAATATGAGCAGCGACATGATTAACAAGCAAACAGTCCAAGGTGCTTACTAAGAATATCACCAATGCATGCTGGGAAGTGTTCCAGCTCCACCAATAAACCAAAAGAATATGCCAAGAAAAGAAGATTAATGTAATAACTGACTGAATATTGTGAGTAGGATATAAACTTTTTTTTCTGTCTCTTGCTTTCCTGTTCAGAGTAAGACTGGAGCTCTGGAGGGTCCTGAGGTGGACGGCTTTGTCAAAGACATGATGGGGCTGGTCAGGGTAAGTCTGTTGCTTTTTTCTGTTTTCAGATATTAGTGTTGTTTACCAAAATATACAGTATATCTACAGATGTATGCACCTCATATCACTGATAACATTTCCTCCTTCTTGTCCTGCACACATAGGGCTCAGTATCAAACCTCAAAACTGTTTGAGTCAATGACTGTATACAAAGATGGATCTCACATCTCTACCTCCTCTCGCTGTACAAAAATTAAGCCAAAATATCTCAGATACAGTACAGGTGCTGCCATCTTAAGCTGGTCACGCTATTCGGAGCCAGAGTCTGTGCAGTAACGATCGGGTAATGGAGAATCGAGTTCCCACCTGTACAAACATCCGACTAATTGTGTGCGCTGCCATTGATCACAGGCACATGTAGCCATCAAATATGACATCAGTTTCCCTTTTTATAGCATCAAATACCTAACCAAAACCAAACTAACTAAAACTTATCAGAAAAATGAACACTTGAAGAAACATCAGCGTGATAAGAACTACCTAAATGATCTTTGGAAAAAAATTATTTGACGTGTACTACTGATTTTTTTTGTTTGGCCTATGTCCCAAATGCTAACATGGAGTGGGTGGGGTTTATGAGCTGTCCTGCAACCAGCCACCAGGGGGCGATCAAGATGTTTTGGCTTCACTTGTGTGAGCTGTCATGACTTCCATCTTTATATCCAATCTATGGTTTGAGTGCATGCCAAAATCATCACAAATAGAAAATGAGTAACTCATTCCACTTAGTTTTTAAGCAAAGATGGATGCTCTCTGATGTCAACCTATCAAATGTGTGGATGCTTTTCAGTAGATTATGTTTCATAGTGAACTGTATTTTAGATTGATTGTCCAATACATAAATTCTGAAGATGCTGCTCTGGGCTGTAGGGGACCATAATGAGAATTTTCCATCATGTTTTTGACATTTTATATACAAAAAGGATTAGTTGAATAATCAAGAAAATTATCAGTAAATTTCTCAATGATTAAAATATATGTTAGCTGCAGCCAGCAACTCTCTGTACATCTAAGTCAACTCCAATGTTTGGGACTGAAAAAGTGACTGACTGTGCACACAGTGTGACACTAAGACTGGTTTAAAAATCAAACTGAATTCATTTTATTGAAAATATTTACTTTGTTAAAAGTTGAAGTTTTTGGAGCAGGTGTGTCTTGAGTTCGGACCCGTATAAGCGCTGGCAGAGTGTCCATTACTATCTACATGTGTAATGCCTTTCCTGTCTCCCCTCTCCCCTCTGCTCCGTCCTCTCCAGCCAAATCTCACCAGTTCTGAGCTGGACGAGCTGCGAGTCGTTCTGCTGCGTCACTGTGATGTCAACAAAGATGGAAAGATCCAGAGAAATGAGCTGGCTCTGTGTCTGGGAGTCAAACCTAAGCTTGGTTAAGAGAGCTGTATCAGATTGTATTATGAAACACTGACTCTGTATTTGTTGTGCAGTCAGCACTGGTAGGATGTTGTGTTTTGATCCAGACCAGTCTAATTACTGGGTTATTTAAGGTCAGTCGTAATGAAGACTTATTTGATCATGAAAATGATAGAAACACGATTTGATACTGTGTGATGGAAATAAATTAAATGACTGTAGATCTCCTATGACTTGAAATGACGGTGTTTCTTGTGCATGTTGTCGGCCAAAGAAAAGAATGAGATGTGAAAGATTTTTTGGCTGTAATGATTGTGTCTGTACTCTAAGAATTTACAGTATATTAATCAGTTTAATAGTCTGTGAACATGTTTTTGAAAATATAAAATGTTTTTCATTGTAATATAAAGTTTCTGTCTTTTAGTTTGGTGCTGGAGTTTGTTGGCCATGACTAATGTTTGGTCATTTGCATGTTTCTCTGCCAAAGAAGGCTGAAGTACAGTATGTTGTAATATTTACTAGAATGCACTGCAGAGGAAATAAAGCGAAAATGGGCATGTTGATTATCCTGTTCTCTTTATTGGCTACTGTTATTTAAATATGCAATAAAAGTCTTAAAATTTTTAATTTAACATTCATTAGATTTTGGCCTTTTATTTTTTACTTCAGGAAGTAACATTTTGATCAGATGATATATAAAAATCATAAAAAAAAATTAAATAAACCTTAGTTATAAACTACTATTTATATGGTGCTTATTTACAAGTGTTTACATGTTTTTACATTTTTATGTAAGGCAGAGATGCTGTAGAAATTTTGAATAATTATGTAAATAATTCAAAACTAAAAGCTGTGTAGCTTTCATTGATTTTTCAGTGCTTTTCCAAGAGTGTTCATTTGTCAATTTTCATCACACATGATTGGTCAAATGCAAGAAATGTATTTAAATAGTGCCCTGGATTTCACATTCCTCATGCAAGTGTGAAAAACTGCAACTCCTCTAATGGCCACTTGAGGCATGGAGACCTCCATGTTAAAATGCCCAACAATGCCCAACAGCAGAAATAAACATGTTTACAGCCTGGTACAAAAAACGGTTTTGGTCTCTATAGCTAATTTTCCTCTTTAATGACAACTGTATGGAGGTTACATTTTTATATAATTTAACCATTTATATTTAATGAAGGCTTAAAGTTGACAGGTTGTAACAATGACAGGTGCGGTGACCAGATGTCCCGCTTTGTGTGGGACAGTCCCACATTTCCATTGCTTTTCACGTGTCCCGCAAATTGAGATGGTGTCCCGCATTGTTGTTGACAGTCAGGCTTTTGAAATGCGTGTTTTATAATCTGACAAGTGGAAAAAGCAGTGAGTGCTGTCATCAGGGGGCGGGGCGGGCTGTGTAATCATGTCAATCAAAGTGGGATGAGGAATACCTCAGTTTAAGGGTGCACCCATCAACAAGAAACTAATGCAAAACAGCGAAACGTGAAGGAAAGGGAGGAAACAACGACCTGTACTAAGGCTAAGAAAAGAAAATGCAGCTCAACAAAGACTGGGAAACTATCTATCTGTGTGTGAAACCACTACTGAATCAACCAGACAGCAAAGCATAGTAATGTTATAAGCTGAGGGGCAGAATAGAAATGTTTTTTCTAAAGTTATTTTCGACTATCTCGATGCATTGGTATCCCACATTGTCCCGCTTTGTCCCACACAAACATAGTCTCTGTCCCACATCTGGTGAGTTGGGATCTGGTCACCCTGGTGACAGCCTCTCTGCAGATAGTGTCCTTGGCCTCTCAGTCAGATCCACCCCTCGCTCTTTACCACAGCCCCAGCCTCTTGCCCAAATATGGTCATTTATGGCTCCAAAAAAAAAAAAAAGATGGCAACAGCCAAAATACCAAACTTGAGGCTTTTAAAACCGGAGTCCACGAGCCAATGGGTGACATCACAGTAGCTACATTATTTTTACAGTCTATGCCAATAACTCACTGAGTAACAGTTTATGCTGAAAATATTTCATACTTGAGCCTCCAGCAGTGAGTGAAAGTGTTCTTTTAATGAGGGACCAACAGTATGGCATAATATAGTAATATACTATAAAATATAAGCCTAATGTGTCAAAGTTTCAAAACTTCAATTTTAGAATTGTAATCGATGTCCAAATCAGTATATAAATGCTTTGGGTTTTTTTGTTTGTTTGTTTTGGGGGTTTTTTCACCAGTAAACTGAAGGAAACTGAAAGGAAGTGGTAAGTGTCAGACATGAATGAGGCCAGTTACTGACGCCACTTCAAGCATTTAATCGCCAGTTTGACGAGAAAGAGGAAAAGGTGTGACAAACTGCGGATGATTATCTGCACTTGACAATTATGGTAAAGCCTTTGCTTTGCATCTAGTGATGTGACCCCTGACCTGCAGAGTTTGAGTTAGTAATAACTTACAGAGACATTGTGTGCAATAGTCCACCTTCCACCCTCTCTTCCCTCTCTCAATCACTCTTTCTCACACATATGCAGCAGCGTCAGGGTCTACCAAATTTAGGTCCAGTGTTTGATAAGAGTACATCCTGGTTCTTCAAAAGGGGCTCCATAACGCTTTTGGGGTCCTCAGAGTTACTGCAAGGGGGGCACCACGTTATTTACTGATACATTGGGATTATTTAGGTAATTATTGCTGAAGCTTTGAAGCCCGAAAATGGTATTTTGGGTACAACCCTAATTCTAACAGAATATAAAATGACTTTGGTGACTGGAAATGACTAAATATGAATCAAAAACCTTCAACATCTCGTAAAACAAAGCTCCAGGTTGTGTAAGCTTGATATTCTGTGGACCAATATAGCCTCAGGGATGAAAAGGGTAACTTGGTGTAACTCAGGTCACTGTGACACTTCTCCCGTGAGATGCAACAAGCTGACAGGGTGAGTCTTGTTTGTTAAGTCAGAGCCAGAAAATAAAAACCTTAAGTAGATGGAAACCCTTTTGGCCACTAAAAGGGAGCTAATGGTGCGGACCTAAAAGCTTTACTCTGCCTCAGACTGCCTGATTGCCCTTCCAGTCACCACAAAGCTGTTGTGTGTGGTTTGATCTTGTCTCTATCTCTATCCGTGTGTGTCTGCATGCGTGTGTGTGTGTGTGTTCATCAAACAGAGAAGCAAACCTACAAACAAACTACAAACAAAAAGAGACTTTACACTGTGTGTTTATGTACAGTAAATAGATACACTTGTGTAAGTGTTTGCATGTGTGTATTGTGCTTTAGAGTGAAGGGCTTATGATTGTGTGTATTCGTGTGGGCAGAGCAGCTGCTACACAGCTGCCGCAAAACAAACAGTTTCCCATTTAGGCTGAAAGGTTCTCAGTCTCCACTGTATCACAGGCCTCATTAACACTGGAAGGTTACTGTGGTGCACGGGCAGGAAATTTTAGTGATATAATATCTGATAATGAGGCAAAGTTAAAGCACTCTAACGAAGGCAGAATCAATAACATTTTCTTTCAATTGCAAAACACACGCTTTCTCCGATTGTTTTCTGTTCTTGTATATTTCCTGTTGAATTAATGTCCATTTCGGATGAATAACAGTGCTACAGACTGAATCTGGAACATGTTATTTAATTCCCTTATCCTTTGTTAGAATTTTCTGTTTGTCAGCCTACCAAGAGGATATGATATACAGGAAGTCTTTCAGCCCTGCCGAGCCCTGTTGTTAAAGAAAATCAACCCTATCCTCCAAAAAATAAAAATAAAAAGTACCCATCCACATTTTTCCTGTTCAAGTAATTTCCAGTCTACAAAATTGTTTCCATTCATTCAGTAGTGACACGGCCCTTATTGAACTGTGGCCTCACTATCAAACAACCCTGAACCTGCTCCCAGCTTCTAAACAGGTTATCAGGCACTTAGGCGGGACTAAATCTTTAAGTAATGGTTTATTTCTTCCTGTTCCGTTGCTGTCACATTAACATGTGCTTCACCTGAGGCTTTATGGCTCCAGTGTGTGATCTGTTGTAGGTGAAGCCGGGAACACGACAAAGAAGAGGACACACTGTGTTTAACCTTTTGTAAAGCATTACATGTACATCGTACATGCATCAACCATTCTGTTGTGTTAAATTTATGGATTATTCTATGAGATCATTCACTCGAATCTTATGTGTATGTATTTATATGTCAGAGTGTGTTTTAACAACTCAGTTGAGTAAATTGTGTGTAACAGAGGCAGGGATAGAGAACCCCTCCCTCCATACAGAGTATCATTTAAGGTTCACATTGTTTATTGCTGCCCTCTAGTGGTCAAGATTAAGTGTTGCAGTAATTTAAAAAAAAAAAAGAGGTTGAATATAGCACAGGGGTGTCAATCTCATTGTAGTTCAGGGGCCACACACAGCCCTATTTGATCTCAAATGGGCCAGATCACTGAAACTACTGTATAATAACCTTTTAATATCAACTCCTTCAAATTTTTCTTTCATCCTGAAAACATTGATCCATTTACCAAACAAAGAAGAAAGAAAAATATATGCAAATTTAATAGTATGTCTCAGTTCTTCCACATTCAGTCAGTCTACAACTCACTCTCATTACATGACTTTTTAATAAACAATAGTTTTCCATGAAAGTGGAAGCTGTTAAAGACGCAGGTTAAGTCATCCCCTGCCTTACAATCTGAAATTTTGTCAGTGCTTCGGCAGCAGGGTTCCACTTATTGTTTAAGACAGACGTACTGAAGCTGCTGGTTGACAATATTTTGCCCAATGTTCAACATCTTTAAATATGACCATAGAAAGTACTTAATTGTTAATTGTTCAGAGAGTGGAAAAGCCTCTAAGGCAGTATTTTACATGAAGTATCTGCTCACTGTTTAAAATGCGACTGAGACCTCTCAGTCCTCACATGTGCATCAACATTAGGTGTGCAAAGTCATCTAGAGGGCCAGATTGGACTCTTTAGCGGGCCGGCCCTTGCCCCCAGGCCATATGTTTGACACCCCTGATATAGCAGGATTTGACAGTAATTGTTGCCAGGCTGCCAGTGGCAACCATTTTTAGAAACTGGCAACCAATTTTTGCCTTCTGGTTTACATTATTGGCAACCACGCTCTAACATAAAAAAAAAAATAAGGACAGCAAACAGTCAAACGTGCACCCCCAAATAAATTAAATTTGAGTCTTTGTTGCAATAGTGGTGTTTAAATATTGTTGTTACAGTCAGGACTGCACGAAGATGAGTCTGCATGTGCATGGGTGTGTTTACTTGCGTCCACACAGGCATCTGTTTGTGTGAATGCAGGGTGAAAAGTTCAACCAACCTGTCAACATCACAAACAAATGTGCAAAGTGATTCAACTGACAACGAACCACATCATCATGAGCAAACAATAAAATGTAAATGTGTGATTTGTGAAAGTCTTGGGAGACAAAGTTCACTCATTAACTGATTATTTTTAAGATTCAAATTCTGTCACACATCAGATAACATACAAACTTCAAGAGTGTTTCATGTTTCTAAGTTAAGGGGGTTTGTATCAAAATCCACTTTTCTACTCATCTCGAAAAAGATAATCTGTATGTTCCCACATCTCATTTGTACTGACGCATTCAACTGTTAAATAATAGCTGGCTTGCTGCATGAAGCTGGTGTGTGCCCGTTTGTGCTAAGCTGAGAACAATAAGTAGTTAAATTCATAAAAGCCGTGGCACCAGGCTCCTCAGAGGGACAGACCACTGACCCCTGGTTCCTTTTTCACATATTTTCTTTCGCCTTCTTCTTTTCTTCTCTGCCTCCAGAGCATTCTCACTGAGTAAACAACAAATAAGAAAGGTGCTGTAAATTGTAACCCTTAAAGGACACCTCTCTGCCCTTCTTTAAGGCTGCGTTTCTGTCCCTCTCCTAGGTGAAACCTAACATTCCCATTCCCAAAATGCCAGAGCTAAACGCAGTTCTGGGACCTATAAGCTGAATTGTAAATATAAGTCACAGTGTATGGATCTGCCAGGTCACTGGTTGCCATGGTTTTGGCCGTGCAACTTAACAACCTTTAAAAGAGAAGGTCAGTCACAATAAATATGTTTTGGCACAAGAACTCACTAAAATTTCAATTTCAATTCAATATAATTTATTGAAAATCAACTTAAAATGACATAACTTAAATTATTGAGTGCATCTACACCTGAACGTCTTTCAGCGTGCTATTCATCTACTTAAATTTCAAGCAATTTTTCATATCTTTTTCTTTAATTTCCTTGAATTCACTTTTCTTGCTGTAGATTATAATAAGTCTGGTTCAAGGCAGCTGTTCGTGGATGACTGATAAAGTAGGAGACATCATGAGATGGCAGACATATTCTGCATGTTTCAAATGTTTTCTAGCAGCAAACAACAAATTAAAAATTTCTTTGTATGAATTTCTGATAAATGGGATGCCAAATCTTGCATACAGCAAAAATATTACACTCTGCTCCATGAAAGGAGCAATAACTGCAGAGTGAGTGAGGGCTACAGCTGCCTACAGCTCCTTTTAAACAGTATTTCTGTAGCTAACATGAAGTGTGTGAACGTCACACAGTACATCAGCACTTACAACTTCTAAACTGGGTAACAGGGGCCTGTATTTGGAATGGTGTTGGGTAAATATGCCTAAATATCTGGTCATGGCGTTTTAAGTGTGACGCCCTGAAGTCTCCTAACCTGCGTCACTTTCTATACAAGCTGGACTTTCTTATGTGGTTGACAAACACTAGATTTACAACCATTGCCCTGAACAAACCAGGAGGCAGCAGTGGAACATGTGTGAATGCGACACAGCCTCAAACCATCTGGAGGATGTATTTCCAACGAGAGCTGATCTGAAACGAGCAATAATCAACCAATCCTAAACGTGACATTTATGGAAAAGTTGATATCTTGTATGAATCAATTAACAGGCCCAGCTAAATTCTGTGATAGTCGTTAATCTTGATACAAACACTAGACTCCAGAGTTCAAGCTGTGATTTGACCCTCCCTTCCAGGATGAAATATTTGTGTTTCATCTTTCCAGTCAGACCTCCCCGGGCCTGTTCTGTTTTCGGTGCTCTCTGTGCACTGCTAAAAATAATACCTGTAAAAAAAAAATGTGGCCATAAATTTGAATATTTTTGTTTGTTTTTGTAAGAGATCTCCCCCAAGTGGCAGCCATGTGTTCAGTTCTTCAACCAAGAAGAAGTTCAAACAAACATCAGTGTGGAACAGATCCAGGCCGTCCATGGCAGCAAACTGTGACACAAACTCAACACTCAAAAGGGTGTCCTGTCACAGAAGCTGAGACGAACTAAAGCAATGATAAATGGGAGACTGTCATTTGTTTGTTAGCCTTTAGCCACTGCTACCAATAACCAATAAATGTGAAGAATACTTTCCTATACTTAGATGTTTCCACAGAGAATACAACACAATGTCCTGACTAAACTAGACATCTCACACACACAGAGATTTAAGGCCCCACTAAATTATCCATCGTTTGTTCCAAAACCGTCGCACTTTTAACAATAAATACGACCTCACATTATGTCAAACACATTTACACATGACTCTGAAACTTTTTTTTCCGTCTATAAAGTTTTGGGAACAAATTTTATTTCTGCATTTTTCCACATCTGTCAAAAGCCTTCAGAGAGTTGTTTGACCAAGCAGTGAAGAAAATGTGGCGTAACCTGCTGGACACATACATCTGCAACATGAGGGAGAAGAAAAGGGCAGAGGAGGACAAATGGCCGGCAAGAGGTAACATTAGCCTATCTAGAAATGCACAATAGCATTGCTGAAGTTTAAAGCAGAGTGCAGTCTAATAGCTGCATAGCATCATTTCATAACTCTGGTAGCCACGGTGCCAAATGCAAGACGCAGGCAGAGAGTGGCGACAGCCAGAGAGGTAACTCCAGTGGAGAGGAGTAAGACAGGAAATGTGTTTTTATAATTTGCCTTGAATTTTCACAATGAATAGACAAATAAAACACATCGGACTCAGTGAGCAAGGTTTCTGTGTGTAACAATTTTTATTGGATCACAGATTAAAAAAAAACAGATAATCACCGGAAAATAAGAATCATGTTTTCCTTACCTTACAACAAGCCATTTACATATGGAGCGGATCCCCCTCCATGGAGACCGCCATGTTGCACAGCCATGTTTCTATTGCATGGTGGAGAGGATGTCAGTTTGGCAACACCTGGAAGCTGCTTGACATCCTAAAATCCAGTGTCGGACATGCTCCAATATATTTGATTAACTTTGCATTTTGATGATTTTTATCCACATACAGATACAAGTCTTGAAACATTTTCTGCTGTTTAAATAACAGATTTATAGAATTTTGTAGCCTCAGTAAAAGTCTGTTCTAACTGCACGTGTTACAGGCTGGTCCAGCTTTTTCTGTTCAGCTTGTGTCTGTGCAACCCATTGTTAGATTGGCTCTGGACCAAGGTGCTTCATGAAAGTGGAAGGGGGTGTCTTTTGAATAATAGTGCGCTACTTCAAAATCACAGGCATGCCCTTGTGAAAGGTGGTCAGTTGGCGGTCCCACCTGAATAAAAGGTCTAGTGTGTGGGATTTTGTGGCATCTAATAGTGAAGTTGCAGATTGCAACCAACTGAAACTTCTCCTGTGTGCTAAGCAACCTGCAGCTCCGGAGCTACACGTGGCTCTGCAGACCCTCCCCATTGGCTCCTTGTGGCTTTGACATGAAATCATACCGTAATGAACAACAGTTATTTTTCAACATTCAGATTTTCATTTGTTGTTGTTGCATGTCTAGAGTGATTACTGCATTCTGCAACTACAAAAATGTGTAGCCTATAAATCAAATTTAAAAATGCTTTAACGTTTCATCAACTAAAATGTGTGTCATATGTCTACGACCTAGTGCTGTTTCCTCTAAATTTCACTGAACTTCAGTAGCGTGGTTAGCTTGGAGTCTCTCTAGCAAGGCTAACTATGTGTTCCACATCCAAAAAATCTGAAAATAGAGGATTTAGTAGTGTGTGGACAGAATCATTTGTTTCCAACGCTGCAAACTTAAAGCACTAAATAGAGTGCCACCTTGTAGTAAATCATATTAATGAATGCTCATTAGGACATATTCATAATGTAGATGGCCTAATTTAGACGTAATAGGCTTTGAACTTCAAATATTCAAATAAATTTTTCTTTTTTTTGGCTTTTAATACTAAAGGTTGCAGACCCCTGGTGTAGGAGAACTACAGTGGCCGATGCAAAAGCGTGAATGGCCCTATCTAGAGCCAGTGTTTGGTTTGTCTGTTCTGGGATACTGACAGGCTACACAAACACAAGAAGCAAAACTGAAGAGCCTCACTCACACAGCTAGAAGAATGACACAAACACATGGAGGGAAAGTTGGAGAGAGAGACAGAGGAGCTGAATCTCCTGGAGAACAGAGATCCAGATTCAGCGTGTAATATGAGGTCACAGGACAGCTGATGGTCCAGCACAGCGAGGCCTGAGTAAAAAGAGAGAGTGTAGGAATGAGAGGAAGGTACACAGCAGTGCTTCTGGGACACAAACAACAGACAGTTATTGAGATGAAATGCCCTTAAGAAGGTGAATATTTTTATCGGCAGGACACTCACTATTCCCGCTCACTGCCTGCTCCTCTGCACACAAGGTTTCCATCAGATCTGTCTATCTGCTCTGACACAACAGAAGGCTTTTCACATCCTTCTTCCCTCCTGTCTCTTTGTGCAGCATGAGAAG
>JAPZEB010000025.1:30426274-30450987 GCA_029783705.1 Chaetodon striatus | reverse complement strand
GGTTCACACTGAGCACATGTGATGACCACACTGTAGTGAACATCATGCTGCCTGTAACATCATTCAACATGAGCGGTGTGGTGGTGGGTCAGTGATGGTCTGGGGAGGCATATCCTTGGAGGGTCTCCCAGAACTCTATGTCATAGCCAGCGGTACCCTGACTGCTGTTAGGTACCGGGATGAAATCTTCAGACCGATTGTCAAACCGCATGCTGGTGGCCAGAGTGTGTAGGCAGTTCCTGGATGACCAAGGCACTGATGCCATTGACTGGCCCTCTCGTTCCCCTGACCTAAATCCAATTGAGCATACCACCACAGACTGTCCAGGAACTCACTGATGCCCTGATCCCAGTCTGGGAGATCTCACAGGACACCATCCTCTGACTCATCAGGAGCAAACCCAGCCGTTGTCTGGAGTGCATACAGGCGTGCAGGGGCCATACACACTACTGAAACACATTCAACACAAACTGTTTTATTAAGATTTCGCCAAACAGTTTTAATAACATTTAGCCAAAACGAAAATGTGTTAGGTTGAACCCCCCTCTCCCTTTCCCTACGTAAGTAGGGAAAAGACCATTGCCATCCCACTTTACGCCCCTGACACACATTCATTTTAATTTGCAGATCACTATATCAGGCCTGGAGTGATCTCATCACAAGATGGTCTCTAGTTTTTGTTGTTATTATCTAAAAGTAGTAAACAGTAGTGTCTAAAAACTGAAATATTATTGTACATATTTATATATAAGCTTATAAAAGTTTTAATCATAAAAGCAAACTTCCCTAAGGTTGCTAACATCATTACATTTCATCATCATACACTAGTAAGTTTTGTCGGTGGTTTCAATCTGCTCTGCAACAGCTAATCTGGGCATTTAGTGGCTGAAAATAAGAACTTGTGTGGTGCAAACTATTTTAATTTCGTGATGCTTAAGACTTCACTAAGTAAACGCTGGCACCAGCTTGCAGTGTAAAGCATTAACTTGATAAAATAACAGTAATGGCTAATTTTAAGTATTTCTACACTGGCTTTGTGCTACCAAACCTACTACTTACAGCAATATGTTGTGACTTTATCTGAACTGAACATAGAGGGCTCCAGTGCAAAATGTTTAGCTATTTTGTATCCTATCTATGAAGGCCGGAGTCTGACAACAGTACAAAGTTGTCAGACAAGACAGAGTTGATTACATTAATATATATCATTGTTAGTTAAATAATGATAATAATATAATAATGATACCATCGACAGTATTATTTATTGATGTATGTACTTATAATTTAACATGTATGATAACCTTTCATTATTGTCATGTTCGGGGCTCTATATATAGCCTACCACTGTTCCTGAGCAGCTCAAGGCGTGACTTTTATTTTTCCGACTGCACTTGAAAGCAGCATAGATACAGTAAAATAACCAGCAGGAGCAGTCAAGAGTGGAGCTCAGCGGAGAGCAGACATAGCTTCCTGGATGGAAACAAAACACAAGAGCAGAGCAGACACACACCAACACACACACACACGCACAGACCAGACAGGAGCGAGCAGGACGTTAAACCTAAACATGTTTTTAGTCTTGTTTTAAGCTCGATGCGTGTGTGAGGGAGGCGGCAGCGGGGCGACAGTGGAATTAGGCGGTGACAGCAGAGGTTATTATAACAGCAGACTATATCAACACATGTGCCTGTGGCACAGTGAGAGCACTGCGGCTGTGGATCTGGACTCAGGCAGCTCCTACACCCAGTGGTCCTTAGGCAAGGTAGGTCCCCCATCTCTCCTCTGCACATTTGGCTTTTGTCTGCATCACACACACAATCCATTATTAAAAACGTTTGCACTTTATGTGGATGCGTCATAATTTTGACCTATACGAGAATGCAACCTTGAGAGGGATGCAGATGTGTCAGATTTCATATGTGGTGTTAGAATCTGTAACAATTGAAATATTACACTGTTACTTTGTCATAAACAATACTCACCTCAGGATAATTGCAAAAACATATACAAAAAAAATATATATATATTTCTTTAGCAATGTACCTTTAAATTACTGCACTCTAATTCAACATCCACTGATTCTGGTTAAACTGATGTACAGTAAGTAAAGGTTTGCAATCTCCCAGCCCATCATTTTCTCCATATTGCTGTGTTTCAACTTCATGTGCTCTTTTTTAGGCTGCCTCCCAAAAACACACAGGTTACTGGGCCAGAGATTCAGAACAACACACAGGGAGTGATTGCAGCTGTTTAAATGATGCCGTATAAATTCTCCTATACACTGCCCGAGCTCACAGTCCCAGCTGCCTCCTTCCCAACACAGTGGCAGCCTGTGTAAGCGCAGCAGCAGCTTTTTGCTGGGCAGATCTGGTTTTCCGTTTCTGCCTCTCCGGCCAACAATGATGCTTTGATCCCCGGTGGCTGGAATGCCATCTATACCTTGATCCTGGAGGACTGCTAATCACTGAATGGTCAGCTCCACGCCTAAAAGGAACTGTTAGCACACAAGGGCGTTGTGATTAATGAGTAGCTCTAACAGTGGAGATCCAAGTTTGGGATCTTGTTCTTGGTTTTAATTGCTTGCTCAGGGAGAGGGACTGCAGTCTTGATAGGTTTCTGAAGGCCAGTACTAATATTGATGAATTTTGTATTGAAACCTTTGGTTGTCAGCACTTTGTATCAACAATTAATTTTTTTAGATTTAGTCCCACATGTAAGCAGTCAGGATGGAAATGCTTTTCATAAATGCTATTTTCATTGTATATCATTAGAATCAGATAAACATGACATGTTGATGAATTCTACAGTTCACACCCAGTGATAGTTGTGCCTGCAGCCGGATCAGGTCAGTTTATTTAGCCCAATTCAGGGCTGTCCTTTGTGCCGTGTCTCAGCCGAGTTGGGCAACCAGACACAGTCTGACTTACTTCTTCTGTCGTGCCAAGTTTGGGCCAATACCAGGTCAGGTCATGTTTGACAACAGCCCAGTGCTGTTAGTGTCGGCAGCAGGAATCAGACCTGTTATTCGGCCCAATTCTGGGGTGTCATTAATGCTGAGTCCCAGCTGAGCTGGGCAACCAGACGTGACCTGAGTTATTTCTTCCGGCAAGCCAAGTTTGAGCCAATGCTGGGCCAGGTCATTTTGGCTGCCTGGGTAGTTAATGAAACTCCCTCATATCTCCCATATCAAAGGTGGACTGAATCTGATTTGTCTGTTGTTCTAAGATAAAAAATACTTCCACCAGCCTGATATATTGACGGATGGCAGGTAATCTCAGGTTCCTCTAAACTTTGAAGTTGTTTAGGAATGAAAGGCTTTACACTGTTATTAAATACATATTGGAGTTTCCAGGCAGCAAAGCTAGCTGACTAGAGGCCTGTTATTTTCTTGCTTGGGCAGGACAGGACAGGCTGACAGTTATGTGGGATGACGACGGCAGACGGCTCAGCTCGTCCGTCTAAAAGCAGTCTAGGAGGATACACCATGACTGTGCAGAAACACCAACATGTGCTGCTACACAAGCTCCACTATCAGTCATTTGCATGTATGCCGCCACTGATCGATCGTACATAATAAAAGAGCACTCACTGAAAAAAATTAGGACACTGGTGTTGGTGGTGGCTGTATTGATTGAGCTGCCCCAAAGTTTTCCTGCCAACTTTAACAGCCAGCTGAAATAGAGAGCAGTGTGTGGGATAATGTGTGATTTCAACAGCCACTCAGGCTGCAGAGTGTGTTTTTAACGCCACCGTTTCCTGTGTGACCCCATTCTGTGTCCAACCACTGTTATCTACAGGATTAATCGCAAATCCCAGATTATGGGTTTATTATTTCTCATGCTTTTTGGGATTGGACAGAACCAAAGGGACGATTTTTGGGTTTGGTGACTTTTGGTTCCATTAACACCAGATTAGGTCTTTATCCCCCACCCTCTGTCATGCTGAGGTCCCAAAATGTGCAACTAGTACATCCTCTTCAATATTAAGAACAGCTGCATTTGTTCCCTCCCAATAATATCGAGGTCAATGACTTTATCAGTTTGGCGCAAACTGATAACAACAGGCGCAAACAGGATATTCTACGTTCTGTTGTTATTGGTGTAACTTGCCTCTGATAGTTGCAGATGGCTGCACAGTCTCACAAGGGGATGCACATCACTGACAGGAGCTTAAGAGGGGAGGGTTGTGTTCAATGATCAATGGATACCTTAGCACTAGTTGGCAAGTGTTAGCATGCTAACACGCTAAACTACGATGGTGAATATGGTTAACATTCTTTCTCACAGAACTGCCAGCATGACTGTAGACTTTGTAGTATTTTTACCACCTTACTTACTTGTTTTACAAAGGCCAGAACATCAGAACATGTTGAACTGCAAAATTTTTAAAAAGTCTCAGAAATGTGATCTATCCCTTCTATCCTGGCTAATATTTCTGTCTGCTCATTTAAGTCAATTTTGGTCAAAAAGTTTGAAAAACCTTTAAATTCAGTGAAGTAAGTTTCCTTATTTTTCATCTTTTTTTACATCCTATTAGTTAGCTCAGTGTTGACTTAGCTCCTAAGTACCTCCTGTGGCAATACAAGTGTGTATTTACTATGTTTCTAAAAAGGATTGACAATCAATTCTTCCTGTCAGAATGAATGAGGAGCTGGTCAATAACTTGGTAAACATGCACCTTGGACTTTGGCCTTAAAAATGACATGATGCGTAATCAATAATACCGCAGTAATTACACATAATTATGTTTTACTTCATGCACCACGTAGCTTTAAACAATGACTAATTCATCTCTCCGGTAACAAGACAATGACAATGTAATGCCTCAGGCAGAGGTGAAGTCATCACAGTTGGTACACCAGTTACCAGAAGAGATGACAGGTTCCAGAAACAGGGCGCAGTGTTGTCAGATGGCCTGGCATTGGTCGTGTGAACTGCAACAAAGAGGAAGAAAAGTGTTAAACCTTTGCCAAAGAGACAAACAGATCAGTGCTGTTTCTGCTTTCAGGAATATGGAGGCTGTAGCTCCTCTCCGTCCCCAACAGAAGGGCTAGGATCAGCCTGATTCCTTCTTCCCCGCCTGTCTCGCCCCACCATGGCGAGCAGGAGTCCCACCCTGAGCCGGGAAGCTGGGGCCTCGGCACCAAGGACCCCTGAGGCCAGCGCTAACCCCCAGCCGGGGCCTGAGGCCTTCTGCAAGCTGTGCCTCAGTGAGCAGCCGTCAGCAGCCACCAGGGAACTGCAGAGCTGCAACTGTGTCTTCTGCACAGCGGTAAGAACACACAAACACAACCAGTTTACTCCACACATTTACAGTAGATAACGCTCATATCCAAGCGCTCAAGCAGTTCAGAGTTGCTCAAGGACACTAGTACAGGACACATTCTACTGCCAAGGAAATCAAACCTCTGAACCTTTGTTGAAACTGAAGGGTGCCTTTAGGCTATATTTAGATTAAAGTATGCTTATTCTCTACTCATATTGCTCATGCTTTTAGTCATCTTATGTAGGCGGTGAAGATTTCACAAAAGTGATCCAACACTAAAGTTTTCTTTGGGCAATTTAGGCAAACATTTAAATTACTTGGAATGGGATGCTCGTCTTTATTGCAGCACCACTTCCTGCTTTAACTTCTTAAAATAGATCCTTTTATTGGCAAATCTTGCATATTACAGATTAAGTGAAATGAGCTGGTTTCAACACAACTGGCTATCGTTCACATTTACTTTCTTTGTATTGTCCTTGGAAATTTTTGTGATTTATCAAAGCTGTTTTCTTACGTTTGTTGTTCACATTTCCTGGGAGCTTTTTCAGTCCTTTTATGAGAGAAGAAGTGCTATCACTAGAACACAGAGCTGTATCATTTATAACAGGAGCACAGAGGTCTGCTGCTACACTGCTCTCATCTAATACGTGCCTGCCTGACATATCGAAACTGAGACGTTGGTGTTGTGCCCTGACACAGAGAGGTTGCTAGATAGTGGCAGGTGTTAATCTCCGTCCAAGGTAGCCAAGTTGTCAATGTTGCACGCACAAGGTCACACAGATAAAACACACACACACACACACATACGCAGCGTCACAGAGGAAGAAGGAGGGAATGGGATACTGTAAACCCTGCTTATCAGCTGAACTCTATTTTATAAACCTGAAATATCTCCTCTAGTCTGGTCTAAGAACAGACTGTTGCTTTTGTTTTTTAATTCCAGATCATTTTTTGGATGAACAGTACATCATGCTTTATGGGAAAGCACATGATAAGCACACGTTTGCATGTATAAATAAGTCTAAGAACATATTCCAGTCCTCCAAAATAAATTTGTCTTTCCTCAGAAATGTTACATTTAAATGTTTTTATTTTCTGTTCCTCAAAACTGTCTGCCTTTGCGCAACATTTACAAAGTTCCTCCTACCCTTCCATATTTCATGTCTGAGGCAACATATGACTTTTGACATGTGGTTACTTAGAAAGTCAAATTTGTGTTGAATAGTTTATTTTCTGTATGTACTCTTTGCTTACTACATTTGTCATGAGTAGATTGTCATGTTTGATGTGTTGTGTGTTTTGGTTGGATGATATATAGTTGAATATGTTATTTATTACAAAGACACTGTGGTTGCTGTTCCACTCACTATCTACACTCATTATGCTGTGTTGTTCCTCCCTCTCCAGTGTTTGGAGCAGTATGTTCAGCTGGCCATTATGGAGGGTGGGGGGGCACCCATCACCTGCCCTGATATGGCCTGCCAAAAGACTGGAGTGCTACTGGACTCTGAGGTATGCCCTGCTTAACTCCAGTGAGTGATGTAGGTCATGAGTGAAACCAAAAAAAGCAAAAAGACGTCAGAGGCAAAAATAATGTTGATGCACAAACATGCACAGAACTTAAAACATGTTTGAATTTCTAAGTTGCCACAGTTTTTCCAGTTGGGAGTGATGTAAGCAAACTTATAAAGAAATATGAAGTTGGATTTTCACCCTGGTGTTTGTAAAATTGTGTGGGCTGGATTAACTGAGATGATGTGAAAATGCCGTGCATCCAGCCTTAATGACATTTCTGAGGGAATTCTTTTGAGTTCAAAGAGTAAAATAAGGTGATGTGGACATTGAGACAGAAAGTGAAACTCCATGAGCTATTGCACAGCTTAGATCCAAGACAGTAAACACGTCAGAAAAAAAGCTTAAATTGCTGACTCGCAAACAAATGGAAATTCTGCTCCTCAGTTCCTCATTTGTAATGTTTTTCTTGTCTGAATGCAGCTGCATTAAGAAACTTATTGTAAGAAAAACTGCTTTAACCACTTCATGCTCATTGGACTTTCATCTGAATTACAGTAGAATCAGGTGGCAACCTCTGGGGCTGAAAAATAAAGTGCCAAGTTCCTTGAATGGCCACTTGAGGCTAGCTCCCAAAGCGAGTAAATCCCCATAGCCCCCTATGTTAAACTTTACAGCAGAAATAAACATGTTTACAGCCTGGTAGAAAAAAGGGGTTGATCTCTATAGCTTATTTTCCTATTCATGACAACTGTACGTGAGGTGAATTATATATAACTCACCTGTTTGAATTTTAAAGCTTAAAGTTATGCAGTGACAGGCTGTCTGTGCAGCGTCTCCACAGTCTAGGAGTCAGATCCACCCCTCATTCCACCACAAATTTAGGAGTGAGAATATGGTCAAATCTGGCTCCAAAATAAGATACCACATACCAGTGGGTGATGTCCATTATTTCTTTACAGTCTGTGTGAAGAACTGAGTTAATTGTTGAGTTTCTGTCCCCTGTTATCTAGTATGGAAGGATGTCTTTAGTCTTAAAAGACTGCAAGAAGAAATAAATAATCAAAATTAAGAATTTTCTCAAGCTTGCTGGTCTCAAAACTTTGGCTAGTTGGTATTTCTTACTATGAAGTACTGTTTTTAAGCAAACATCTCTAGTATCTGCAGACCTTTCCTGTTGATTATATTCAGATGTCATCTGGAGGCATTTATATCAATATTAAATGGCATCATAATTGTTGTTTTGCATCTTTTTTTCATTTAGAAAATGTTACAATCAACCCCTTTTTTCTCAGTGGTTATTTACTAACTACAGAGGTGTCATGGAAATAATGCAGCAAATTTCAGTTGCTAGGTGACCAGTTAATCCTAGATGATCTTTAAGGGTATCAGCTTCTCAGCAACCACACAAAACAGTCTCATTTTCGCAACCATGTATTTTTGCATTTATTCATTCATTAGGATTTGAAAAAGATACTGGACTTTTCAACTGTCTTTGTGCGTACTTCTTGCCTGCACACAAATATAACATCACAGCTCTAAGTGATAAGATGATAAAAGCAACTTGTTTTTCCTGTGTGATTGCAGATTGCTAGCTTGGCCCTAGAAGAGCAGGTGAAGCTGTATCAGCGTCTGAAGTTTGAGAGAGGTAGGTATTGTTGCATTAGCGCGTTGATGACTGGTGACAGGCATCGGGCTATTTCAGGTCGCACTTCATGCCGGTGTCATTACACTAAGCAGCACCACAGAGTGCTGAGCTTCACATGCCTGGGATAATGTGGGGCCTCCTGCTCTTTTTCTATTCTGCTCTGGTCCAGTTTTACCCAGGAGGTTACGAAAACTGTGGCTTCACTGTCTTCTCTTAAACCAAACAGGCAAGCAGGATATTCAAATACAAATGCTACACGTTACTCTTCTATAAATTTGAAGTAATGAGCATTTCAGTGCTGATAAATGGTATGACTTATGTGTAGCTGATTGCGCCATTAGTTGTGGAAATGTGAAGGCAGATTGTATCTCTGTCATGCACTGGTGGCCTGGGAACAGAAGGAGAATAACTGTTGATACAGGTTTCTGTTGACATTTACAAATTGCAGACTGATGTTAGTTTGCCTTGTAGCTATATTGGTCTTTTCCAGTTGCACAGGAACAATACGCTGTGAAGCCAATAATAGTTATTGTTTACTCTGGCCATAAATCACAAGACTCATAATATTGGAAGTATAAAGAATTGCAAAATACAGGCTGTTTTGCAACAATATTTCCCTTCTGTTATGATTCACAATTCAAAGTATGAGCTGGTGAAGGGCATGATGAAACTCCAGCTTTTGTTTAGGTAATGAAACATATGCCAGATGTTTTTGTTAGCATTTTACTTCTGAGTTTGTATCTTTCAGTCCTTTTAAACTACTTAGCAGTTTGTTTGCCCTCATAAAAAACCCACTGCAAGTGGATATATCAAATGCTTTAGCCATGCTAACCATGAATGGCATGTGGTTGGTCAGTCCGTCCATCACTTTGGTCTAGACTTAAATAGCTTTTTTTTAGGTATCGGATGGATTGAAATGAAATTTGTTAGGTTTGTCCCCCCCAGGATTATCTGTAATAAGTGTGGTGATCCTCCCTCTGTCTAGAACCATCATTACACCTGTAAAACTTGTGATATTTGCATTAGCCTCAGCTGTGTTTGTTTGTTTAGCACTAATTTACAAATGTTGGCATGCTCATACACTAAACTAAGATGGTAAACATGGTGAATATTACCTGCTAAACATCAGCATGTTAAAATGCTCTTTGTGAACATGCTGATGTTAACTTTAAGCTCAAACCTCAGCTGTTCCTAAAGGAGCCACAGAGTCATTAACTGCTAGTCTACTTTAGTAAAATTCTTTAGTGTACTAAATGGGTAATAATTTCACATATTAAGATACATTTTACATACTTATACCTGTACTTTATGTTTAGCATGTTAAGGGACTGTTCTTTATTTATCAGAGGAGGGAGGTGGCTGGAGTTTTATTTCTTTTATTTTTTCTGACCCTCTCAGAAGCTACGAATATTTTTCCTCGAGCCTCCCTGAGTGACTTGGGGAAAATGCATGACCCTCCCTCCACCATAAATTAGTTATTAGATTTTTAAAAAGTACCCTTTGATGTTTGAAAATTAAAAGTGGAAGATGAAATCCTGGGGTTGATAAAAGCCTTGGATTTTTGGACATGCAGAATAAAGTGATTTTGATGAAATATCACTATTTTAAGATCAGATTTGATTGTTTTTTGTCTGATGGAAGCATGCATGGCACATGATGTTTCCAAGGGCTTGAAAATCCCAAAATTATTTAGGTTTTTACAGTTTCTGGCTATAATAGATGGTGAAATTTAGGCGATTTTTTTTTTTTTTTAAATACATGTTTTGTTAAAAATTCATAGTAAATTAAATGCAAAACAGAGCCATTTAAGGTTGCATGCCCCTTCACAAGCAAAACTAAAAAACATAATTCCCTCCCCAAAGCTTAAATATGATTTGACGTGCCTTCCCCTTTTTCACCGACCCCCTCGTTTCTCATAAGTAACAAACAGTCCCTAACATAACATTCAGTTTCATGTTAGCATTGTCATGAGCCTGACGATAGCATTTAGCTGAAAGCACTGCTGGGCCAAAGTAGCCTAGGCTACAGTCTCACAAAGACCCTAGTGACTTTTGTAAACAGTTTGAGTTTCTTGGAACTGGAAGAAGCAATCCCTGTGCTTTTACTTTACCCACCTCCCATAGTAACTAACTAGTTAGCCTAATGCCACGAGTACACAGTGTTACAGACAGTAGCTATTCTTTTAAGAGCTGCAGGATGTTTTTGTTGTCACTTAATCTGTTGACTTGATTTTTCCATTTGCATTTGAAAACCAGTCAATGTTTGGCTTTTTAGTTTGACTTGATTGATTATCAATTCATTTTCTGTAGATGGAGTACTTTTGTAATGATTAAATGTTTCAGCACTAATTCTCTTTGTTCTAGATCAGCAGTATTGCTGATTGTACTGATAGTACTGATACAGATAGTATTGTCACTTTTACTTGGGAGAATAGCAAAGCATGCATTTACTTTCTTTGTGACATCTACTCAATGTCTGCCTCAGAGATGCATAGTCACGTCCCCTCTTTGCTTTCTTCAGGGGTGAAGTTGGACCCCAGTAAAGCCTGGTGCCCGGTGCTTGAATGTCAGGCGGTGTGCAGTTTGCAGCTGAGCACTGAGGGCCAGCCCACCGCTGTGCCCTGCCCAACCTGTCACACCGTCTTCTGCTCCGGGTGCAGAGGGCCCTGGCAGGACGGCCATACCTGCCCTGAGCGCCAGCCCATGATGTCGCCTTCACCGTCTCATGAAAGCAGGTCAGTTAGTCATTTGTTTGGTCAGCCGCCCAATGCCTGCAGCCAGAGTCTGAGCCGCACTGATGATACTGTGCTGACAGTGTGTTAGTTTAGGACACTGAGGAGTCTACAAAGAAACATTTGTTACTGCTGCTAAGAGACAGAATTATGATTGCTTTTATGAGTTGTATTAAGCATTCAATTTAAGACATTACATGTGTTATCTTTAACTGTTCATAGACTATCACTTCCATTACTTTATTTTATGAGGAAAATTCCATCCGTTCATTTAATACAAAGAGACCTGACAGTTATTGTGGCAGGATATTTACACTGAATGAATTATACAACTGATGTGTAGTTCCTCGTCTCCCAGTGGAGGCCCTGAGCTGAATATACAATAAACATTATTTCAGGATTAATAGCTTAGTATACCTCAGCGTTGCCCTCTGTGTAGTCCCTGTTGTACAACTACATTACTGTGCTGCTCCAAGCTGTGGCTCTGCCAGACTGACTGATGTCATTGGGGAGTCACTGACTTGTATTGGAATTCCATTGTCTCTGTGCTGAAGGGAGGAGGAGGGTGGGCACCAAGCCATGTAGTTCACTGTACAGAAGGAGCCTGTGCACTGCAGTGAAGGAGGGGTGGTGTCTGCATTGTGCTGTGGAGGATGGAGCAGGCGTGAGGAGAATGAAGGGAGATCAACTTTAAGTTTGAACTTGAGAGTATGATAAACATTTGCATCAGCCTGCAGGTTCAGTTATTAAACACAATGTTATAGTACCAGAGGCATAGCCAGTATTTAACAGATACTGCACTCAGGAGTCTGACTGATTTAATACTTTTTATTTACCTATAATGATCTAATTATTGTTTAGAAGAAACGCCACCTAGCTTTCTTTTATTAATCACGGGATTATTACGTTTTCTTAATCCATCAGTAACAAGTGATACATCTGTTTTTCCAGCCGACACAGAAGCAATAAACCAATTAAATTTTTTAAATTTTAAAATTATTTCTCATCAGGCACATCAACATTATTGCAGAAGTTTTTCTGGCACTATTTTTCTGGCATTGTCACAGCAAATTAAGTTGGCATTCTTAATCCCCCTTACAAAGTACTAACTGACTCGACTGCTTTTCCACGATCACAAGAAGGAGGTCTTTACTACGAAGCAGGATTTGGAGTCAGCGACGTAACTCTGGGTTTTCAGCACTGTGAAGCTGGTTGTCTACTTAGTAACTTAAGCTGAACAGCTAACCTGCTCTGGGGCAAGTTATGCTCAGAGTATGGGATCACAACCTGTCAACACCCCGACCTCTGATCAGGCCGATCACTGAAGAAAAAAGTATGCCGACATAAGTCTGGAGTGATAGGTAAAAAAGAGCAAGCCAGTATTTTTTAGGTGTCAATAGAATAATTTCATTGTTCCAGGGCTCTGTTTCCACTGGTTTTAAAACAGCTCCTAACAATGCAGAGATCATTTACAATACTTAACACAAGATTTTAGCAGGAATTTAACTTTTGAAAGTTTATTTTAGTCCACAGTCATTGCCGACAGTGTTTCTATTTTTATAGCTCAAAATAACATGAGACACCTGCCTGATGAGAACTAGAAAAAAAGATTAGATTTTATTAGAAAACGAATCCACACACTGTGAATTGGCTTCTGTTATTATAAATGCAACATCTGGGTCAGATAGACCTAAACAGGCATCAACTAGACTACTTTACTTCAGTAGCAGAACCAGTCTGTCATTACCTTTAAGTGTTTTATGTGACCAGTCAGAGTAGATCATCATCATCATTCAACTAAAATAGCAGAAACTACTCACTCCATACTATGATATAATAATAATTATTTAAATAATAAATAATTATAACTATACTACTGTTATAACTATAGTTATAACTATTACTGTTACCGTTTCATCTCATATCATATGAAGCAGCCTACATCATTCATGGTTCTGATGATGTCGCTCATAATTTGCACCACTGCCTCTTTCACATGAATGTGCTTGTGGCTGGATAGGAAAACCCAGAGCTGAGTGAACTAGCTGATAACTAGCTTTGTGATATTGGTTTTTCAGTTGGCCATTGTTTGGGTTAGTCAAACCAGATAACCACAAGATATCCTGCATAAGTTGAACTGGCTTCACAATACAGGCCTCAGAGCTCTTTGAATTACTTAAAAGAAATTTTAGAAAATGCGAGGGGCTGCTCTTATCAATGTTTTTTTTTTTTTTAAAGGGAGGAAAACACAATCTATAATGTAAAAGGAACTGCTTGTGGCGCCAAACCAATAGAGAATAATCACCTGGCTGTGCTCTACTCCTCAGCTCTACAGGGGGTTTCTAGCCTCTTTAGGCACATTATTTTGGTTTTATGACCCACATCTTTTCTGTCTTGGTTCTTTCTCACTTCCCTCATCGTGGTTTCAGCAAGAAAGATCTTATGAACCCACTGCACACTACCTGCCCTGTACCAAATGGCAAACAGACAAAGTTAGCGACTAGCACACATGCACTACCTTCAGGCAGTGGTGACCAAATAAGAGCTAAAAGGAAAGTGAATATTGGACTTCCATTCTTCAGATGACCAGAAACAATATTCCAAATGAATGCTAATGTTGCTCTGTTGTGGATGTGTTAATAGGTTTGCTAACCAGTTAGCCCTAACAACTTAATAAGGTGTACATGTGTGAAAGTTGTGTTCTCAGCTTGTTTTCCTGCACCCAAGTGGTCAAACAAAAAAATTAGGTCAGGTATAAAGAAAATTAAAAGATCTAAATCTAAAAAGATTCCAGAATCATCCTCGCACAGTTTGTTGAAACCCTCAAACATGACTGCAGAGGTTTTAGTGGCCCTGTATTTTACGTAGAGAATAGTTCCCTCATACCTTTGAATCCCAAAATAATTAACCCAGTTCAAAGTGAGCGCTGACCCTTAACTCTACTGCTAAATAAAGAATCCACACTCTGCCTGGAGACTCTTAAGGTCCTCGTGGCTTCACACTCCCAAATGCTGATGTCTCTTGTGTCTTCCTCCTGAAACACAGGGCTCGCTCCAACAGCGACTCTGATACGCCCATCAAACAGTGTCCCATGTGTGGTATCTACATTGAGAGAAACCAGGGCTGTGCACAGATGCTGTGTAAGAGCTGCAAACACACCTTCTGCTGGTACTGTCTGCAGAATCTGGACGTGAGTCTCCCCTGATACTTAACTCACACGTGATGCATGGTTTTAAACACAAGATTAAAAACAACTGTACTGCCCTCGCTATCTGTTTATCAATACTTTTATCTCGCTCTCTTTTAACTTAAGATTTTGAAATTCACAACTTTTCAACCTCTCTTTTACAATCTTAAGTTTGTGTTTGAATGTCCTTGGTGATTGCTGGATAGTAGATTTGTTGTCTAAATGTGTGTTTTGCAATTGCAGGGTGATATCTTCCTGCGACATTATGATAAGGGACCGTGCAGAAACAAGCTGGGACACTCCAGGGCCTCAGTTATGTGGAACAGAACGCAGGTGAGGTCACTCAGCAGACAGCAGACCAGACATACAGTATTAATTTCAGTGGTGTGATGACGTTGTCGTTGTCTAAATGGATTAGCCTACAGAGCCAATCATCCGTGAGTGGTCAGTTATTTCGTGCATGGCTTTGATTTTAGTAAAACTGTGCCATCACACCACTGGGATTGAACGTTAAAGGTTTTGGACTCCATCCCAGCTGCACTGTTTGTCTGTCAAATCAATTAGTCACTGTTGGAAAACTCTCCAGTGAGGACATTACAGGAACCTCCGCAGGACAGTTAAGCTTTTATTCTGGCATGTTTCTCGCACACTTTATTAAAAATTTAAACAAAACCTGAAAACCATGTATGACTCAACTCTTGACTCCAATAAGGTCTGTGCAGCTCCTTGTTATTTGTTTTTTTTTCCACCAGTGTGCCCAAATAGCCCTTTATCAAGACATTAAGCTGAACTAATCCCAGTGCTAATCTCAAATTCCTGCCCTGTAATGACGTTTTCCGTCTAACAAAATGATTGGCCGCCAAACCTACTTTCTTTCCACTTCCCCTTCTCTGATGCCATTATCACATGATAAGTATCAAGTTTGCAGTCAAACTCCAACGCAGTTGTTCCTTGCAAAACAACTCATGACATACTTGGTTACACCCTTGCCTAACAGGTCCTATAAGTTTACAATCTGCTTGTTACAAATTCCCCTGCCAGTTTAACTCCTTCTTAGCTGCCTGAAAACACTGCTGTGGTGACAGTACATTTAAACAAACCGTAAAAAGCATTACCACATTTTCAAACTTCAGTTTTGAAATGATGTGACATATGATTATGCTGACTACTACATGTATTCATGGCCAAAAGTATGTGGACACCCGATCCATGGCTTTTATTATGCTGCTATAACAGCATGCTTTCAGCCACAAGAGCATAGTGAGGGCAGACACTGATGCTGGGCGATAAGGCCTGGCTCGCAAATGGTATTTTAGTTCATCCGAAAGGTGTTGGATGGGGTGGAGGTCAGTGCTGTGGGCAAGTCAAGTTCTTCCATACCTTACTTGGAAAACCATGTTCTTTGTGCATGTTGAGTCAGAAGAGGGACAAGGGCAAACTGGTGCCAGAAAGCTGCAAACACACTGACTGTCATCATATTATGAGTTGCATTGACATTTTCTTTGATGAAACATAGACAAAAGCATGTGGACAGTCTACACACTTTCAGTTATGATTGTAGAGCTTCACAGTATTGGCAGTATAAAATAATATTTTCATTGTCAAATGAATAGCAATATCTTGTAATGAGATCATGGTTAACATGACTCCTATCAGATTTTAATGGTTCAAGATTAGGGCTACATTACCCAGAGTTCCTTCATGCACAGCATGTTGTTTTTGGTTGCATTCAGAAACACTCACTCCCTGTGGCACAAACTGGATCATTTGTAATTTCAGAGCACTGTTAGAATGTACCGTTCGGTTGTTCAGACCACCACTCTGTCGGAGCAGCAGAGCGCCAAGTGAAGTCAATGTGTGATTCACTGAACTGTTCGTTAATTCATGTAGAAATACAATGCTCCCTTTTTTTCTAACAACAGGGCTCTCATTTTAGTGTAGAGTGTCAGACTAAATTTACAAACACACCCTTTGTTTTTTTCATCACCATTTGTCATTGGTTTCAGCTGTAAGCTATAGCTCCATTTACTGCCATCTTTGAGCCATTAAGCAACAACTCCCTATAAGCATTACAGCATTACACACATTATATAATCTTACAGAATGCAGTGTAGAGGCTGATGGAAGTCGCCAATCTTCTCAGCAACAGTCGTAATTGTTGAGAGCAATTACACCCAGGTATCAAAATCAATATTGTAACGATTTATTTGTGTTAAAATGCTGCATGTACAACTAATTATTTAATATTAGAATAGTTTGTGGCATTGCCACCTACGAAACAAGCTGCAAACACAACACTGACATGTCAGCGTGTTCTCATTTACAGGTCGTCAAACACCAATGCTTTGTCATGCCCCTGAGTGTGATACTGACGCTGAAGGAGCCCTTTGGCGTCTCTATGAGATACACCAGGCTTTGAGCTAATTCCAGTGCAAACCAATAAGTTGCAATATTTGATGCTCAGAACAACTGACCTAGTAAAAAGAGAGAGAAAGTCAATGTAGGATAGGAGGGAGCAGAGGCTGATAGGTTAAACAGACACAGACTTTCACCCAGGAGATTGCTGTTCTTGTCCCATGTGAACCAAATGTTAGTGCCGTTAACATAAGGTCAGTATTGTTTTAACGTACCATTATGCTACTTATGTTTGTCCTACACCTACCGTCATCACATGATGTTTGTTCTAAACCTAACCAAGTAGTTTTGTTGCCTGAACCCAGCCACAAGCATCTGACAGTTTAACCATTTATTCCAGTGAGTGTACCACATAGAGACGTTAAAGGGTGAGTCTCATAGGGATACCAAAGGTTGCCTTTGGCTTCAGTATCACATGCGGAAAGGTATGAGAAAGCATAGGTATTTGACAAGTCTGGGATGCTACGCTTTGGACATATTATCACATTATTATCATGTATCCAGTTGGCGTGGCTGATGTGTTTGCCTATTTGCACATCCAGCAGAGTCAGAGCAGTGTTAGCAATGCTAAGTGTTTCTGTCTATCTGGCGAGTGTAAATGGAATATCCAGTCTCCTGTTAGCCCTGTCTTACTCTCCACAAACTCCTGAGGGAAATATTTGGCTCTTTAGCTGCGACTAGCTTTGTCTCTTTACAGTTTAGTGCAGGAGTGGAAGTGTACGATGTGTTTATATCTTTTCACTTAAAACAGCTGCCTGCAGCCAGCAACAAGTTTGATGACAGCAATGAGACTGAACTTAACCATAAAGTTTGGGGCCATAAAATAAAAGCAATGGGCTGTAAGATACTAGTCATCCGGTGGAGGTGAGGGAACAGTAGAGTAGGGTGATAATTCTTCACTACAAGCATCCCCTTTAACACTAAACATACTCATTTGATCCATTGTTGTTGCTGTGTTGTCCTTCAGGTGGTGGGCATCCTGGTGGGAGTCAGCATCATCGTGCTGGTGACGTCTCCGCTCCTCCTGCTGGCCTCGCCCTGCATCCTGTGCTGTGTCTGCAAGCCCTGCAGCGGGAAGAAGAAGAAAAAGAAGAAGAAGGACCTCAGCCAGCCAGACTCCTCCACATCATAGCAGCTCCCCTTCTCATCAGCCCAGCCCAGGATCACTCCACTGATCTCACAAAGCCCCCGGAAACCAAGAGAGTGCAAGTGCTGCATGGTTGGAGTAACATTGGAGTACTTTTTCAGGACTCGACAGACTGGGAGCCTTGTTAACGGCTCAGTGATATTGTCGAGATCAACAAGCGCAGACTTGCATCTTAAAGCTCGGTGAAAGAGCTGCTCAAATCTTACTCTTGAATCACAAGAGTATGTACTTTATGTGGCGGACGTGTAAATATGAGGAGAATGAATGTAACCGTTGTTTTCAGATGAACAACAGGTAGACAAGGAAACAGTGGTGGCTGTAAGAGTTTTCCTTGACAGGGCTTTTGTTATCTCTCTCTCTCTCTCTTACACACACAAACACACTCTCACACACACACATGCGGTTCAAAGTGCAACGCCACCCTCATGTGCCAAACGTCATGATGCCAAACCAGAGGTGTTAGGTGCTCAAGTGCCTCACTCTACAGTGCCTGGTGCTTGGTTGTATTTCTTTTGCCTTCCATTCTATCTTTATCTTATGCAAAAATTTTAGCATTATGAAAATGGACAACCGTCAGGATCACACAGGGTTATAAATCCCTAAACAATGCAAAACATTCTTTCATAGTGGGAGAAGGCAAATGGCGTCAAGTGTGCACTGTATATTCTGTCGTGATATGAAATATGATAGGGCTTCAGTGGTGCACAGAGAACTCTTCTTCTGCAAATGTTTGTTGTTTCCACCTGGCATAATGTTCTAGACCAAAGGCTCTAAAGGATAATGTGTACTTTTCTAAAGTGTGTTGATGTGTAATTTATGGGTTATGTGTGTATGGTATCCTGTTATCATTTCTACATTTCTGTTGATGTTTCTGCATCAGACATTTTATAAAAGCGCCATTGTAATTGAAATAAACATACTGTACTGAACAGGTATCATGGTTTAGTATTTGCTAGTGACATTTATCACTTCATGGCTCATTACTTCACTTTTGTCTTTGCACAAAGGTCATGAGTGGAGAGTACACAGGCGTGGATATAGCAGAAGTGAAAATATATTGTTCTTGTGGGGAACGTAGAGGCAGTGCTGTATGGATAAGGATGGAGGAGTCTTAAACCCTTAGTCAACAAACTGAAAGTTGCCACACGTCTTCTGGAATTTTGCTTCAGATACATGTGGTGCATAAAAAAACTGAAGGTAAAATAATACTGTAAAAAGACCAGCAAATTGAAAGACACAGCTATGAAGGAATGTTTTTAGTTCAGATTTAAAGGATGATAGTGTTGGAGCACACCTCACATGATTGGGTAGAATGTTCCTGAAGGCAGTTTCACTGATTCTCATGGAGACGAGGGGAATAACCAGATGGCTTGTTCTGGCTTGACTCTTGTTTGCACAGTCAAGAGGTTTCTTATACACCTGATCAGATAAATCATTTGGTACTGGTGTACTGGTGATATCTAGTAATACTGTACATGTGCGTGGCTGTCTCTTATCTGCGTCTGTAGAAGTTGATTTATGTGATTGTTCATGTCTTGTGGTCTGAGTTTGATGTTGTTTCTTGCTGTCAAACAGTGTCAAAATATTTGTTTTCCTCACACAAAAACTCTGCAGGAGTCTAAGAGAAAGGCAAATAGAGAATCTGCCTGCCAATCAAACAGTCCCTGACAGCCATCACTAACAAAGTGGATTTTCTGAGTTCCCCACCATCCTATGACACATACAGATACATTACAAAGCCACACTGCTTTTTACTTACTGGCAAAGAGAGAGGACACTTCAAATGAGGCAAGCTTTTTAAATATGCCACTGAAGGCTGGTTAAATCTAACCTGTGCATTCCCTCTGACTAACACATGGTTTACCACAGTGTTTTATAGCAGAGTTACTTCACCTCACCTGACACAAAAACTTCCATTAAGTTAATACACTTTTTAAAATTAAAACTAAACTAACACCATTGCAGTAGTAATATTGTTTAATTTTCCACACAAGTTCCAGTGTGTGAAGACTGAAACTGATTTGTACGTCTAAATCATAGACTGCATATGAAGATGGATGCCATGACAGCTCCCCAAAAGTGAAGCCAAAACATTTCACTCGCCCCCTGGTGGCTGGTTGCAGTATAGGTCATAAAGTCTGCACCCTCCATGTTAGCAGATGGGACATTGGCCAAACCAAAAACCCAAAGTACACATCAAATAAAGTTTTCCCAAACATAGTTTCTCATTTAAGGTAGTTCTTATCACACTGCTGTATGTTTAATTGTTCACTTTTCTCATAAGTTTTGTTCTAATTAGTTATTTAATGTTATAAAACAGGGATTTTACAACATGATTGACAACTGTGTGAGCCAGACGGTGGGCTTGCATTCAGAGGCCCTGCTTGCAATTGGTGGAACGGCTGTGTGGGAGGGAAATTTAATACTGCAGGTATCGCTGCTGCGTAGACTCTGGCTCCAAATGACTAGAGCAAGATGGCAGCAGCCATATCCAGGACATTTTAGCTTCTCTTCTGTACAATGGGGGTAAGTGGAGACATGTAGTCCATCTTTATACAGTCTATGTTTTAAATAGTGATGAACCATTCACCAAAATTTACAGTGTTTGTAATGAAACAATCTTCACATGACATTACCTGTTCATGTTAGCTCAGTTATCTCAAAGGTTATATTAAGCTGAACAGACTTCTAAGAAACATTTACAAGTGGACAACAATTTGACTGCAGCCAAGTTATCAATGTTTTCTCTGGTAAGTGCTTTTAGCATGCTAAAGTTCATAACATAAAGTTTTAAACTGCTAACACCATAGGCTAACACTTATCTGACAAAACTGCATTCATTAATAAAAGGCTCAAGTAGACAACAGTATTTAAAACTAATGCATCGTCCGAATGTATCAAATAACTATGAAACTGACACCCATTCAACCTCAAACGTTATTGTCATAATTAAAATATTCAACTACAAGAGCTTACTGTCACCGTCCTAGCTTACAACGGAGTGTATGAGAATGCCCATATTAAAATTTGACAGTTGTGGTTTTCATTGTTTTAATTAACTTGGCCTTTAATGATCGGCCACTTCCACCAATTTCCAGTGCCATCAAATTGGGCATAAATATATAGGGTACATAAAAGATTCTGATTTGCACCCAAGGAGGTGTTAAGACATCTGGCCTTGCTGGAAGATATTGTGGCCCTGCCTTCAGGAGAGAGCACCAACACAATATGTTTGAGGAGAGTGACGAATGGCTTATCAGCCATTTCGGACTGCCAAAACTTTCACTAATATGCGCAGCTTCACCTGTTTCTCCGTGACACACCTCTGGGCACCTCTGGTGTGATGTTCTAGGTGGTAACTTAAAGGTCCCATATTATGCTCATTTTCAGGTTCATACTTATATTTTGGGTTTCTAATAGAACATGTTTGCATGCTTTAATGTTCAAAAAACACATTATGTTTTGCATATTGTCTGTGTTTATTTATCCTTTGTCTGAAACGTTCCATTGTAGTGCTGTTTTAGTCTTTTTAAGCCCCTCTCCTGAAAAAGCTCAGTCTGTTCTGATTGGTCAGTGTTTGCGGGTCTTCCACATCTGCGCTCTCAGCGTCTCTGCACCATCATTGCAGGCGGGGAAATGACTGTGGCGGTACTCTATCTTTGTAGACCATTTCAATGGAATTGCATTGCTAAGCAACAGCTTGAGTCCATGTTTACTTCCTGTCAGCTGATTCACATACACTGCAAAACTTCCCCATAGGAAATTCAAAGGGACCCATGCAGAATGTGTAGGTGTTTAGTTTCTTCTGTCATTACTTACTGTGTATCTAGTTTTCATTTGATTGGTATAAATAATAAAATGGACTGGATAATACAGATAACACACAGATAACAGATAACACAGATTACTGTTTTGACTTTTGTATCAACAGCACGCTCACAAATTAAGTGTTTATAGTATGCAGTCTTACTGTCTCCTGCTGTTTGAACACACTACATGTATCGGGGAACTGGGATACAGATGTGCTCTAAACTCAAACATCTAGATAGAGCCCTTTAGATCCTCAGTAACAACTATGTGTTCATTTTAAGTTTGAATTCAACCCTTTTGCATAATTTCTTACAGTGGCAGGAAATTGTCCAACATTTGTTACAGTTAGTATCCTCTCTTAACAACTGATAACTGCAAATGAAGCACAGAATTGTGCAAACATTCAGTTTTTAGAGAGGCTGGTCCATCTGATCCTGCAGAGATCTGAGATAATGAAATTTTAAAGATGATGGATGTACTTATATTCATTTAATATTGTATCTGAGGCAGTGTGGTTCACTTCTGAGTATTGCAGCCAGTCATTAAAACAAAAGACAATCTCATCTTTTCTCTTTATTTCATGATACACACAACATAAGGTTATATCACAGGTTACATTTGGTCATAGTTAACTCTACTAAGGGCCTGACACAGAAGTGTTACAAATATATAGTTCCTCAGTTATAGTGACACACTCAATTCCTCACTACATTTCCAGGCAGCAAAAATATATACAAGATTTCTGTTTTACGGGTCATAAATATGAAGTACCCAATCTACTGAAAATACTTTGTGGAAAGGATCTCTCTGAGGTTTGCCATCAGTGTGATATTGATACTATATATACTGATGTATAGTTGTAATAAAACCTAACCAACATTTTTTGCACACATGGGTCTATATAAATAAGTTGTAAAAACCCAGATCTTTATCCATCCTCACATGGTGGCATGATGATAAAGTCTTTAGTGGATGATGACTGTAACCACAGTCCCACTGATGGTTTGTGACTCCTAAACAGTCGAACATGTGGGTGTCGGTTTACCACAGAGGAGCTCTGGTCAGCAGCCCCTTCCAGCTGTGAGAATCTGCCACCTACAACAGAGCAGGACAGCATGCGCAAACATGAAAGTGAAAAATAATGATGTGGAGTAAGAAACACAGACTACAGGAACAATGCATGAGACTTGGAGAGTACATGGAAACATTTCTTGGAAGTGTTTCTGTGATTGTTGCAGCTAAATACTGTAATGTGCTACTGTGTAATGTGTAATGTGTGAAACTGTAATGTGCTATTGTTTAAATAAGTTCTGTTTTTATTATGTTTGATCAAAATGACTCACCTGCATTCTCTTATGAAGAAACCTCAACTTCTGGTTGAGACATTCAATCTCCTGAGACAGGACAGAGAGGCCATGGTCAAGTGGATGTAGAGATGCATATGAATTTAAAACACTTCTCAGTGCAGAGATATACAGCTTGCTTTGCGCAGAGGCCACTTGGATAAACTGACAGTAGGTCAGGGGCCAGTTAATAAACAAACACTTATAATATTAATCAGTATATATCATAAATTAATTGCCTGTTTTAAAATTTTCAGTATTTGTTGTCTTTCGTCTTTGCCCAGAGGCAAATGCAGTTCAGATGTATGCAGGGGTATGTCTCTAGGAGTTATAAACAAGCTCTATTTGGATGTTTTTTTATGCACTCTGGAACCTGTTTTACATTCAAAGTACAAAAAATGTTTGTTGTGAATCAGTTAATTTTCACTGTGAACTAGAAAATGGTTGCTGGGCCGCCCAGCAAGTTGAGTATTCCTGTCTTAATGGTTTAATCATAACATAAACTTTTAGATTGATACTGTCTAATTTACAAATGAAATTAAAAAAACATTTCCCATGAGTAAGCAGCCAGAGTTACTCCATGGACTAGTGGTTCCCAATTGGTCCAGCCAGAGGGTCCAGATTTATCCTTAGTCATTAGTTCAGAGTCCACACAGTTGGTGAGATACTGAATTGATGACACAAATCCTGGGTGTCCACCAATTGTGCTGATTGTATAGATCATCGGTGCTGCCTGGCTGAGGATGTGTGTTAAGCATCCACGTTTTAAAATTTGTAGTTTCTTTGCAGCAACATCCCAATTTGAAGCATTGTCAACCATCATGTCTACACATGAGCCTGGACAGAGTTCATAGAAGCATACAACCCCGAGCCAATAATTCTAATTTGCACCAGGCTGTAAACATATTTATATCTGCTATAAAGTTGGGTATTTTAACTTGGGAGCCTGTGGGGATCATCTCTGGACCCAGCCTCGAGTGGCCACTTGAGGAAATCCAGTGTGTTGGCTTCATTTTTCAGCCCTGGAGATTGTTGCTTGGGTTACACTCATAAGCATAGCAGTTATGGTTGATGTTGTATTCACTGTTGTAAAAGGCCTAGGAAAAAGTTCAAATACCTGGCTTAGTTTTTCGTTGCGCCTGAGTTTGATCTGAGGCTGGAGCTCCTCCAGTCTCTGAATCTGTAATAAAACATGGAATCTAAATTCATGCTCTGGCAGGTGATACAACTTTATGATCCAGACAAAGTGAAAATGGCATGAAGAAAGAGTAAACTGGTAAAGTAAAAATGAATAAAACAGGCAGACTTTATTCTGTGCTGTCCACAAAACAGTTAACTATTAATCCTTCAGTAAAAAAATATAACAAGAAAAACTCTGCTTGGTCAGGCAGACTTAAGATGTTCTGTTTGGTATGTACATTTTTGTATCTACTATCTAACACAAAATGTTTCATCTTAAAACTAGGGGTGCGTGATATTAGTTTTTTTGGCGATATCTGATAAGCCGATATTTAACAACTTATTTGGCTGATACCGATATTGATATTTCCACTTTCTTCCCCACCTAATTTTAGTGATCTTTAAGTCTCTTCTGTAGTGGAATTAACATCATATTATGCATGCATACTCTTATCGTGATGGCCCATCAGCAGATG
>JAPZEB010000025.1:30403212-30416462 GCA_029783705.1 Chaetodon striatus | reverse complement strand
AGACAGACAACCATTCACACTCACATTCACACCTACGGGCAATTTAGAGTCACCAATTAACCTATCCCCAACCTGCACGTCTTTGGACTGTAGGAGGACACGGGGAGAACATGCAAACTCCCCACAGATGGGCTCCCCGGATCGAACCAGGAAAATAAATAGATAGATAGATAAATTTAGAATCAATCAGTGCCACCAATCGTTACTGCCGAACCTCGGCCACAGTTTTCACACAAAACTGTCAAAAAGGGAAATCTATTTCTCCAATTGCCGTTAATAGTAAGAAGCCACAGGTTTCAACCAAACCTGACCAAAGTAGGGGTAGCTATTTCTCCGATTGCCGGAAATAGCAAGAACCCACAGGTTTCAACCAAACCTGACCAAAGTCTGTGCAGTCTATCTCTAGACTCGCCACAACCTAACTAAGCGATATCCCTTTGGGCATGGGACCCTGGTCTCTCCGGACCAGCCTAAATCTAACTCAGAGTCTCTCTGGACTCTAAACCTAGTCTCTCATAGACCACGTAAATCCCTATTGGATTTACTCAGAGTCTCTCATAGACTCAAAACTCAGGTCTCTTCTAGACCAAGTAAATCCCTCTTGGAGTACAAAGTGATGATACATTATCTGCCTCTACAATATAAGTATTGTTGTAATAGAAATAAGCTTATAAAAAAATATAAACTACCAAACACATGATTATATACATTTAAAAAACAATAAATATAAACTATAGTGTAATGCATATACTAAAAAGACCTAAATGTCATTCTCATCACTACTCATGTATTATGACCCCCCTCTATTTATTTAAAGGTCCAGTGTGTAGGATTTATTAGGAATTTGGTGGGAAATTCTTACTGGGAAAAGTTTTAGCTGGTTGCAATCTGCAATTCAACACTAGCCCCACCAAATCCCCCCAGATCTTACACACTTCACCTTGAATGATGTTATAAATTACGGGTATAACTAATTGCAAGTGTGTTTTTATTTCTGGGCAGTAAAAGAAAATGAGTGAGTTGCATTTAAACCACAGCTTTCAGCAGTTGACTGATAAGCCACCTTCAGTTTGTAGTTTTGGCATGATTAATAATCTTGTGCATACTTTACAGGAAAACTGTCTCCAGTATTCGGAGCTGTTAACATCCACATACATTTTGACAGAGCCTTTAACAAATAAGAGCTTTATTTTACCATTAGGCATTGGAAAGAGCTCTCACTCTGTCATATATTTTTAGGATATCAGGGGCATCTCCCGCGTGTAACTCGGATGTATTGGACACATATATGTATTTCACATATGAACAGATGTGGCACTGTGCCGGGTTTCTTCTGTTACAAGCACTGACTAGTTATTTCGTGCATACGACGCTGCACATCAATAAATCTATACTTTTGCAATGTTTTTCTCGGTATTAACAACTTCAGTTGCTATGGTAACAGTATGTCATCTCGAGATGGATTAAGAGAACAGCTAATATTTACCAGACAGACTGAAAGGTGGCTCAGGTTTACAGCACAGAGTGATTTCTCCTGTCAGACATGAACGATCTTTGCAGCAGGTCCCCCTCTCATTTAGCCTCTGTGTGTAAAATAAATGAAACACGCACCTTTCCACTGACATCACATCATACTACCATCCTGCCAGCCGACTGTCCAATCAGCGACCGAGAGGAGGCCCAGTGGCGGCGCGACCGCCCAATGGGCGGATAGCGTGAGCTCTGCTCACCGTCACGTCACTCCTGATTGGATGGTTGAACTGTGGAGGAGGCGGGAGGTGAAACAAACCAATCCCAAGTAGTGCGTGTTTCTTATTATCATAAAATATTCAGCAGCATCCCTCCGACTGTCTGTGAGCGAATTATCAGGAGTTACAAAGGTAAATCTTTGTTTTGGCACAGCTGGCTTGTTTTGGAGCACCTGAGAGACAACATGAAGAGTAATTGGTGATTGCATGGTGAGTTTCTGTCAGCCAAAATAAATAGTTTCTCAGCAGTTCTTTCACCATCTCATTGATTTTTTTTATATAAATATTTTTAAACACTTTTTTTCTGAATTAAAAAGATGTGGACTTTTCTGGGAATAGCCAGCTTCACATATCTCTACAAAAAGTCCAACTCGGTGTTGAGTTTGGCTCACAGAGAGCTTGTGATGGCCGCAGTCTTATTTCTGACAGTCGGGCTGCTGCTGTCCTATGTCAGGTATTTCCACAGTCAGAAGCTCAGAGTCTCTCAGGTGTTTCATTTGCCGCTGAGCCTCCTGTCTTATGTGCCTGTTATCAACAATTTAATCCCCCAAAATTCAACACAGAGGAGCGAGGAAGCAGAGAGCAACTGTAAAAAGGTAAGAAATCTCATGAGGACACATGTCAGCCTAATCCTATGAACAAAGGACAAAGACAGATTTAAAAAAAAGAAAAAGATCGTCGTTTTCCATTTGATTTGTCAGTAATTTATTATGCATATTTTTTTTATTTGCACATTTTAATGTCTGGAAAAACGTATGGCTTCTTTTTCTCTCTTTTTTTTCTCTTTTTTTTTTTTTTTTTGAGGCATTTCTAAACTAAAGACTAAAGTGCTTTACACGGTTTTGTCTATTTCTTACTCCAGAGACTAAAATTGAAATTATAGGAACACAACATGATCATTTGATGAAGTATAATTTTATTTATTTATTTATTTATTGCATTTTCCAAAGTTTGCCCTGCAGTATAGTTAAGTTTGGACTAAACACTGTGTGTAATGAAACTCTCTGCCTCGTTGTGTCCAGAGCCGGAGAACAAGAAAAAGAGTAGACATGGAGTCCCATGCCTCACAGAGTGCATCGGCCAGTGGCCCCTCAGTGGCCCCGGAGCCAGATGTAGTGATAGTCGGGGCTGGGGTCCTGGGCTCAGCTATGGCTGCTGTCCTAGCCCAGGACGGGAGGAGGGTGACGGTGGTGGAGAGGGACCTGAAGGAGCCTGACAGGATAGTGGGGGAGCTGCTGCAGCCTGGAGGATTCAAAGCACTCAAAGAGCTGGGACTGGAAGGTTAGTGACACAATCTGTTACTGTGGGTGAACTACACGATCGGGGACCTCTGCTGCTTTTGCATAATCAATTTAGTTCCTATAGTTAAAGGTCCAGAGAACATATTATCTCAACCAGCCCTTATGAGCAAGGAACACACGCACACACACACACAAGCACACACACACACACACACTGAACACTAAATTTAGTTTTAGTTGTATTTCCCATAAAAAGTTTCTGTTGCTGTTTTGCTTGCACTCTTGTCACAGCTTTGAAATGGGCAGGGCTCGGTTGTAAAGGGTGTTGCTACATATTTTGATGCACCAATCAGATTCAGCCATATTTGAATTAAAATCTGGTGATGGTTGTTTGGCTGTTGGCTTATGTCGCCAGTGCTGTCAGTCAAATCTTACCCGCACAGTCCTTTTTTTTTGTTTGCATTTTTTTCATTTGTCATTTCTTATGGGCAATAGGGTGTGTGGGACTTTGTACTCTAATATGATTTTTAAAAAAATTATCCTTCTACTCTACAGTAATATTCCTGTTAAAAAGTAGTTTCTTTTCTATAATATTTATATTATATCGTAATATTTGTCCAATTTTCCAACGATTTGTTTGTAAAATGCTGAAAAAAATGTTAGAAATCACAATGTTATAGTGTAATTGTAGTGAATATCATTTAGTTCTTTAATGTATCATATATGTCAGAATGAATTAATGAAAAACATGTTTTAAATGCATTCAAATACAAATATTTCCTTTTGGTATGGTGCAACCACAAACAACATGTTTCACTCAGTGGTCATTTCAGATCCGTGTTCCATTTTGTATGTATGCACTGGATCACATGTACAGTATGTCAACAGTAGCAGACTGAGTGAATGATGACTGTGTGCTGTGAGACTGTAACCTGTTACGTGTGTTTGCCCTCAGGTTCAGTGGAAGGTCTGGATGCCCATCTGGTGCACGGCTATGTGATCCATGACATGGAGAGCAGCACAGAGGTGGAGATCCCCTATCCTCAGGGGGAGGACAGCATCCAGTGTGGACGCGCTTTCCATCACGGTCGATTCATCATGGGCCTGAGGAGAGCCGCCCTGGCCCAGCCAAAGTGAGTAGAGTCATAATAAAAGAGGCCATATGCCAAATGACCAACTGGCTAATTGGATGACATTGTTTTTGACAGCACTGAGAGTTAGAAGGGACGGGAGTATAATTAAAAATCTGTTGTTCACATGTTGCTCATTTTTTTCTGCCCCGCACAGCCAAACTACTTGTTTTTCCAAATTTTATTTTTCAGGTAGTTTAATGTGTTTCAGATTTATTTTTTTATGTAAAGGACCACTCAAATAGTTAACAGTGGTGGTTAAATGTAATTCTGTGTTTGAGAAAAGCAAACGATGGTTTACTGAAAAGGCCTCTATAACTCCTGCTTAGAAATCAAAATGTACATTTTTGACCAAATGTCAAATAGACATTTAATTTGTCTCTGTAGCTTTTTGTTGTCATGTTGCCCATGCTGTTCTGGCATGTGGAGGCAATGTCTCTAACTGCCTAATATCGCCCCCCAGTGTCACATTTGTAGAAGGCAGCGTGACCAGTTTGCAGGAAGAGGATGGCTGTGTAACCGGAGTCCAGTACAAGGACAAAGAAACTGGAGACATCAAGGTAAGGAGAGGAAACTCTGCTGCACATGTACAATGTTATATTCACCTCACCTCACGGAAAGAGATACTCTAGTTAATGCAGAGGGTGTGTGATGACTGTTTCAACCTGTGTCCTGTAGGAAATCCATGCAGCGCTGACTGTTGTTGCCGATGGCTGTTTCTCCAAATTCAGAAAGAGTCTGGTCTCTGGGAAAGCTCGGGTCTCATCTCACTTTGTTGGATGCCTTATGAAGGTAAAGACCACCAAGTGTTGCTGTTCTCTTCACACTGCACTGAATAAACTAAAAGGATTAGTCCATCAATTGATTGGTCAACTGACAGAAAATTAATCCACAAATACTGATAGTTGATGGTCATTTTCAAGAAAAAATACCAAACATTGTCTGGTCTCAGCTTTTAACGTGTTTTAACAAGTTTTCTTAATATCCATGTTTACTTTGCTGTATATGAGAGTGAACTGGAAATCTTCTGGTTTTGGACTGTTGGTTGGATTCTTGTTTTGGGAAATTAAAATGAGCATTTTTCACAATATTTGTATTTTTAATCAACAAAATCATTCACCAATAATTGAAAAAATAATGAGCAGATTGACTGACAATGAAAATAGTTATTAGTTGCAACTATGAAAGGATTAATGATTGAAAATGTCACTGTAGTTAACATGTACTGACCACAAAGAAATGCAAAGGAATGATAAAGAAACACAAAATTACTGCAAAACGGGGCAAGACAATCTCAATGAGGCACAAAATTACAACAAATAGACATAAAATGACTTCACTGAGACACAAAACAAACATTAAGACATGCAAAACCACAAAAAAACAACTACAGAGAGATGCAAAACAATGTCACAAAACAAAGCTACTAGAAAGTGTTTGGTCTTGCTCCTGTGAAGAAGAAGTGGAAGGGCCCTTTCCATTTTTGTGCTCAGGGGCCCATTGTCTGATAATATGCCCCTGGCTGCACCCCTAAGTTGTAATGTGTAATAATTTTTGGGAAATCAATGTGTGCAAACCTCATGAATGAATCTTTACCAACTGAAAACACGACCTTGAATAAATAAAAAGTCTCCATTGATTAAAAGATGGGGTTTTTTTCACATGATTATCTTCATTCTCAGTTATCACTGTGCTTCTCTTCAGGACTGTCCCCAGTTTAAAGCCAACCATGCTGAGCTGGTGCTGGCCAACCCAAGTCCAGTGCTCATCTACCAGATCTCCTCCTCTCAAACCCGAGTACTTGTAGACATCAGGGGGGAGATGCCTCGCAACCTCTCTGAGTACATGGCTGAGAAGATATACCCTCAGCTGCCAGGTAAAAGACAGATGAGACATAACTTTATTTTAAAAAAGTCTCTGAGGTTTTATTTGTGTGTAATTATTTTGAATGAAAAATGACCTTTGGCCTGAGGAGGAACCCCTGGTGGGTGATGATTGATCAAAGGTTATCATGGCAGTGACTGCCAGACGTCATGATAGGGAGGAATATATCCAGGCCGCTGTCTGTATTGCTGTGTGTACAGCCAAGGAACCTACAGCTGAAGGATTTGACATTCATGGTGTGCGCTGCTATTCAGCTGAAATATCAAAGCCACAATATCAAAGCCCAAGCTCCGGTAACCTTGACAGAGGTCCAGCTGAAATGGTGGAGTCAGTCACACTGATACATTGATAAACGTACATTCAGTACACCAAAAGAAAAGGCTTTTTCTTGTGCATGTGCCCAGCATGCACCTTTGGGTTTTCATCCACACAGCCAGCTGAATGATCGACCGCCTGCGCTCTCTCTTTCCCTCTTTCCTTCAGAGCATTTAAAGGAGCCTTTCATGGTGGCACTACAGAACGATCGACTCAGGTCCATGCCTGCCAGCTTCCTCCCTCCCTCCCCTGTCAACAAGCCAGGTACTGAAGTGTTATTGACTGCTGTGTTGTTGGAGATGGCCAGAGGGAATCTATTGAACTGATTTCAGATTGTGTACAGTACGATGCACGTCTGGGAAAGTAGTGCACCGCTTTGGTCATTACAGTGTGATGAAACAAATTAAAGAGATTTCCTGGTTGTTGACTAATTTCCAATTTGTCTACACTTCAAAAAAGCTGTAAATGCATGCTCTGTCCAAGTTTTTTTTTTTGTAAGTTATCAGTATATTGCTTTAGAGATACATTTAAAAATATTTTTTTTACCTGATTGTGCTATACTTACATTAACAGAAAAGTCATTTTGCAAAATACTCTTATCAGCTCTCTTGTTGGGAGAAAAATGAGTCGATCAATACAATTCTTATATATATATATATTGTAAATATTAAACTATAGTCGGCAGCTGGTTGTCTTAACTTAGCTTAGCATAAAGAGTGGAAACAGTTAGCCTGGCTTTGACCAAATGCACGTTATCTGTTTAATCCTACAAACCCAAGTTGTAGTTTTTACACGTTTTTTGTAGAATTGATCAAAATGCAGTGAGGTGATTACTGAGCTTTAAGGCCCAGACAAACCAAACCAACACCAAAGAACTTGCGTCGCCTCATGTCATGTGTGTTTGGCTGACACAAACGTGCCAACATGTACATTCTGCACCTGCATGAGAGGAAAAAACTCCACATCAGCAGACGGCATTAGTCTGTATTGTCATTCAAAAAGAGAAACCTGAAGACTGCCATGTGGCTAGTTAGCGAGTTAGAACATTAACAGGACAAAGAAGAAAGCATATTAACTGTATGCCATTGAAAAATAACACAAACCATCACAAAATATTTCTGCTACAGAGCTCAGTTGCTAAAGAAAAATAATCTTACATTATGTAACAAGTTTGTTTTGGTGTAACTCCCATTTAAGATTAGCTCTTTGTTTACGTTGCTCATTTCCATTTCTCTTTGCGAGCGCTGACCTTAACTGCCAAGCAGACTGATTTTATTACTGATGGGCTCTGCCATCTCTGATGTTGATTCAGCATGGTGAATCAGTGGAAAAACAGCGGACAAGAGTGATAGACGCCCACTGACGGCCCAACATTGACCAACAGCTGACCATCAGCTTGGTGTGTCAGGGCCTTTAGACGTGCAAGAAGGGGCGGGCTATACGATTCCTCCTGTTTACAGTCTTTGTGCTAAGCTAAGCTATAAAGCTGTAGCAAGTAAGCTTATCTTAGCACAAAGACTGAAAACACCGCCAAACAGCTGTAAGATTGTCAAGCAACCAGTGGAAGATCCAGGGAGTTACTGCGCTCAGCCAAGAAATAGTCCAGCACGTAACCTCTGTCATGCACAACATGTTATTACCCTTTTTTTATGGATTAAACAAACAAGATGTAAATAGTGAAGTAAATAGGTGAGCTTTAGAGGCAGATTTTGGACAGAGCAAGACGAGCTGTTTCCCCTTGTATCCAGTCTTTGTGCTAAGCTAAGCTAATTTGCTGCTGACAGTAGCTGCTGACAGTAGCTTCCCATGTACTGTACTTTAACACAGACTTGATGGTGTTATCAAGCTTCTAATTAAATTTTCAGCACGACGGTGTATAAGGATATTCCCCAAAATATTGGACTGTTCCTTTAAGTTAGACTGTTGATATGTGTTGGATTGGAGTTGTAATATTAGTGAGCTTCGCTGGTGTAATAAGCAATGACAAATTGAAACACTCCCACAAGGTATTAACTGTCAAAATCTGAAATAAAAGCACAGAGAAACACTAAAAGTCATCCTCCACACGTCATCTTGTTCATTGTGTTTGGCACTAATTGGAAAATTTTATTATAACAAAGTGCTGAGGGGAGGAAAAAAAGACAACACATGGTGATGTATTTTGGATGAGAGACAAACAGCAGTCTGTCGTTTGCAGGCGTTCTTCTCCTGGGTGATGCTTACAACATGAGGCATCCTCTGACGGGAGGAGGGATGAGTGTTGCTCTCAACGACGTTCGCATCTGGAGGAGTCTGCTCAAGAACACCCCGGATCTCTACGACGATGAGGCTATGCTGCAGGTAAACACAGGGACTACACCCAAATCTTTTCATGCCAACAACTCACAGTTCCCCTAACCCTAAAAGCATTTATTAAAACTGTTACTAGACTACAAAACTCTCTAATGTATCAATCATGAAAAATAAGGCCTGTGTAAGTGTATCACAGCAAGTAGAGGCTATATTTAGAGCCTCTACTGCATCCCAGTTGCCTTATTCTGTTGTTCCCTCTGCTGTAGGTGAGAGACTGCAGACCAGTGTGCAATATTACACTGCTTTTTTTTCTTCTTCTCAATAGGCAAAGAAAAAATTCCACTGGGAACGCAAGTCATCACATTCTTTCGTGGTGAATGTGTTGGCCCAGGCCCTGTATGAGCTGTTTGCAGCCACAGACGGTGAGTCTCTGCCTGCCTCTGCATCTAATAACACATGGAAAACAATGACAGAGGATCAGAAATGATTACTGTTATTTTGCACTGTCTGCAATAATTTATAACGCTTAATGGTCATTTTGATTCTCATTATGTCCACATGCCTGTTTTGTGTTAACCAGACTCTCTTCATGAGCTGAGAAAAGCCTGCTTCCAGTACTTCAAGCTTGGTGGAGAGTGTATTGCTGGGCCTATTGGACTCCTCTCAGTGTAAGCATTAAATAATGTCCCAATCAATAACATAGGATAGACAGAAGGTCACTAATATAGCATGATTGAAAGCAGTTTTTAGTTAGGCAAATTTAGTTTGACATTTGGGAAATATGCTGATTGCTGAGAGCTGGATGAAAAGATTGATACACCACACTCATGTCTGTAGGGGAGACCGGGGTTGGTTGGCACATGTTTCACTCTCGGCAGTATTCCTCAGGCATGTTTTATGTTGGAATATTCTCATTAGCAGCAAACGAAAGGTTAAGCTCTCAGCTATAAAAACTTTTATTTTAATGCACATAATTTTTTTCTAAAATTAGGTGATTTGTGATTGAAGTCATGATGACATTTGTGCCAACCAGCCCCATCTGAGGGTTGGTTGACACAATGTTAAATTGCTATAGTTACAAAAAAAGAGGCATAAACATGAATGTTTAATAAAATATCTGCCCATTTTTAAAACCAAAAAACATTTTAAGCAATTTATCAGCGGGAATGTCTAAGTGTTTTTTGCCATTGACCATTCAAAATAATAATAACTTACAATACAAACACTGTTTTTAATCTTACAAAATAGTTTTAATGTCTCAGAATACAGTTACAGTTGTTCATATCATAATTGGTTGGCACGTATGCCAATGGTCCCTCGTGGGCATCTTTCTATGTCTGTTAACCACACTTTTTCACTTATTTTTAACAGTTTCATAATACATTTAGTTCACAGACCATTTTTTAACTTTCAGGATTATAAACCTAAAATGTCCTCACCAAAAAATTGAGTGACTTTAAGATGTTTTCATGTAGTAAGTATGTGCAGGTGAAAAAAAGGTTGGTATGCTAAATTTTTTTTCAAAATCCAAAATTCACCTACCAGTTACTCAGAAGCTCACACTTATGTATTTTTTTCCAATTGCAACCTCCCATTGATGACTAGACTCCAAGAATGCTAAGCTAAAGCTAAAAAAACTTAAATCTCATTTACTAACATGTTATATCTAGTTTGTAAGTGGTGTAAAAAAATGACAAGTGTGGTATTATGGGAAATTATGTGCTTGACTATTTCTTAGCCGGGACCAGTGAGCATCAAATGCTACCTGTTTGTGCTAAGCTAAGTTAGCCGGCTGCTGGCTGAAGCTTCATATTTACCATACAGACATATGAGTGGCATCGACCTCATCTCACTCTTGGCGAGTGTATTTACTGAAAGGTCAAACAATTCTTTTAAATACAAGATTAAATCAAGAGTGTTAATGACACTGTGATTTTTACCAGGCTGTCACCCAAACCCATGACCCTTATTGGACACTTCTTTGCTGTTGCAATGTACGCAATCTACTTCAACTTCAAGACCGAGTCGTGGAGCACCAAACCTCGAGCTTTACTCAAGAGTGGGGCCATCCTGTACCGAGCCTGCACAGTCATGTTTCCACTCATCTATTCTGAATTCAAGTACCTGGTGTACTGAGGAGCTCTTCATGTGGACACAGAAAGATCAAACTCAGTGTGAGGTCTTCACTGAACTAAGTGGAAACTTTGCAACAGAGTTGGTATTCGTCAGTAGTTTCCATGTTCCTTCCTGCTGAAAAAAGCACTGTTGCTGAATGAAACCATAATTTTACTATTGAGGATTTTCTACAATACGCTCCTGCCTTACTGAAGATGTTATTGTCTTATTTTCCACTCAAGGCCTTGTTTCAATTTGGACATATTATTCAACAGTGCCTTGGTGAAGCCCTGTTTGTGCTCACCTAGAGTCTGCCCTGTATGTTCAAGGACTGCAGCTAGTGGTGTAGTGGAGGGTATACACAGGTATACCCACTTCTTTTTCTGGCCATTTGCAGTATACCTACCTATCAGCCAAAAAGCCATTAGAATATATAGGAGAGTATACCCACTTCCTCCACTTTAAAATGCCCACCTACTTGGTAGTACACCCACCTCCTCAACTACCACTACACCACTGATTGCAACATACAACAAATTCACTCACACCCTGAGGTACACTGAATAATACTGTGGAATTAATCCTGCCCAACAGAGCTGCTATGTGGAACATGGCATCTGAATTTTATAGCAATGATTTTGCAATAGAGCCACTTTTCTGCTGTATAATGTCCTGTTAAGCTAATTTGGGCTGTATGTAATACGGGAATTCTCGTGTAATGACGATATATTTTAGTACAGGAATGCCTCATTTTTAATCTGAAGCACTGATAATGGGATGTCAGCAAACAGCAAGCTGTCTAAATTATTATTATATGCTGTATTTATGACAAATATCAAGTATATTTTCAGCCTTGTTTGTTGGGGACAATATTTGCGATACTATATTTGTTCAAATCTCACACATTCTTACTGTAATGGTCATTTCCTGCCTTGCTGATGCTGTTGCTTTTTTCATATTGTCAAAAGGGACTTTTTGTAAGGCTGTGGTTTCTAGACTCAGTGTGAAACATGCTGACTGTGCACCTGACAAAACTATAATCCCAGAACTCAAGAATGATCCCAGCACTATTTTAGTCCTGCTGGATGTCAGTAAAGACCTGACACAGCATGCTGCCTGGGGGAAGTTTGGGTTTGACGGGGACCTGGGACAGACGGAACGACGCTCATGTCAGGACCAAGTTAGTGGATGATGCTCAGGTGTTGTTTGCGCTGAGCTGACACAGACTAGGAACTGATGTGTTTACCTGTGCCTGTGTTGGGCGTGATGGGCCGTTAAATAAATCACTTTTAAGAAAATAATTGTTTGTCAGTTTCCTGTTTGATTACAGCAGACTTCTTTGGATAATGTGTTTAATTACAGTTATTTTTATTGATTAAATATCTAATAGTGGTCTATTATATATCAGTTAGTAAATGTAAGCAGTTTGACCCTACTCGACAATATGCTAACAAATACAACCATTAGATGGCGCTCACTCACAGCTGAAGGATTGCTGTTTGAATGGATGCCAGTTGATCATCCTGCCTACAACAGTGTCTCTCTCAGTAGACCTGATTAAGTTACTCTGTAGTGCTTTAGCATTGAAATTCAGGAGAAATATACAGGAACAAGATGAATTCTTTAGATTATAAGAGTTTTCAGAATTACTTTGGTGTTGGGCTTCTGCGGCAGCTTTTTATATCTGGGTTAAAGCACAGTAGGAACACTGATGATGAAGAGGCTTTATTTTTTCCTAACTATAAAACAAATGCCAGTGATTAGAGCAGGGTGAATACATAATCCAAGCACTTAAAATTACTAACTGGGTAAAATAAATATAAAAAACACACAGTCTGTGACTTCAGTGCAGTTAGACATCATATAGGCCTCGTTTGCTCTTGTCATATAAAATCACCTTTTGGCTTTTTGGTGAATTTGGACTGTTTTTTATTTGGAAAAATCAGGGTTCTTTCAAGGTCACTCAAGTACAACCTGATCTTCCTCAGATACACACACCTCCAAGGACTTTCAATGACCAGAGGGGCAATGGCACAGGAAGGCTGTGTTTATGTTGCTCTGTTATTTAACTGGAGTCAGATGTGGCATCCTGTTTTTAAGAGTGAACTGGCAGAAGAGATACAGACGTTTGCTGTTTTCTTCTGACTCCTGCATCTCAATTTCAAACAGTTTACAGTCGCAGAACAGTCTCACCCCATTCTACTGGCAGAGACAAATCATTTTCTACACTTACCATATTGTAGGATGTATGGAATCTAGGTTGTGCCACTGAAATAATTAGATAGCTTCACGGTGTGTGATCACCAGCCGCAACAACATTGAGACAGCTGGTTTTCACCTTGTGAGTCTGTGTGTGCGTGTCATCATGGCAAAACGTGGTCCTGTAGAAACCTGTTGTAGCGAAGTAGCAGAAACTAACACAGAAGTGGTCTGGTTTTGATTACTTGGACACATGTTTCTATGTCTGTGTGTGTGTGTGTGTGGACAGGATTTGTCACTGCAAAAGCACTACAACCGTGTCCATC
>JAPZEB010000025.1:30378806-30403112 GCA_029783705.1 Chaetodon striatus | reverse complement strand
CAGAGTTTGTTGATGGATGTGGTCTGAGCAAGGGGGCTGGAAGAAGGGGGGTATGGAATAGGGAAGGGACCAACCTGCTGACATCAGCAGTAACCAGTATATGAGCGCTGTGAAAATCAGTGGTGATGAGCTACCCAGTCGGATACACACATGCACTAAAATGCATGTGCAGCTGGACTGGCCTACCACAACAAACAACAGAGAAGCGAAGGTTACAACAAACAGAGAGGTAGCATGACTTTGTTGTCTGCTCAGGAAGCCATTACGCCACTATATTTTTACTTAAACAGCTGTTTGCTGCTGTATTAAAGTTTTGAATATCACACACAGATCCTTTAAATGTAGTATAAAAGTAAAAACCATGATAATTGCGAAAATAAATTTTGCCTTTCAGTGCATTTACATGTCCTCCCATCACATTATATGTTTGTCTTTCCTAAACATTCAGTTTGCATTTTGTTATTGTTGCTTTAATAATTCAATTATTGATTTAATTCAAATATGTGTTAGTATGTGTCATTGGATGACTTAAGAATGAAATGAAATAAAACCTACAGAGCAGCAGCAGCAGTTTGATTGGCTCAACTCCTGGCATCACTGAGCAGCTTAGTTACTTATTAGCAAATGTATTGATCTTTTTATGTCTATTTGTTTTGAGTTTTACACACGTCAGATTTCATGTACCTGACACTACATGGTTACAAATTCATTACACACCACCAGGACTTTCACCTTGCAGGCTAAACCACTGACTACTTGCCAACTCTATTAGGCCACTATCCATCTCCATTTGTCACAACCTGAGAGGATTTAACGTACGTAAAAGTTAAAAACTGAAAGAAGAAACATCACAAATTCAGTCATATCCCAGGTTACAACAATTAATTCAGCTTTATTGTTATTTATACATCACTGATACATTGTATTCTGGTGAAATAATTGGAAGAATTATCCATATTATTCTTTGTGACTCTCCACAAGGACACAAATACTGGTGTGGAAGACCAGAAAGGGGGGGGAGAAAGCTCCGTTGGGGAGGGTTACGTACTGTACACACTTCCCTTCACCCACCATCATCTGCCTGTCAGAGGTCAGTCTGCCTGCATACCTACCTGGAACTATAGAGACTCACCTGACAGCCACACGAGGAGAGACACCGAGCCCTGCTGCCATGTTTAGCCACATTCAACCCCCCCTCCCCTTCCTTCCTTAGAGTAATCCTCCTTTTTAGACACACAGAGCATTAGGGCATACCCTTATTGATATTGGTAGCAGCAAGCTTTCTACTAACAGTTAACATCTTAATGATCTAAACAAAAAAAGTACTGTACAGCTACTGCTAAGAGAATATAAGAACCTGGCCATGACGCTTTTACACCAGATTAAAGTGCTAGAAGCAACCCACCAATCCACACTTTATTATATATATATATATATTTATATAGCATTATGTATTTATATATATATATAGAGGAACAAATCTACTATTTGAACATTAATTTACAGGGTAATATACATTATATTGTAACAGCTGAAATATCAGCACAAATAGATCACTGTCACACTTAACAGCAAAATATATATGATTATATAAATCCATATATAATCATATATACCAATATATAATTGTCATATATGCATGTAAAACAGTTACCACGTCTCAGGCTTTTCAAATGATACCCAGAAAAGCGATTGTGTATCAAGACGTAAAAGCTTTACAAGTTTCTCTCTTGAAAGAGTTGACAGGCGGCGGCAAAAGTGCCACGACCTGCGGGTATTTGAGGTCACAGGACAGTTATTTGCATATTCCACAAATCTATTGCAACACGTTACTGTCTACAAACAGTACAGCCAGCATCCTGCGAGAGGAGCTGGTGTTAGCTGGACTCACACGTACACCCACTGAACAGAACATTACGACGATGGGTGATCTGATTATAGCTATGTGCTTTCAGATGGTGTGCTATGACAGTGAACAACAGGAGGACTACAATACACAATACTCTATAGTTTAGCCTCAGAAGACAACCCAGAACTGTACTGTAAAAAGACTACCCCCCCCCACCCCTGCCGGTAAATATTCTCTCTTCTCTGAGTTAAGTGTCATCGTATCCTGCTGCTGATGAGTTTCGTATATTGTTGTTTTACCACAAATCGCAACTTTATTTTTACACTCCACCATCACCGAGAGTAATGGAATGTGTTCAGCTTTTGTCTCGATTCTTTCGCTCTAACTGGGTCTCTCTCCGTCAAGGCTGACAGCACAGTGAGTAACATCCTACTTAATGAACAAACTTCTAGGGGGTCTGAGAGGGTGCCGGGGACTCCTTGAGGTTCTGTAAAGTTCAGATACATAATCTGGACCAGTGGGGCAGTTCTCTCTTCTTGCAGCAGTCACAAACCTCAGCCACCATCATCTTTGCGACCTCTCAGGTGAGAGGAATCCTGATCGTCCTTTCCTCGTCGAGGCCTGATGGTCCCTTCCCTGCTTCCCTCTCCTCATCCCTCTGATACAACCTCATCTTTCAGTCGCTTCACCATCATTTGTCACTGCTTTACACACTCCCCCTACTCTGCAAAGACGCTGCACAAGGCTGTAACAAGATACACACAAAGGTAATTTTTCACAAAGAAAAAAAAGCTCCGTAATAACTGCAGTAGTAACGCACAACAAGCATCCGATAGCTGGCTTCCTGCCTGGGGAGCCCTGGTGATGTGCAGTTAGGTTTGGGGCGTTGCCATTGTTCTAAAGGAGGAGCGCTCCTCTGTATGCCCTTTGCAGGACTTGTTTTTTTCCCTGTGATGCAGTGTTTGTTATTCAAAAGCCCAGATCTCTATGTCCTGAACATAGAAATCCTCCTTTTTCGAGAGCATGGGGTTCCCAAATGTTTTACAGGAGTGACTCCTGCCATGGTAGAGATCTCCGTCCAGCCACAGGCCAAACTCACCACTAAAGGAAGAGAAAACAGTCTTAAGAACGGGAGCCAAAAACTATTGCTCCAGGTGGCTATGTTCTCTGAAGCATCTTTTTTGAGAACTAAACAATTTTAGGCAATCAACATCACTTATCTGCCTCTTACATAACATTATTTTACTTGACAGCCTTTATTGTATCATTAGATTTCATTAAAACATGTTGCTAGATCTGACTTATGTCACTGTATGCATCAAAAGCAGCTTGGGCTCACCTTCCTCCACCAAAAGCTAAGGAGTCCATATCTCCTTTGATGAAGAACATGTTGTCACCTGTCCATTTGTACACCTGTTGCAGACACAAGAGAGCAAATATGAGAAAATACTGCATCATAGGTTAAATATTGACATAATCAAATATATTCTGTCCAGTAGTCTTTATCCTGAAGAGAGCAGAACACACGCATCGGGAGACTCATAGGGAGGATCCAGAATTAACATCTGATAATTCAGTTAAAGTGATTAGACACAGCCGAGGGAAATATCTCATCACCAGACTTCTAAATATAAAATGTCAAAATCCTCTCTGATGCACCAATGGCATTTCAATCAGTTCTTTGACAGACATTTTAATTGCCATTATTAAGGAGATTAATGCCACAAAGTGTAGAATTGTAATGCCAGTGTAGCACTGGTAACAAGTTCTTTTTTGTAGAAAAATGAGACAATCCTGGTGAAAATTACTGCAGTTAATGTGTTGCTTTCAGCCCATTCATCTCAGTGTCCCTGGCTTGAATCCATTAAGTGTAAATGCTCTCAAGAAGAGAGCATAATCAAGAATGCAAGTTACAAAACACTAATGCCACTGAGCTGTGAGGCTCTAGAGGACTTTTCAGAGAGGGAACAAGGAGACAGATATTTATCACAGCATGGATGGGGGGCAGAGTGTGTTTGAGTGTCACATGCATCGAGAACGACATGTGACTGGCGAGCATATTCACAGTATGCATGCTATCGCACAGCATTCAAGTCTCATTATGTTATTTTTGTTACATGAAGTAAATAATAAGTCTGCTGAAAGTATACACACTTTGCTAAACCAGTCTATTTCACTTCCACACAACAGTATTGTGTTAAAATGTGTTTATGTGCTCCCTTGCAGCCTCTCCTCTTTGATGTATGAAGTGTTTTGGCAGCGGTTCAACAGAAACAATATTTTTTAATGCAGTATTAATTTATATTCTGTTGCCACTCGGGGGCAGCGGAACAGGCTGTGAACACAATATTGACATATTAAGTTGATATGGTGAACTTGTGTTAGCAGACAACTGCTTATTTACACAACCAGGAGACAAGAGAGCAACAAAACCATCCATTTGAAGTCATGTTTGTGTCCACCTGATGACTCTGAGTCCAATATTCACTCTCTTTTTAGCTCTGTTTTTGATCTTCAACTCCTTAGGGAATTATCTGGCTCTTAAACTGCTAAATGCTCCACTACGTTCAACAGCTAGATGCTTACTGTATGTGTTTGCCACTTAGTGGAGAACAGGAACTGTACAATCAAAACAATGAGCAGAAACATACTAGTTCTGTAGAGCTGAGGGGAACTGATAAGTTAACTCTCTGCTGGTTTGTCACTACAAGTGACACTTTTCCCATTGCACATAAAACATTGATTTGCGCAGCTTTAAAGCAGTATGAGCCACATGTTCATCAGTTCTGCTGTATGTCTTCTTACCACAAAGCACAGGTCCCATTGACCAAACATTTTCCATCACTGACTGAATTGTTTTTAAACAATGACAGAAAAAACTGAAGGCTGTTATTCATTTTGACAGATTAGAACACTGAGGGCCATCTACAGCGACTTTAAGTCATTCACACTCCTGTCCAGTTGGTGGCGTGTGCATATTAATAAGCTACTATCGACTCATGTCTTGATCTCAAGTGCATGATTTCATTGTCTGGCTGACTGTAGCCATAGCATTGGTAGGCTTTATCGTTACATACTATTGCAAAGTGTCACGGCAGCTGAGTGACCAAAGTGTCTTTGCGTGGTCTTTGTCTCAGTGCATCCTTTCTCTCGGTGCCCTTGTGTAGTGCTGTGGAGCACAATGGTAGGTAGCCTTGAGGAGCACATTAATTAATTTTTTTTTCTTTTTTAGTCTATAGCTGCCAATTTATCTGTTAACTAGTACAGATAAAAAGGCAGCAAAACATCCTCCTATAACTTCACTTTATAGTTAAAGTCGATTAATGTATGTAAACTTGCCACCGTAGACACAGCGGTTCCATAACCTTCAAAACCAGCCACATTTTAACTGTGCATGTGCACACAAATCATAGGTACTGCTGTACTTTAACAAATAGCACTACACCCAATCTTGTAGTGCAAAATCTATAAGCTTGTTCTGTATATTGATTATTAAAAATTTAAAGTAAATACTATCAAATATGTCTTATTATCATGAAAAAAAAAGAAAAAGAAAATGACGGGTAAGATTAGATTATGACAGAATTTTTACAACCCCGTCTGTCAGAATTATGGGCAACGATAAAGTCTAACGCATCCTCTGCCATAAAGTACACTGCATATTAACAAACCTGCACATTCAAATGTCCATCTTCAAAAATAAATTATGGAAAACAGAAATTCTATCAGACACCCAACATCTTCAAACTGAGGAAGGCAGTGTACCTCAAACTCTGGATTGAAGGTGAAGAGGAAAGTCTCTCCCGTGCCATAAAAGCCGTCGCTGACTTTAAAGGGCTCAGATGCCAGCGCACCAAACACCTGGAGGCACAAAAAAAGAACAACTGACTACTGTACATGTGGGATACAACTCTAACATCAACAGGAGAAGTACTACAATGTGACTAGAAATATAAGTCAGTTCCAGCATATTATGTTGTACTACTGCTGTGTTGAATTACCATGAATTTGGAGCTTACCTGGCCATCACTGTCCTTAATGACCATGAGCACTGGGGTGTCCTGGCCCTGCATGGCTCTGTACAGCGTCTTAATGCTCATGCCATGCTTTGATGTGCCAAAAGCCAGCGTCCATGGGTACCCAATGGTCCGTGGTGGGAGATTTCTGGCAAGCTGTGGGAGGAAATAATAAAGAAAAAGGAAGGATGAGGAAGAAAAAAAAGAGAAAGGAAATGAAACACAGAAAGGCCACAGCTACCAATGCTCAATTACATCTGTGGTGACCTTTTAACACCATCTGGCGTTTAAAGAAGAGTAACAGGGCTCCAAACACACTGAACCATCTCAAGAGAAAGAGAGGTCCAGCACTCCCAGAGAGAGCCTGCTGCCCTGCTGCTGTCAGACTGAAGGATTAACAGTGGCTGTGGCGCATGGGGAGATAAAGCCGACAAAGGCGCTGGAGGAGCGCTACAGTGTATGCTTCATTTTAATGGACAGATAAAACAGACACTGACTAAAACATGGAATTAAAGTGACAACTTTTTTTTTACAGCATGCTGCACCATTTCCTCTGTATGGAACAATGGCCTTTAAACGTTCTGTTCGCTCTCCCAGTAATTCATCAGACCCTTTGCTCTTTTTCTTGTTGGTTCAGCACATCCCCATGTGGCGAAGCAGAAGCAGTCGTGTAATCAGCAGGCTGGAAACGAAGCCATGAGAAGATGAGCCTCGACTTGGCTCACCTCTGCTCTGCTGAGCTCCGAGCTCCGTCTTCAGGGTGATTAAAGGAAGCCGCACATTGGCAATCTATTGGTCAACATGCCAACTGGGACTCATTTGGAGCCATGCGGGTGTGTCTGTATGTACTAAACCACAGTGCCTGCAAGGCAAACACCACACCTCAAACAACATAAGGGATTACCGACTTACAAATGTCTGTTTCATGTGGTTCTCACGGGTACTATCTTTCCTCTGAGTATACATAACTTTGTGAAGGTGTTCTTACATCTATTAAATTTCTCACAATTAATTTTACATAATTCAACATACAAAGAAATCAAAGGTTTCTTCCCATTCTCTGCTTTGCCCCTTCATACATTCAGTACAAGTTGTCACCTTTAACACTACAGAACAACCCATCGATCACGTTATCAGTTTCTGTGTCTGATGGAAGCCATCATCAGATCACCGACATGCTGACATTCCTCTACGCACCTAACAACTATTCGGTAGGCAGATGTTTAATGGTTATTACAGCAGCAAATACATTTATTCCCAAAGTACATCGCTGACAAATATTCCTGGAAAGGAGCTCAGGGAATGAATGACTTTGGCCACATCCACACTCATGCGTTTTCATTTTAAAGCACAGTTTTAAAACACAAACTGTCTCCATACACATGAGCACAGTTGCAGAACTAATTTCTGTCTATACTAACACATCTGAAAACACATATCACATGACCATTAATTTACACTGGGCATGTGCGTGGTGATGTTAATAGGAAGCTGACTGTCTACTCTGCGGTTGGTTGCTTTTCTACAGAAAATACTACAGAGATGGTGAAAAGTAAGACCAGAGATTTCTTTAGCTTGTACCAACAATAAGGTGGAACTGTTACTGATGCCTGCTACAGAAGCCATAGCAACGGGAAAGGAGTAGCCACACAGAGAAGATTAAATCACAAAAGGCATGTAAAACTGGCAGTAATGTTTTGGCTTGACATGTTGCGACTAATAAGACCCAATCCAGAAGTGAATGTGGGTGTCTACGTCATCGTTACAAAAAGTCTCCATTGCCACCCTCTAGACTAAAATGCAACCCCAGAGTTTTCCAATTAAAATGTGGTCAGCAGCCTTTTCAGGAGTCTTCCTTTTAGGGGTCCCGAAACATCAAAACAGTGTAGACGCTAGGCATAAATGCGGCAATAATAATGCGTTTTAAAATGAAAATGTCTCAGTGTGGAAGTAGCCATTGTTTGTTTTTCTCATTTAAAAGTGAAATGACTGGCAAGTCCTCTGTGTTTGCATGTTAGTTTTCAAGGTACCACATGACCCACAGACCAAAATATATAATCAAACATATCCATGTCAAGGATAAGGCTAGTTTACTTGGGAAAAAAAAACAAACAAAAAAAAAACTAGGTAGGGAATTAATACACATTTGGCATCCAGAGAGTACTTGGCGATGTATGTGGCAGTGAGTCAAAATAAAACAGTTCCCTTGTTTTTATGTAATTAAGGAAATGTCACCCAGTGCAACAGTGAGGCTCACTGATGTGTTCTTAATAGTTTTTGGACAACAATAGAGCTCTGTGGCACAGAGGAAGAAGATATATCAGGCTTTGGATACACACATGTGTTAGTAGAATCAATGGACTTTTCATGTGATTTGTTGGTCATAAGATAAGTACAAAAGAACAAAAGCCTTAACCTTTACGGCGTAACATTTACATGCACACAGATACGTAAATTACATGTTATATGGCGGGATTGCATCAGAACAGATTTGCACAACTGCCTGTACCTTTTCTATCTGGTCAGCTTCCAGGAGATCACTGGCTTCTCTGAGGTTGGGTTTGAATGTTTCAGGCTCCAGCTCTGTCTTGATGGATGTGCCATGTTTGGAATTCACCTCTTCCTTGGTGGTGATCTATGAGTACAAATAAATGTCAGCTATGCACAGACACTGCCAAGAAGTCATTTGCATTCAGCTTCCTTAAAGCACTGATACTGGATGGGTTCAATTATAGCTGTTCGTTATAGACCTAGAATTTTTTAAGTCATAACTGGCGACTCGTACATACTAGCGCTAGAACAGTAACTACAAACAAGCTGAAACCTGCAACAGTATTTGGCTCAGATTGTTTTTACATTGAATGAGATGCGAATAGGACAAAATGTAGGATCTATAGTGATAAAGACTGCAAGCAGATAAGGTTTAATTAAACAGCTCTCAGATAAAGACTTAGATGATGGGGATAACATGAAGAAGTTAGTCTTTAACCACGGCCTAACCTTAGCAACAACAGCTCCCATTTTAAATCCAACAGTATTCCTGCCAAAATTATAAACACAGCATTTGCTGGCAACACACTGATAATCCAACAATTTGATGAGGACAGCTGAATATCTTCCTGCCACTCTCCAATGCCAGACGCCTAGGATTGGTTTGGCAGAACTAGGAGAGAGCGGGCAGAGACACTGTCTGGGAGAGGAGAATGCAAAGTGAATAGGAAATCAACCCAATGAATAATTTGCACTCCACTGTTTGACATTTTCTCTGACCAATGGACTGTTTGGGTTATTTATCTTTCTCGATAACAGAGGCTGATTGTGGAGCGCTTCACCACTGTTGGCTGGGGCGCTCTCATGTTTCAGTCCTCATTCAAATAGGGCCTACCTGCATTGTCCTCAGAAAACATCATTCACCCTGATGGGAGTCTTACTTCAACGCTCCCATCAACAAACCATCTCTTTGTCCTTCAATATTCTACAAATTCAGCTCATTTGAGCATCAAAGACAAAATTCTATTTCAGAAAAAAGGGGAAAGTCCCAAAGAAACGAACAATTTCTGTGTTGTCTATTTAAGATCTACATATTTGCCTGCAGCCAGCACATACAGCTAGCATTGGCTAACTTCTAACCAGACTGATCTAGTAGGTTGAAGCACCATGACAACGAGTCTAAGACGCAAAGCCTGACATTTAGAGATAAGGCTGATGTCACATGAAAACCTCATCACTGCTATTGAGCCAAGTTTTCTGTAATCAATTGATAAAAGACATTTTCTGTCAAATGCAGTTATTCCCAATTGACCTTGTATAGCAAGTTTTGAACAGGTTTTGTGAGCCCAAACACTCATGAAACCCATTACTTTTATGTAAAGTAACAGGAACATGTGTTTTGAGGTTAGTATGCAATATCAGCAGCAGCTAAAGCCTGCAAGAGCCTATGGGAGACCATCCTGGTGTGGGCATCAGGAGGACATGGCAGAGCAGAGAGGGGTCAGACAGGGCTGGTCAGGGCACCTGGAGTCGTTTGCAGAGCGAGCGCAGATCTTCACTGTTTAGCGCATCAATCCGACGGTGGTACTCCGTCAGAGACACTACCTGGTAGTACAAAGACAGGAACAGGTGGAAAATAAAACTCTGCCAGATCTATCGCTGGCCATGGGAAGGAAAGCTTGAGTTTTGGAAGGTATAAAGGGCACTAAGTAGTGCCGTTTCAGCAAACTTAACACTGATCTTTATTGATAGAAATTTGAATTAACTGTGAGAAAGGCTTAAGGCTACCGTTAACAAGAGTTAACTTTGGGTTAAAGAGAATGGGGATGGGACATTTTAGAGCACTCTGTCATTTTGCATGTTTGTGTAATATGCTCACTTGTACTAAAAGTTAGACAAAAGGATGGAAACAACACTTCAGCACAAAGCAATCTTTAGAACCAATATCCTATTTTTCAAGCCAACCAAAAATGCAAAAAATAAAAACAAAAATAAAAATCTTTGGAGTGAGAAGACTGCTCAAAAATCCACAAGACTGTGATGCTGGAACATAAAACAAGAAATAGCCGAGGTTCAACTGATGCAACAATACTTGCCAAGTCCATGAACATTAACCCACTCTCTGTTCGTCAGGAACAACTATGCACGAAACTAAAGCCCAGACAGACCAACACAATGACCTACAAGCATGGCTACATTCCAGCAAAGTTACACCCCACGCTGCAAACTCCACCGAGAGCTGCTGCCTCTGTTCTGCCACTGAATCAATGTTGGCGTGTAACAGTCCACTGTGTCTCCATACAGGAAAGATATTTAAAGCCTTGTGCACGAGATAAACAAACAAACTCACAAGTACCATACATGCACAGAGTCATATACACTGGTCCAGGACTACATTTCAATAAATATTTCTAGCATTTTTTCTTTTCTGAATGAGATATTTCACTCACCTTGTTGCTTTCAGTGTAAATAACTTTTTGGTAACAAGCTGCCTCTTTACAGCACTCAATAATGTAGCAGAGAGGGTAAGCTACAGCCCTGATAAAAAATACATATGTACCTCACTTCACCTCCAGTTGAAGGCACTTCAGTGCATTTGTCCCCTGAAAAAGAGTAAGCTAGCTGCATGCTAGCCTGCTGCAGACTTTTCAGTGTGAATCAAATGCCTTTTATCTGTAGTGATCAATGTCATGAAAAAGGTCAGCATTTGGATGTGACCAGTGAATTAAATACTGTGTCATACAGCACAAGTGGCTGATAAACAGCTACTTAACAAGCTATAAACTCAACATGACACCTGGTACTGTTGACTCTGAGGAATATACGGTAATGTGAGGTTAAAGAAACTGGTGAATGAAAAAAAAAGCACCATCTTTTAACTGGCACCTAACACTGGAAACTTTCAGCCAGCTTACAGAGCCACACACATCGTATTACACGGTGCCAAGAGGACAGACAACAGATGAGAGCACTTTCCTGACTGCCAAACAGTGGTCAGACAGTGGCCACTTTGTTTAACATCAGTCACTGACCTACACCGGACCGGCTAAAAGGCTAGCGGGCTAGTTAGCTTCGCTAGCGAGCTAGCGTGACTTGCTAACAACAACAACGGCTAGAGAACATACAAGAATGTAACGATACATCGCCGGCGACTGAAAACAAGAAAAATGCACTAGGAACATACACAGGTATACTTAGGGGTCAGCCGTTTCTCTTGGTCTTTCATCCTCCTAGAAAACATGTCTTGCTTTCAGGGCGAGTTTGAGGCTGGAAAGTCACATTACAGATCCTTTAAGTTCCCCCTGTAGCCCCGAGACAAGCAGACGGAGTTGGTATGAAGCCTGGCAGCCTCCTTGACTAAAATAGAAACATTTTTTTCCAGAGGGGTTTCTACGCCGTATGATTTGTGTGACATCGCTAAAATCCAATTACAATACGGGGCAGGACACTAACCGGCTCCCCATTGGTTAAAACAAGACGACGGTCCCGTCCCACAACCGACAGGATTTAAAGATACAGTGACACCACCAGTCCACGAGGTTATTATTTTTTTTTTAGATTATGACGGACTATGACGTTACAAAAAACAAAATTGAAGACGGAATAAAAAAATTATTTAATACAAAGCTTAAATTACCTTATAAAGTCTTTTTTGTTAAATAAAAATATATTAGTTAGACAAACCTCTGTTAGGAAAACATCTACTTTAGCCCCTGAAGCTTTGTGCAACAACAGAAAGGTGTTGCTTAAAATTCAAAATTCCAGTCAACAGGACAAACAAAAGCAGCAGGTTCCTATTTACTTATTCAAATGTAATGGATCATGTAGCCTCTGTTTGCCAGGGACAACAAATCAGTCCACTTTGTTTCCTACATCATTCATTTACATTAAAATTTAAATCCAGGTCACTGCTTCCATCGTATCAATTTCTTCATACAATGAATGCATCCTTTTCATTACCCACAGGCTTGTAAACAGTCTCATTTGACCAAAACCCACCCACAGTATGGTGTTGCAACGTGCAATAACAGAGCTGAAAATCTAGATGGACATCATTTGTCTATGTTTCCTGGTCCTATTTCCTTATTCTGTGAATATGTAATATAGAGAGCTTGTGGATTAAGTTTGATGAGAAAGGAAGACAGATTGACCCCACATCTGTGCCACATGAGTTTGGTTGATTTCATAGTTAAAAACAAAACAGTTTAGTTGCCTCATTTCCTTCATATGTTGAGCAACTCAAAAGGGTGTTTGCCTTTTGCCATTCAGCAAAATAAGTTGCCAAATGCTGACCAACAATATTGACAGTCAAACAAAATGTGATGAAACTACAATACACTGACCGAGAAGAGTAAACAATTATACAAACATGCAAAACACTTTGGTTGGAAGTTCTGAGAAGCGCATTTCCAAGCAAAGCAAGTGCTCACACAACTTACATAACTTACATGAGATAGAAAGTTCACACAAAAAGTTACCATCAAATCAACAAATACATAGACATAGAAATGCAAAATACAGAAGCAGAATACAAAACTAAGACTTGAGGACTACACAGGTCAGATGGATTAAAAACCAAGATCAGCACAATACGTTTGCACTATGCATTGCATAATGAAAGCAAATAAACACAATTATATAACACAAAACTCAACATAAAACGGTAAACTTTACAACACACCACATGAGATTCTGGTTTCACAGTTAATGGATTAAAGCATGGTGGAAAACTACACTTAATCCATATCTGCAAGGACTGAGACAACACAACAGGTGTGCTCTAAGCAAGGTGAGGGGAACAGTTTTAGCTGTGTACACCTTACCTCCCATTCCTTGACATTGAGGTCAGTGATGGGCTCATCCTCCGCTGTCTCTGACACTTCATTCTTCTTTACAACCATAAACCCAGGCTCTTGTCCCATCCCCCTGACCCCCTCACCGTACATGTCCGGGCTCCACTGCATGAAGAACACGTACAGGTGGTCTGACCTGGGGGAAGAAACACAGAAGAAACTATCAGAGAAGAGGCTTGATTCTTAAATCATGTAGAGATTGAGCAAAAAAAAAGAAAACAACAAAAAACATCATCTGAGATTCATTCAGTGCCTCTAAAATATGAAGAGTTGAAGCAAAGACATAAAGGTAAAATCAAACTGTGAGTGATAAATATTTTTTACATTGTGACTTTGACTTGATTAAGAACCATATATATGGCAATATACTGTGTATGGTAAACTGCAAAAAATTAAATAGTGAATCGGCCATCTGATACAACTCAACTTTTTTTCCCCCCTTTGCCGTAGTGCTATTAATCAGTCTGGATTGTTCTGGTGTGAGTTGCTGAGTGTTGGAGATGTCTGCCCTCTTTCTAAAATAATGGAACTAGATGGCACTCGGCTTGTGGTGCTTAAAGTGGCAAAATAAATTTGAAAAACTCAACACCAATGTCTCTTTCCAGAAATCATGAGCTAGTTACTACAGACAATCAGTTTCATGTACGAACTATTTTCTTTCTACCAAACTACACCCTCTAACTGTATCATCGTGCAGAAGGAAGCGTGCAATCAACTCATAGACAAGAAACTCATGCTTGGGACAGCATGAGATATAAACATTAATGGTGTCCTCCTTGGCAAATGTAATGTTAGCTAGCTCAGTGGTGTTAGATGAGCTAGCAGGAGATTAACTCTTACTTCTGTGTGGTGATACAGATACAGTTGGCAGGGTAGTTAAGTAGGAAGAAAATAGTTCCTACTCGAAACTGCTCACAACAAGGTCTGTGGATAATCAAGAGTAACTGGGTCATGATTTTTGTAAAGAGACATTACTCTTGAGTTTTTCCAAATGTACTTTTTTTTGGCACCACAAGCTGAGTGGCATCTAGTACCAATACCAAATACCAGTACCAAATTGGAGAAACGGCAGACATCTCTATGGCCAATGTCTCCAACACCTATAACACCAACACCTCCAATACCTAGCACTACAGGTAAGGCAAAAAGTATGTATTTTTGATTTTGCGGTTAATTGTGCCTTTAAGTATGACTTAATATTTTGTATGTAAAAGCATTCTCAGACAGCCGTAATGGCTGTTAAGGAAGCATTTCAACATCTACAGGACACTGAGTAACATATTTTACTTTCTTACTATTTACTAGTGGTGTAGAACTGTTAAGCTGCTTTGCCTGTGTGACACTATGTTCTTGTCTGTTACTGAGTATTCTGCGAGACAAGCTATCAATTGTGCTTAAGTGTGGGTACATCTGGGAACAAACGGTCTTGTAATAACACATAGTTCAACCTGCATACATTGATTTTGTTGGTCTCTTGGCAGCGAACAAGTTGTAAACTCAACATTCACATATTATCATATTATGAAGTTCTTACGGCATACTGGTTAGCTAACAGTTGCTCATTTATACATCAAACACAGCTACATTAGCATTCATTTGGAGGCATATTTCTGGATTGAAGAAGAATCTCCTTTAAGCTCTTTTTTGGTCTCCACCAACTCCTGAACGAAATATCGGTCTTTTTAGGATTTAAATACTTAACTACTACGTTAATTAGCGAGTTGCTAACTCTGTGCATCTAGTGTTTTGTGTTGGGTGGGTAGTGAACAGTGGCTTTATCGGAGGTTTTTTGCTGAAAACAGCTGCAGCTGAAAACAAGTTTGATGAGAGCAGTCAGACTGAACCAAAACCTTTATGTTACGGGCCCTAAAACCAAAACAATGAGCTGAAAGATGCTACAACATTCCATAGTGCTAAGGGGAACTGCAGAGTCAGGTGATAATTTTCTATGAGTTTGTCAATTAAAGCAATACCTTTCACTTTACACAGTTATTTGATACATTATTAACACATAAACATTGACAAGAACAGCTCAGAAGGTATATATAGTGTATAATCACTAAAACAGGGAGTTTAGTGGTAATGATGACGACTATGTCTGTCATCTCCTGTAACTCTCCAACATCGTGACTATAATTTTGCCCTCTCTACTCCTCCCTGCTGACTGCTCATGTAACAGAAGCCTTTTCATGACAACCATGTAAACAGTTTAGGATATATTAAGATAGCACAGCATAACTCATGATAAAGTTAAAAACAAATACAGAGTACAGTTTGTGTCACACACCGCTGTAGCTGCTAGACATGAAAGGGCTGTGCAGACTCAGTGGGCTGAGCTGTATTCAGTGTCATGCTTGTGTATGGCCCATTCAGCGGCCTCCCTTTCTTCCCACACCATTGCTAGGACACTTAAAGACGCATCATGCGGGTCGTCTCCCATCTAGGTCAAGCTACAGAGAGTCTAGCAGTGTCTGAGGAAACGACTATGAACTGCTGTGTTTGTCAGTCTGAACAGCTTTATGATCACTCCTCCCACACACCTTAGCCTGCTTGCAGTAACAAGAAAGACAAGTTCAAAATAATGAGTAGTAACGTGTATGAGCCCTGTCTTTTAATACTAGCTTTCACTTTGCTATGCCCCTGGGCTATCACCCCCAAGAGCATCACAGCAAACTTGTTTTCCAGGTCGGAAATGCTGTAGCTAAGCAACCTGTGGATGAAAACAAAGCTATAAGAAGCAAGTCTTCTTAAGTTCATAATGAATAATGAAGTGAGGGGGATTTCAGTGTTGTTGCTGCTCTCAGCCACTCAACACATCGCATATAACCAAGACACATTTCTGGTACCATGACTAACTATAAAGGACACGCCTGTTTGTTTGATTCAAATGTGATTAGCAGCCTGAGAGAGCACCATGTGTGTTGCTGCTGTAAGTGTAGAGACACATGTACTGAAAACAGGAGAGGTGCTGTGAAACTCAGGTTGGACAAATAAGTCATCGGATTCAAGTTTATTATTTGAATTTTCTCCCCTTATCTCATGTCTCTAAATAGATACAACAGAAAATTTAACTACCACTGTGGTGGAGCCAGATTTGGCTCTAATGAATAGCTTTTTAAAAGTAATTGACTGATTAAATTAAGCTGTTTCTACAATTGGGATTAATTCTCCATATAAACATATTACACTGTTTTTTTTATGGAATGCGTCTCCTTCCAGTTTGAAGGGCTCTAACGTAATTATGATTATTGCTGTCTTGGCAACTGTACATCCAGACGGAGCGATCCAACTTGGAAAAACACATAAACAAGCCAGGGCTATTTTCAGTTAATATAAAATATAAATATGTCTGGGTCAGAAAAAGTTCATGAACATTTTTGTGAAACACTGAGGATACAAAACTAGGAAACAGCATGAGCTTTGGAAACGTCCTTATTGTTGCATGGGTTGTGTGTGTGCCCCAGCGCAGGAATAAAGTGTGCGTGTCTGTTTCCCTGCAGAGTGAATGAATAATAAATCACTTTGCTGTCTAGCAGAGGCAGCATGGGGAGATGGGCAGAAGCCGCAGTGGGAGTCAGACCTGGCAAAGAATGCATATTTGATTGGTTGTATTAAAAGGACCGGAGGTGAGTGCCTCAGTAACTCAGCTGACTATTGTGGTATGTCAGGAATATGCGAGAACCGCAAGAGGTCAAATCTCTGCACTTCTCTCCATTAAAAACAAAGTCACCACCCTGTAAGTGAACTAATCGCCATCTTTGCCAGAGACTACTCTATCACGCACTTTGCTTTGTATTTTTTCCATTTTAAATATTGTTCCATGTAATCAGTTACAGCACTGGTTTGATGATTTTAAAGCCTGTTATTTAGGCTACTATTAAAATGATTTGCTTGTATTCAAAGAAGAGATGCACCAATCCAGCTTTTTCAGTTTCGATACCAATCCCGATGCTGTGGCTTCGAGTACTGCCCGATACCCAATACCGATCCGATACCATGATTGACTGAAAAAGCTATATACCTTGGAGTGTTCAGTGTGAAGTACATCCACACAGCAGATTCTCTCCCTCGCTCCATGTTGTTTGCGCTTGCCTAGGTAGGCTAATCAGCTCTCGCGGCATGCTGCTGCTGACGTATGATGTAGCTCGCATCGCAATAGATTTAAAGGGAAAGGATCAACTCAGGTATCGTTGCATTTTCCAATACCCAATCCATCTATTTTGATGATACTGGGGCTTATATTTGATCCAGATATCGGATCAGTGCATCCCTAATTCAAAGGTGCAGCAGAGGTACTGACCTCTCCTGCGGCACAGCAAACCAGTACTCGTGCTTCTTGCCCTGCTGGGCATACTGCTGCATGGAGGCGCTGGCGTTAGAGACAAACGTCTTTTTCATGGGCTTCCCCACCCGCAGACACAGGAACTTGTGAGTACGGTGCTTCCGCCTCTCCGCAGACCCTGTACCTGGAAGAGGAAATCATCACATGGTCACAAAGGCATGAACATTAGTTGTTATGGCTTAATAGCTGTAAGAAAAAAATAGTTTGACATTTTGGGTGGGGAATATGCTTATTGTCTTTGTTTTTTGCTGAGAGTTAAATAAGATTGATATCACTCTTATATCTGTATGCTATATATACAGCGACAGTCAGCAGCTGGTTAGCTTAGCTTAGCACACAAAGGGACATTTAGTCTGGTTTTGGCTTTTACACTTTTTTTTTTTTAACGCGCATTTTTTGTATGGATCAAACTAATGAGATATAACAAGTTATTTAGTGACCTTTACAGGTATTGGTAGGCAGTTTGCTAGTTTCAGACAGAGCCATTCAATAGCGTGAATTTCGACCGTGCAACCAGTGCTCAAGGGTCCAGAAGATGTCAGGGGCCCGTGTAGAAAGGGGGTTTTTAGCCGCTTGGAGAAATCAGGCTGTGATGGTTTGAGTTAAGAGCAGGCTGTTAGATTAGCAGTGATAAATCTGGTGCTTAGACTGCTGTCCGTGCTGCTGATCAAAGGCTGGTTTGCAAGATGAGAGTAACAACCTTCAGTATACTATTTGGTGTGGTTGTTTAGACGCGTGTTGTTCTGCAGCAATGTATTTTGGCCTCACTTCTCTGGAAGGACAGCAGGCAGCAGTTTAGGGGCCTGGGGCGTCTGATCCCAGACCACTACGACTCTCAGCCGGTTGGAAAACTTTCTGTTGCTACCTCTACACAGGTAAGACCCAGTGCTGCCACTGGCCACCAGCCTACTGTGAATTTTGGAATGTGGAGTGTAACTACCTGGACAGACCTCACAAGTAGAGCCTGTGTGTCAGGGCTGTCTGACAGCCCCCGCCCAATTTAACCCCACCTTGTGTGCATCCATGCATGTATATGTGGACAAGCATGCACTTGTGTTTTGGGCAGGGCGAGGGCCCAAGAAAAACTATATGCACTGGGGCCAATCACTAATATGTTACACTGCTGTAGCCAGGCTAGCTGTTTCCCCTGTTTTTCAGTCTTTATGCTGAGCTTAGCTAACCTGCTGTAGCTTTATATTTACTGCACAAACATGAGAGTGGTATCAATCTCAACATCGGACTCTCGCAGGACAGCAAATAAGCATATTTCTACCAATATCAATCAACTCAAACAGGTTTTGTTCTGTATCAAATGTCTGTCATCTGAAAACAAAATACATCTTCTTGATTAAATGTGTATTATCCCTCTTATACTCGCTTTATTTATGTGACCTAGTTTTCTATCTTCTATTTACTGGCTGCTTCAGCTGGCATTAGTTATTTTGTGGCAGAAACACAACAGATGACAGAAATAAATGGAGTGGCACACTATAACTGATAGTGGCACTGAGTCTTCTGCCCATGGTACATTATCAATGGCCTATTGTAATGTCACAGCCCCAGGAAGCTGAATGAGATCACTGTGCCAGTAACATTACACTGGCACATATTGTCAGCTCCTGGTTGGGCAGCTCAACATAACTAGCAATAACGATAGACAAAATAATATTAATCTGCTTAGGCAACACGCTCAGTAGGACAAATTCAATTTTCAAAATGCACTAATTCTGTATTAATGCAGCTTGTTTTTGAGGTTGCTGCTGTTACTTGTGTGGGCTGTGCTAATGTGCGCAGAGTAATGGGCAGCCCTGCTGAGATCCCCATGAATTAAACTGCTTTTGCAGCCCCGGCTCTCTGTGTGACGATAATTGCCAGGGAGAAAATGGTGAATCTCTTTACCTCTGTCTTGGTCCCTTTCTTCTTGGGCAGAGGAATCACAACTATGTGCCCATCTACAATGGCATATATGGACACAAGAGAGCCAGTGAGAGTGACATAGTAAGGCCACTGTCAGATAACAAGACCAAAACTGTGCCAACCAGATATTAATTAGGGGATGCTGCCATGGTTTTGTATGTTTAGCCAATTAACTGTTAATTGCATATTATTTGCCAGCCATTTTCTTCAGTGCATCTCGCTTTTTTAAACTACCTAACTTCCAGGCAGTCACTGCTTTCCATTTATTTCAGTACAGTGAACATTGTCCTGCTAAAGAAATGAAATCCATCACAGTGAGCATTCTGCTACCTTTATGTTATCAATGGTGGTAATACAGTTGACAGAACAGGCTGTTTTAAAAGTACTTGCTGGTGCGTTCAAGGATACTCCGACATTGTAATTTGAATGTATGCAAGTGAAGAGACTAAATTTACAAGTCATGTTGTCAGGACATCAAACCTGGAAGACAATGATGTGGTAATGTTAAATTGGCCATGATAAAAGACTTAGTTATAGAACCGGCTACTTGATATGAAAAATACAGTCATTAGTTATTGGAGAGCCTGGGAAATGAGGAAAATGGCTGTTGTCAGGATAAACTTGAGGCTCGAAGCATTTTTTTTCTTTGTTCTCCTATTTGGTGTACTATTTATTTATGTACATAAAAAGTACATAGTAAGTGCACATAACATTTTGGTTTTGTATATATGTTACTGGAAGATGTCTTATTATATTATACAGCATAGGATGGACCAAATGTTTGGCATGACCATAAATACTAACTACACACAGTTGGCAGGATAAAACATCTAAAAACAACTGGTATGGTCCTTAAACATGGCAATTAAGACTACATAACAGTAATTCAGGCTTTGGTAAAATTTATTATTTGTGTAAATCTACACGAAAGCAAAGCAAAGAGGGATGTCACATATAAATAACAAATCTCTGAATGCTGTCTCTGAAGGCGTTTTGATGTTGGGTTTCATCGTCGCCGTGTTACCCCTTTGGGCATTAGGTGTGTTTGTGGCATTGTGGTGTTTGATAGGCTTTAGCTTATCGCCCAAAGGAGTGGCCCAGACCACCAGAGCCAGAGATCAAAGAGCTGCATAAAGCCCCACAAAGCCCGGCAAGCTCCGCCATGCTGATAACAACAGAGAAGCTGCCATTTCCCTTCGTCTTTATATTCCAATTACTAGCACCAAAGCAGACTGGAAACAGAAAGGTTATCAGGAACCAACATGAGAGAAGTGATTCTGAGGCAGCCAAAGAGGAGAGGAACTCACTTTGATAATCTTTAGAAGAAAATGGATGTAGGGTTGCAGCTAAAAGACACATGAGGCCAAATTCATCACCTGAAATGTCCGATACCTGTTTTTCCACAAGGTTTAATTTTCATACTAATACAAAGTAAAAGTGTTTACCCTCTGCAGAGTTCTGCGTGCCGTCCTTTTGTGTCTGCTCTACATTCTCCTTTTCCTCCTTGCCTTGTTGCATAGTGTCCGTTTTGGAGACGTCTGTCCCCTCGTTGGCTTCCCCCTGTGGACTGGCTGAGACAGAAGTGGTGTCTGTGGCACCAGGGGTGGCTGAGCTTTGGGACCCTGGGCGAGAGGTGCTGCTGCTGGGGCCCTGGGCCTGGCTAGTGCTGCTGCTGGTGGTGGTAGTGGGTGTGCTTGGTGGCTTCTCTGCACTGTGCTGCTTGGATCCCATGGGGGACTGGCTATCACTTTCTGTGGCAGTGTCTGGTGGATTGTCCTCTGCTTTTGCCGCAGCGGGCTCTTCCGGCTGACTGGCTGAGCCGCGGGCACTGCCTGGGGCCTGGGACTCGGCACCTGTGGCCTCCACCTGGGTGATGGTTTGCACAGACTCTGTTGAAGCGCCGTAGGACTTGTCCAGGCGGAGGTCCTCATTAGATGTTTGCTCCTCCTCACGGATGGGGGACAGCTCCGACTCAGTGAAGACGTCTTCAGAGATGGAGCCCTCAGTGCTGCGGGGGGCTGTGCTGCCGCTGTCGTTGGCCCCTGGCTCCCTAAGGCGCTGCTCTGGGTCCTTCTGTTGGGAGGGATGTCTCTCAGCTGGAAGAGGCTCCAGGTCACTGGAAGCAAAGAGAAGTAATAAGACACTTGCTCTATTAATAGTTATGGTACGTTTGGACATGTTAAATTTTTCCCTACATGCTCTACATATAGAGACTGTAGAGAGATCAGTTTAACTGTTACAGTTAGCATTACTCAGCTGGTAGTAATACTACTAGCTAGTCTGTAGCTCTGAAGGACCTCACTAATGTCTGAGAAAATAACCCTGATCTCGACTTGGCCTTTTAAATATGTGTCTGTGTTACAAATTGAGTACATGGAGTTGGAAAGACGTGGGCGTTTATCAGGCATGGAGGGTCTAATGGGAGAGACTATTTAGTTGCATTATGGGAAAATTAGGATCTAGTGTCTCTGCTTCTGCTGATTTCATTTTGACTGTCGGAATGGTTGCAGCCTATAAATGCCTTTATCATAGGGCTGGTTGGTATGGAGAAAATAAAATACCATGATAATCCTGACCAATTACCTCAATATTGATACTGCCATGAGGGTTGACCTTTTGGGTAAAATTTCTGATAAATAATGATCAGTAATGTGGATATGATGACTGAGTGGGTAAAGGCAAACGATGGAACAGCTAAATAGTCTGATAATTTCAAAAAATGACATCACTTTACTGTGAATGAGCCTATAAAACCAGGAAAAGACAACACATATATATGAGGGCTGTTCTGATCTCCTTGGAACATAATCTTAGTGGTTTTAATTTAGGAATATGAGCATATCTAGGGTTTCCAATCATACATTTATACAGTTTTCATTGTGAACACTTTTGTTTGAAAATGTGGAAGACCACTTTTGCATGACAGGAATGGTAACAAAAAGAAAGCCGAAACCACAGTCAACTGGTTAGATGAACTCTTATCGAGGTAAAGCCCTTTTACCCTGTTGTTCTGTGTCTGAATATAGCACACACAGCACAATTATCTCAAATGTACACAGATTCTGCACAAAACCAGGCACAGAAATCACCTGCATAAACAGATGTCTATATGCATAAATACTGTCACACCAACTTTTTGCATATTTGACTGATAGTATGTTTTTGTTTCATCAAATTTTTAAGTGATTTATCAATGGTTGTAAAATACTGTATTTCTGTTTAATTTAATGTACAAGAAAACCAAATTCTAACTGTACAAAGAAACAAATCAGTGTCTCGTGCAAACGGTGCATATCTTGAAACCCTTTAATAAGGTTGCAAGATGAAATACTTGTATTCAACCAGCAGAGAATCACACTCTGCAAGGCACTTGTTGCTCATCTGTGTGTTCATACAAAGAGAATGAGAGAGGGAGAGAGGTCAGCAGAGACAAGGAGAGAGGAGACACGGACAATGAAGCACAGCTGAGAAAACAGCTGGCTCAAAAACCAGTGATTTGCCAGCACAATAACTGCTCCACGGGCAACACTCAACCAGTTAAATACAGTACTGCTCAGACCCTGCAACCACCAGAGGACACAGAAATAAAACACTACACCATATTTCTCCTTGCATAAATTGTTCTTCAACAACAGCACTAAAACAATTTAAATGAAGGAAAAAAGAAAAACACAGACAGATCTGTGGGAGGAAACACAAGTGAGTCCTCTGAAGTGGCTGCTTCCCAGTGCATAAAGAGGTGAGCAATCAGAACGTAGGAGGGTGCAGGCATACTTCATTAACCCTGGTGTAATTGCCGTTTCCTTTTTATTTTGGTATGTGGGGGGGGAAAGAATTAAACTGAAAACTTAAGATTGGTTGCTGATGCAATCTGACCGTGGGTGCAGCAGAGAATGACAATGATTATAGCGAGGTTGCTGCATTTCTGTGAGGGTGAGAGTGGGAGAAAGGCATTCAGGATTAAATTGTGGGGAAAGATATAAAGTGTCACTATAAGAATAAGAATGTATGTGGGAGTGAATTACAGTCAGAAGTCAGTGTTTACAGCTGCTTATACTTTAAGTAATGACATGTGTAGTCATCATACAAGTCTTTACCATCAACAACACAGAATATGTCAGTGTTTTTTCTTACTCGGGCACAGCCTCTCTGATCTTGGGGTCTGTTATCTCCTTGCAGATGGCAGCAGACTGCACTTCCTCCAGAGGACACATGATGCCGTACTCCTCACACCCATGGGCCTGAACTAGTGGGTCCATCCGGTGAGGGTCAAACATGATGTTGTTGGGTGTCACCAGCAACACCCCGCTCACCGCACCCTGAATTGATGGAGGAGAAAAGAGGACTGGGTGAGGAACAATGGGATCCATCAGAACTTTAAATACATAAAGGGACAGCTTAGCATGTTTATCTACCACCAAAAGATAATCAAAAGCACCTTTGTCACATAAACAACTGGGAGCCAAATCAATTTGAGACCACAAATGTCCTAAATCAAGTACAAGATATTGACTGCCAGCAGCAACCATTTCAGAGCTTTCACTCTGTACCTGGGAGTGAATCAGCAGTGGTTCAATAACATGGATTTGTGTGTGTGTGTCTGTGTGTTTGTCAGAGAGCATGACAGCTGCCTTGACAGAGCAGTGTGTTGGCGCGCGGGCGCACACACACATACACTTTCAGACAGGCAGTGATGGAACAGCTGGGTGGAGTCTGTGTGTATTTCAGTGTAGAAGTCCTGGGAACTGGCTGCAATCCTGCCTGCACTGAATCAAAGCTGACTGAAGCACAGCGAGTGAGTGTGTGTGTTAAGTGGGGAAGGTCCATGTACAGTATGTT
>JAPZEB010000025.1:30335986-30351570 GCA_029783705.1 Chaetodon striatus | reverse complement strand
GTTAACACCACCAGCTGCTCTGAGACAGCTAACGGTCCTAACATAGTTAACAGTGCTGAAGGGGGTTTGTGGGCACAAATTTTTCACAACAATGCTGTTGCTGTTGGGATGGCATTATTAGTGATGAAAGCTGCTAGCTAGCTCCTACCAGACCTAGTTAGTATGAAGTGCAGCAAACTGAAGATTAAAATTAACCTATAAACCGACATGCGTAACCAGTCAAAAGGATTCTTGGTGGTTAATCGATTAATGGTTCATATTACATTATATAACAGTTCTGATCATATATCTACACTTACTGTGTTTACTAGCATGCAGGTATCCCAGTTATGATCAGGTTTCTCCTGTAACCCAGTTATGTGTTGGGCATATAAACATCATAAACTGGTGGATAAACTTTTATTGCTCAGCTGTAAAACTCAAATATATATGTGCACAGGTGTGTCCCTAAAGTGGTACATAGTAGTCTGTCAGAAAAAAAACAAGATCTAAATAATGTAGCAATGGTCTAGAAGCTGAACCAACAGTCACAGCCTGATAATGGTAATGCAAAGAGTTAAGTGCATTGTTGTTCTCCTCTTCGATTATTGCTGATCAGACTGAGAAGTTAATTCAGCAAACCAAACTGGGCTCCTCCACAACTACTGATGCAACTCAGTTTACTGTGTGTAAGAATGGCAGAGTAGCTGAGATGTTGAGCATATAAATACATGCCTGTGCTGATGCAGATGATCAAAATACCAGTTACAGTTAGAAACGAGTATACAAAGAGCTCAATAATTAGGTGTATCTATGCTGCATGTGAATGCCATATTCAAATACGATCAAAACCAAGATAAGAGTCAAAACCAGGATACTAGTTTGCATGTCAACACACTCACTGATCTCCAAGTTGATCAAATAAACACAGTTAAAAGACAAGGAAGTGTGGTGGAAAAAAACCCAGGGAAATACCTTGGCGCCTTTCACCACAGTGACTAAAAGAATGCACAAAGACATGAGCAGGATGTGGTGACAGCTACTTGTCCCATCTCAAACATCTTCTCATAAATGTGTCGTTAACAACTGCTCTTAGACATCTTCTGACAGCATCAAAGTCCTTTATGAGTCGTCATCTCATCAGCTTTGTAAAGGGAGTCGTACTGTTTGTTCAGACAACAGCGGATAAATATCCTGTCCTCAAAGTCACAGCTGTAAAGATCAGACCCAGAGTGGTAAAGTCTCTGTGACTCTACAAAGAAGCACATTTACCATGTCTTCAAAACTTAGCCACAATAAGCCGAATAATAACTTTAAAATGACTATAGGCTAACATTAAAAAGTATAACTGTGGTGGGAGTGGTGGAATGTAACAAAGTATTTGTTCTTTGAACATCAGGCTGTGTTGGTAATGTGCTAACTGGTGAAGTAGCATTTTGAATGCATCCTGTCCGTCTTCTGTTCTCCCTTGAATGACGAATACAGACAACTGCTGCCTGCTGCTATGGAGAGTTATGTCCTCAATGCAGCCGCAAAATGTACGTGCAAGTTGGCTGTTGGCTGTGGCCATTGCGGTGTGTTGAAGTGCAACTTTGTGGTTGAGACAAAGGCGACCTGAGGTCGAGCAACAGTCTGCCTCCAACACCACTAGTTCTCTGATGTTGGTTAGGTGTGTCTGTGCCTTTTCAGTATTTACATTACCCTGTTCATAATTTGTGTTTGTGTCATGTCCTTGGGGCACAAATGGTGTTTTATGATTGAAAAATCGAAGTCTTGTTTTAAGGCACAACAGGAGTTTTTCTTATGTTTTTATTTTTAATTAGGAACATAAGGAGTTAATAATCAGCAGGGCTCCTACAGTGTCAGACGCTTTCATCCAGGCGGCTTCAGCACAGAGCATTGATTCTCCCTAGGTGCTATTTGCTCCCGTCTCATCCATGAACTATTTATTTTTAGCTTTATAGCTCCTCTGTTGCTCAGCACTAAGCCGACCTATAGGACATTCAGGTCCACAGGACATTTACAGCTGCTAAAACACTGTTTTAAGAGGCTCTTCTTTAGCATTCTGCAATATGAGGCCACATATCTGTCTTATATTGACGAAACCTCTGCTCTCTGCTCTCAAACTACATATTTTCAAGCTTATAGCCTAACCAATGACAGCTGCTGGCTCTTGTATCAAATAGCTGCTCTGGTAGCTCCCGTATCAGGAGCTCAGCCAATCAATATGGGTAAAAATATCTGCTGTTCAATGAAGTAAACATTGGCAAAGCCAGGTGGCGGGCTGATCTTGGCACTAAACACAGTGTAATAATAGTATGATTCAAGTTTGCCTTTTAAGCTTAATTAATCACTTCATCTACAAGGCAAGTGATGTTAACAGCATGAGTAGCTTCGCACGTCACTGACCATCGAGGCACGACAAAAATTATACATGTGACTCCACCAAACCCAAGAGCTGTAGCCATTGATCGTACTGTAAGAGGAGCTATCTCTAACTCAATTAAGTGGCAGAGGACAGGGGACATGCAAATGTGACCCACTGATAAAGACCTGTTATTGACACATTGACAGAAGAACGAGGGAGGGGGGGTAAGAGAAAGAGAGTAATCACAATCAGGATCATAGCCGCTAATGACAGGTGCAACCTATCTTCTTATCCTCTGGATCAATAATACCCATTATTCATCTCCAGCTGGGGATGAATAATTAAGCTTCTTCCTGTTCAGGTGACATCTGTCCTTCTGAGCAGAAGGGTAGAGGAAGGCAGAGACAGCCATCTTGAGAGTGACTGACATCTAGCTAATGGTCACCTTGTTGAACAGGAGAGGACGCCCAGATTCAACGAGGGCAGTCGGCTGGACAGCCAAAGACTAATAGCTCCATTAAAGAGTCCACAGGCATCATGGTAAGTATGGAACATGAGAGCAAATCTATGAATGCTACTGCGAAAGGCCAACCAAGGAAAAAGGTTGCAGTCTCAGAGCTACGGCTTCTTGGTCACATTATTATGAAGAAATGTTTTTAAAAGGTAACCACTTGCAGGTGTTAGCTGACCTACAGTTTAAGACCTTTCTCTGCATTGAGACCACCTCATTTTCTCAATGAAAAATGAGATAATGAGTCACAGAGACAAAGAAAATGGAAAAAAATGTAAGAAGAGTAAAAGAGAAACCATAATCGTCACAATGAATTGACTGTCATCATCAAACTGGAAATAAAACTCAACAGTGTACGATTTAATCACCCATAATGCCATATCAAAGCAGCTATCGCTCCTCATTTTATAATGAAGGATGAAGCCCAGCTTTAGCATGACAGTTGCCATGGCGACTTTGTCGTTACTACCCTAATGGCATGTGTACTGTGTGCGACTGCACCCTTGCTGATCATTTGCAGACCTAAATTTAGACCCTCTATAAGTGACAGGGGAGAAAGTCACACCATTCTGTCCTTTTTAAGAGGACATAGAACAAGTTTGCTGTCTCACTTTCAAGCTCTGATGGATCCCTGCTTGTGCCAGGCACTGACATCCTGCTCCAGGCTTTGATATAATTTCCACTAATTTACCAACACATGTACAGGGACCTAATGACACGAGAGATTCACTTTAGGGCTGGGTTACGTCTACAGAATGGGCATATGACGATGTCCACAGTGAAACATCACAATGGATGATGACATCATTTTATGGGTACTATAATTATTTTATATACTTTCTTTTATACTTTATACTACTCAAAATTACTTTGTCATTATACTAATCACTAAATTCAAAGGTAGAATTATATTTACTGATGTCTGCCATGTAGTTTTTCACTTAAACGACAATAACCACAAATTACTGGTAAGTCATGTCTGACAATAAAGCTGTAAAAAAATCATCTAAACTCACTGTTGACTGCTGAGCTAATGTTAGCTAGCGTTAGTTTCACAGACTGACAGAACAAGTGGCTGCTCAGCTCTCCACATCCAAAGATTCTGATGAAAGTGATTAAAATATGATGTACTTCAAGTATGACTGAGGAATTTGGACCATAGTTTAATATCTACTAGCATCAGCTGTCAGTGCTCGCCTGATATCTAGCTATCACATCCAGGGCTGGAAATGGCATGCAAAAGCTAACGCAAGATTGTTTATTGACTGAAACAGTCATTGCTGTATTGGTCTTTTTAAACTTCAAAAGCATGCAATCCATGCTGATTTTATTTGAATATCAAAATGATACAGGTTAGCTATTCACTGCCTTAAAAAACATCTTTGGCAGAGTGTAGAGACTGGCTCTGCGATGCATGTTTATCAGATAACGGCCAAGTCATATTGTGGTTTGGCTGACTAACAAAACAAATGTTAACACAGCTTATAAAATCTAAAAAATGAGAAGCCTGTTAGCAGCAGTGATTATGTCCTTGGTTTTATGGGGGCAACTGGGCACGGGAAGGACGAAGTGATGGGAGATTTTATGTTTTAAAAGGGTCACTGTCACAAGGGTACGCTCAGGCTCAAACCCTAGCTCAGAGCTGATTTGAATGGAGAAGACACCCCGCTTGTTAAAGGGACAGTTCACCCCAAAAATCAAAAACACATTTTTCCTCTTGCCTGTAGTCCTATTTGTCATTCTAGGTTGTTTTGGTGTGAGTTGCCAAGTGTTGGAGATATCGGCCGTAAAGATGTCTGCCTTCTCTTGAATGTAGTGCAACTAGATGGCACTCAGCTTGTGGTGCTCAAAGTGCCAAAAAAAAAAAAAACACTTTAAAAACTCAGCAACAATGTCTCAGACCTTGTTGTTAGCAGTTTCACATAGGAACTATCTTCTTTCTACCAAACTACACCCACAAAATGTATCACAGTGCAGAAGGAAGAGTGCATCTACTATTAGCTTACCTAGCACCACTGAGCTAGCTAATGTTACAGCTCAAATGAAGAGGACACCATTAATGTTTAGATCTCATGCTGTCATGAGCACAAGCATTTTGTCCATGAGTAAATGCGAAATTCCTTCTGGGCGGTGATGCGGTTGGTAAATGTGGGAAGAAAAGAGTTCCTAAATGAAACTGCTCACCACAAGGTCTGTGGATTGTCTTGAGTAACTGGGTCATGTTTTCAGAAAAGAGTCATTACTGTTAAGGTTCCAATTTATTTTTTTCTGGCGCTTTGAGCACCACAAGCTGAGTGCCATCTGGTTCCATCACATTCAAGAGAAAGCAGACATCTCTACATCCCATATCTCCAACACTCAGCAACTCACACCAAAACAATCTAGTCTGATAAATATCACTACAATATGATGAAAATATATATTTTTGATTTTTGGGTAAACGTTCCCTTTAACACAATGTGTTAAAATAAAACAAGTTATTTATCGCCTGTGGCCAGGAAAACATTCTCCAAAAAAAAAGAAAGATGACTTAAACATTGTTCTATCTCGGTATCTTTTCTCTTTAGTTAACATCAAACAAGCATAACAGGCTCCAACATGTAGGTGGAGCATGAGCAATAGGTAAAATAAGGTAACACTGTGAGATGCTGACATCCGGGACTTGTATTAGTCTGCTCTTCTGCCCATTAAGCTGCCCATCATCAGTCTCCATCTTCTCTACATGCATTCCCCTTCATTCCCTCCTCCATCCCTTTTAACGTCGCCATCCACACACCCCTCCGATCCTATCATTTCTCCATCATCGTTTGACTTGTTCTCCTACTCTCAGACAGAGAGCTGTGAAAGAGCTGAAACAGTGGGATCTCCTCTTCTACCCAGCAGTGAATAATGCAATCAGAATGACTGATTGTCAGGAGGGTGCGGAGTTAAGATTGCCGCCAATGTGTGTGTCTCTCCATGTGCGCACGCACACACACCTTGCGCTTGGCGTATGACTCATCTAATGTCCGCAAGTCCTCTAATGCCCACAGTGCTTCCTTTAAGCCAAGCAAAAATCCTTTCAACCTGCAGACTGGTGACTGGTGAGAGATCATCTTCATATCTGGTAGAATCCTCACACCTCTGGATCATACTGTATATCATATACAGTAGAGGAGCATTTACAAAGCACGTGAAACTGAAAATTAACTGTGTAGACATGTTGTTATCTCCACATCTTGTTCAATTACTATTGAATTTATATATATTTTTTACAGCAGTGCAGTGGCTAACAACACTGGACACGGCAGTGCTGCTAATACTAGCATGCTAACATGGTCAAAATGACATGCTGATGTTTAGTAGGTGTGTTTACCATGTACAACAACATTTGGTGATTATCACTTAGACAAAATAAAGCAGAGGCTGATGGCAATGCCATTAGATTTGCAAGTATTTTGGTCACACAGCAACGTATGGACATATTCAGCATATCGGGGGCTACCATGTTTTTGTTTTCCTCTTGTCTGTGTGTCCTTGTATCAGTCTGTGTCGCCTTTCTAAATTCAGAGTTTTTTGCGGGTCCATAAATGCAGCACAGCAGTGGATAACCAATCAGTCAATTCAATCAGAGCTGATCAGATTGATGGACGAAGCAGCTGTTTGTGAGTGAAAGCAAACTTTAGACTCAATGTAACAAAGGTTAAGTTTCACTTTCACTGCGCCTGGTGTTGTGCTGCTCCATCTATCTAGCAAATTACAACCAAAAGGTATTTTCCAACAGCACTCCGAATGAATGGTCCAGCTCCAAAACTAGATGTTTCAATTTGGTGGCTTGCCACAAATATACGAATTTGTGGGAAACGTTGCACTACATGAGACGTCAGAGGATCACCAAAGTTATCACAGTTCATCCTGATGAATGCAACAATGTGTGTACTAATATTCATGATTATCCAATAGTTGTTGAGACTCGTGATAAAACGGTAACCGAGTTCCTAATAAACCGTTTTGTTATTCCCTTGTTTACTGAGTGGGTGTGCAGCAGGAAAACCCAGTGATGCTTACAGTCCCTTGTCCTCATCGACAGTGACACAGAATTGAGTAAGCATTTCAAAGACAGGCTATCATTAATGTTAATAGACATTTGATATGGTTCTCATACATTTACATAAGGTGTTGGCTATGTAATTACTTTAATGTTTCTGCAATCAGAAAGTCCCGCCAATTTTATTTGTGGTTTTCAACATAAAACTTGGTGAAATTATTTCAGTGAGTGTGTCCACACTTTCAGGACATTTTCAGCATGTTTTTACAATACAGTCAGAATACTGGTAACCGTGATAAATCTGGTTGCTGTAGTTCCGATATGACATTTTCATAGTTTTATCTCTTATTAAGACATATATGATGACAAATGCCATCCTCATCCTGGGCAACAGGAATTGTCGGGGGATCATCAAAGTCATTAGGGTTCATCATCTGGAAACCATGAATGTCTAGATGTTAAGATATTTCACAGGATACATAACAGCTTTGACCTGCTGGTGGCTCTACAGGCAAAGTCAAAGGATCACCAAAGTTATCAGGGTTTATCTTCTGGGCACCATGAATGTCTGTACAAATGTGATCCTCCTCCATCTGACAGCTTATAGCCCACCCTAAATGTAAAGGTGAACATGCATTTTAGGGCAAATGACTGAGTGGCATAGCCACAGTTTTACTAAAACACGTACAGCTGGTAATGCTATCTGACTGATGTTATTTTTGGCCAGAATGACAACATCATGAAAGTTGACAACCTCCTTCTTTCACTCTGACCTGCTGACTGGAATTCAGACAGCCTTTCCCCTTAAACTGCTCTCTAGCGTCTCTATACAAAATGTAATGAGAGCTTTGCTGTGCCAGTTCTGCTGAGAGCACTGCAACAGACTGAAACAGAGTATGTGTGGGGAGGGTCAGGCCAAAATAATAAACATGGCTCAACATTATGGAATGATTCCAGTTTATCACAACATAGAGGTCACCCTTGTAGTTTTAGTTGTTACTGATAAGAAAAACAACCAGCCTGTATTATCTGGAGGCATATATGCTGCTATTTAATAGCAAGCAGCAGAGAGGTGACAGATGTTGTTATCACTTGGCCAGTAGGATGTTAATGTAAAATGGTTTTTGTGACTGAAAGTCGACCCTCGTTAACAAATAATGACCCATTAACCAACAAGTTGTTTATCATGATACTACTGCTGTGGGAGTGTGAGCTCCGCGCTGGTGATGTAGAGTCCACATGCCCCACACACACTCAGTGACAGGGTTGAGCCATTTTGATATTGTTTTGAGGTTGTTGGGACCTTTTTGATGGCTCGGTGTCATATATTAGCCACTACTGCTGTTGTTCGCTCATGGTAACCAGCAGACGTTGAACTGACCGTTCTGTGTAATGGCAGCAACAGAAAGTTTGCTGATCCTCTTTATCATTGAAAAGGATTAGTATCCAATAGGGAGTGGGGCTGTCTCTCATATATCCATCTCTGCTTCAAATCATGGCATGGCCCTAGTGGTGATGTAAGACTCAAAATTCTTATTTTCAGTTAACGGTAAACATTTAATTATTAATATCCCTTACAGTCAGTGTCTTAGAATCCCTAGGCCACATGATGCCCTGATCAGGCATGTCTTAAACAAACCCCTCAGATAATCCAATATATTTGGAAAATTAAATTAAAGTGAAAAGTATCACTCACAGAATTGTCTGTTGTTAACCTCCATTACAGTTTAGAGACAAACTCCCTGGTTCAACCTACTATATTTGCCACAACTGAGTGCAGTTTTCCTGTGTACAGTGGGGGATTATTACTTGGGTGCACCTTTGATTTCATCACAAAATAATTTGCCTAAACTGTAACCTGTTTTCAATGCATCCAATCATCCATCTACTCTTGTTTTGGACTTCCTATTATTAATGCCACCATGTTGCGAGATCAAGTACACCTACCCTGGAAGGTGAAGTGTTTTTAAAACCAACAGAAAAGATGACAAATGCTACAAAACTAAAACAATGAGTCAGAGGCTTTTCAGTTGTTTTTTGATGTCTGCCTGCGAACATCTCTCTAGAATAGATGTGTATTTCCCAACAATTTCTTAAGTTACAAAACTAACACCCGAGTTGTAGTAAACCAGAATTTTCTTTTAAATCTATCCGTAGCTATCTGCTAGTCAAGACACCCTGCGGATCCCCAGAGTTCATGCAAAATCCAAAATAGCATCCCAACTGGGGCATCTAAGTCCATGGTGTTCTACAGCTGATGTGTCTGGAGATAAATATGTGTGGCCTGCTCTCTCTCAGTTCCTAAATTTCTTTGACTCTGACTCGCTGTCCTCTCAGCCAGTCAGTGGGAAAAGAGAGCCCCCCCTCCTGCATGGCTCACCTCTGTGCTGCTCTTTGCCTTTCTCTTCGTCTTCCTGTCTCCTCATCTATCTCTGTTGTTCCCACAGACTTCAAACACTTTTTTAATTGGATGCAGGTCAGCCAATAGCTGGACTGAATGGACTGGCGTTATCAGTGTCTAGGCAGATGGCTTGCAGCTGCTCAGGTTATTTCTCAACACGAAAAAAAAAGGGACAGAGAAAGAAGCCTGTGTGTGAGGTAAAGGGGTGAGAGGGGGGAGGGAGAGGGAGGGAGATTGTATTGATAAGGCGGCGTGAGAGGAAACCCTTCTTTTTCCTGTGTGCGCCGGGCGATAGATTAAAACCATATCTGCTGTAGAGCGAAATAAGGAAACATCGCCAGCCATCCCCCAGCACAGGAGATGAGTTTAAGATAAAGCCACTTCTCAATCATTGGGACAGTGGCAACCATGTGTCTATCACAGTGTAGGGAAGGTTTGGTCATATTGTCCTAAGCACTCTTGGCGGCCCTGAGCCTCCTCCCTGCGTGCTGTTGCAGCATGTCAGGCTACAGGACACAATCATTGGCAGCGCTCGATCCATCCATCACACTAGCAGCAAACTAGTGGGGGGTAATAAGGAGAGAAGAGCACAAGAGAGTGATGGCTGACAAGAACAGAATTGGTAACCTGTGTGATCGAGATGTGAATCTCTTCTTCACATACAAAACACTTAATTTCTTCCTATTTTTCTTAACCACCGGCATTTCTGTACATCTTGCAGAGTTGTTGTGGCCTTTATCAGGTCATATCGGGGCCGTGACACAGTGCTTTGCCTCTGACAAATATCCTGTTGTAGCGGTTGAGGTTGTTCAAGCCCCAGCAAGGTAAACAAGGGCCTTGTCAGTCAGCAGGTGTTGGATGACTGACAGGTTGGGGAGGTGGTAGATGTGGAGGAGGTGTCTCTGTTACTGAGGTGTTGGAGATGGGGAAAGGGAGGCGAACAGTGAAACCCACAGTAGCTCCTGGAGCTGGAGTTTGGGAGAGGAGAGTGGAATGTCAGTAAGAGACCACAAACCCTGCTCTCCCTCCCTCTCTCCCTCCCTCCCTTTCCTTACCTCTCTCCTTCTTACCCTTCCGTCTTTCCAGCAGACAGGCAGACAGCCGGAGCTGAGCCACAGCAATCCCACTCCTCACTGTTGCCACGGAGAGAGAGCGGAGGAAAAGCAGTCTGACTGCAGCTGGATTTGAGGGTCATTTGAAGAACACAACCAGGCAAAGCAGAGACAGGCTCCATTTTCAGCTCACACCAGGGAACCAGAGCTCTCTCTCTCTCTCTCTCTCTTCATCTCCTCATCCCCCTCCCCTTCTCCTACACAACAGCTAAATCAATAGAAATGACAACGCAGTTGGAAGGTCATTCGCGAGCACTGCAAGCTCTGTGGTGGAATGCTCTCCGATACGTGGCAGACAACGAATGGAAAAACAAATACACATCCTGCCAGCGCTCCTGCCTGTCTGTCCTCGTCTGATCCAGCTAAAGGAAACATACGGATGTGCTACAATTCCTCTCTCCTTCCTATACATCAACATGCAAAATGGAGCTGAGTGTTGTGTCGCTGCACAGGGACTCTTTAACAGAGGATACATTGTTTCAATAAGCTTACGATCAGCCACCCTGCACGTCTGTATACATACACACACACACACACACACACACACACACACGCTGTCCTCTTTATGTAAACACTTTGAGAACGAGGTACACGTGTTACACTCACAAAATCCACAAAATGCTTCTCCCCCTCACTAATGAGCTACCAAGCATGGTCTTACACAGTGCCTTCACAACACACAAACACAACAGCTACAGCTAGAATATTACTGGAGCCAGTCAGAGCTACAGAACCACCAGCAGCAGCAGACACACACAGAAGCAGCAGTAGCAGCACGGGAGCAGTCAAAAACACATAACGACATTAACATAGAAAGAGCAGAGTTGCTTGTGCATTACTCACAGAATATTCAATGGTCCCTTTGGGTCTCTGGAACGACATGCGCCTCCCATCCTTCTTCTCTGGAGTCTTCTTCTGGCCGGTATCTGAAAGCAAGCGAGGCAAGGTACGCATTACATTCATGTTCCTCTCTCCCCAGCTTGTCACAAGCTGCCGTTTCCCAGCCCCGTGGGTAGACAGCTCATTCGTCAACAGTGAGCGAGCCAGCCAGCCAGCCAGCGATGTGAGCTGTGAGCGCCGGACCACTTTCTCTCTCTCTTCCTCTCTCTCCCTCTCGCTCTGCTTCTACCCTCCTGCCCTCGCTCTCCCTCTATCACACTGTCCTCCTCTCTCTCTCTCCCTTTCTCCTCCTCACCCGTCGTACAGCGCAATGACAGCCGTTGAGAGCGGTTCACCTTGCCTTCCTGTCTCTCACGGCAGAAAGAGACCAGGCTGACCTCCATCAGGGCACCGCTGCTCTGGATGTGAGCCCGAGAGGAGAAGAGGATGATGGATTCAGTTGGGAGATGGGGGTTGCTAAAGCTGGAGATGGAGAAGGAGGAAAGTGGGGGCTGAACCAGAGGGTGGATGGAGGAGAAGGGAGGGTTCAGTGCTACGTGTTGGTTGGGTAATGTGGGGATGTAGCATGGGGAAGTGACAGCTGAAGAAGAGGGTGGAGGTGTAAAGTTGTAGTGGTCGCAAGGTGCGAATATCAGGAATATTCAGAATTTTATTACCTTTATTTATAAGTAGGGACTTGGAAGGGTTGGAAGGTACTAGACGGTAAAGGGAGGGGCAGAAAGCAGAGGTGAAGATCCAGGGTGGATGGTTGGGAGAATCAAGGCAGATAATAAATGACAAGAGGAGCACACAGCTGGCAGATTTAGTCCAAGAGTAAAAGCAATATGATATGGTAGGCTTTGGGGGGGAACAGAAGATGAATAAAATCAGGGCGGATGGTGACAGAAGACGATGGTGGAAGTCACATGAAGAAGTTGGGGGGCTGGGTGAGGTTGGGAGAAAGACTAGAGATGAAGGCAAGAGGGTGGATGGAATACTGAAGCAAGCAGATAAAAGACAGAAGCAAACGATAGGATGGGAGATGAAAGAAACTGGAAGGGGACTCTTGGGAATGCAGGAGATCTGGAAAAGGGGCGGACTTCGGTCTTTGACTCGGGGCTGAGAAGAAGGAGTGCGAGCAAATGGGGTTGAGGAATAATGTACAAGGCTTCGTTGATTAGAGGTGTAGAGCATGAGGGCCAAGGAAGGAGCTGATTGGAGGAGGTTACTGAGTTTGGGTGGAGGATTTACACTGGTCATTTGTTGACCCAGTGCCCTCAGATGCCTCCCTTAAACGTCTTTCTTTTGTTGGTGTTGCACATGACTAATGAGTCCCTTTATTCGTGCCTTTCTCATCAGGCATCTCAGATCGCTCAAAACATGAGTCATACACCAGTGTTGCTATTTCTGGGGCTCAGGACTGCCTGGTAGAAAGTGAGAGGGGAGGGGAAATCAGAGCTGCTTCAGGTGTAAATATCAGTCTAGTAAAGACGATACTGTTGACATTGTTTATAAAAGAAAGGCATAGGATAGCCAATATAGATTTACTACCGGTATTGTCAAATGAGACTAGATTTTGTATACACTATTATTATACATCAGTTTAATTATTTTATTTTCTTGGTTTTAAAGGCTGCATTTAATTGCCCAAATCTATTTTAGAAAAATATAACACCGTTAGCCAGAAAGTTGTTCCTACTTCAATAATTAAAGTAAATATCATTTAAAATATTGAGTCTGATTGCATATCTTAATTAGTCTTAGTATACTGAACTGTTTCAGGGCCACATTGTTTTTCATGAGCATATTTGAGTTGAATAGACTTAAACAGCCTGAAACACCCCCCCCCACTGATTTTGTCTTTTAGTGTATTCAACTTAAATAGTTGAGTCCAGCACTTCTGGCATTGAAGTTGACTCTACATTAAGTAATTAGTTAATTACTAAAAAATGTGTTTCTGTTTCAATATGTCTAACACCTGAGTGGATCTGAAAGGACTAGAGTGTATCTGCTAACAGGTCTGATCACGTAGTATATCATAATCACCGCAGGAGGAATTTTTTTTGGGAAATCAGTAGCTTGTTTAAGATGTATGCTTTGAAATGACAATTTTGTTGAATTTGATTTATAGATATTAGATTGGTTATGAAATGATTATCTTCTGTCTAAATATCTCGCAGTTGGCTGCAGACTGTTTAATTTTTGAGGCAGAAGGTGAAAACAGCACTTTAAATTATTTCTATGCATTAATCTTTGAAGCATATAAAGTAATTATCTTTGGAATTAGCTTCGATGACTTTACATTTGTTCCTCGGACACTGTTATTATTATATTTCTTCTTGTTAATTAATAGCTTATCATACTGCTGTCTGTGTTAGCGTTCTCTCTGTTCAGGTCCACTGCGGTTTAGATTGGGTCTAATTATCATCAGGTCTGTTTGGATTGGGTCAAGCTTTGCTCAGGCTCCTTCCTCAACATTTTTTTGTGTATTATCTATGAACAGGACCAGTAATAATCTCCAGATTATCTGCTCTTCATTCAGTATTGAGGCAGTCTCTTAGCATTACTGTGATATTTGACTTTGTCATACCCTGCTAGGGTAGTGCACAAAATAACCTGTAGCAGTATGAAAACCTTGGGTGAGGATTTGTGATGAGAAAGAACACAATGGCTGCACAAAACTGTGGGCGTGTGCCAAATCAATTATTCAGTATCCAAATGAAAACCTTGGCAGGATGATTATTTTCAGTGGGACAATAGAACGTGGAGCTGTGGATTGTGGATGATTGCGTTTTAGTTGCTATTTAGAGGCAACGCGTCATAACTGTGATTCCATGCTTTCCTGTTATGAAATGTAATCCACTGTGTCTCTGTTTAATTGCAGGTCATGCCAGTGTGGCAGACTGCATGTAACCTGACTCGGTTTGTAAACAGCGGAGGTGTTGATCTGCTTTGTTAGCTGCGGCATTGCAAAGATTTGTGCAATGTTTTGCTTTTGTCATAGCTTGGCGTGCTGATACACAGCTGTAAACATTAAACTGGTGTAGGCTGAGCACAATCAGGGTTAACAGAGGATTGGGTTAAAATGCCTCCGACTCCCAAATAATACAGAATGAGAGGAGTGGGAGAGAGTGACAGCAAGCTACGAAGAGCGGGACAGACAGAGAAAGAGAATAACAGATATGCATTAGCAACTGCAGGGGTGTTTGCACATGGTGAGCAAGTGATTGGTCTAAAATTAAACCTCACCATGGATGGTGGCTAAAGAAATTGGCATTTTATTCACACTCCAGACACGCAGCGGAGCTCAGCACCGGGGCATCTTCAGTAACAAAGGCTCTGGTTTCATCCCACTCCACAGGAAACCAGGAGCATCTGTTGTCTCTAAATAAGCCCTGCTTCTATAGAAGGAAGCTACTTCTTAAGTCCACAAATTACAGGCTGTTTCATGTGATCCCTCCGCATCCAGTGATGCATTGGAATTTCGATTTTCAGTCAAGCACGTTTTTTTCCGTCAATACACAAATGGATAGAATTTCAACTTTGGTTTTTTTTCTGTCCTGATACGCAGTCTTTGGTTTTGTGCTGTAACAGTAGCATGCTACACGTCATGCATTTAGACCGCACGATGTGACATGCTCAAAATGGCAGAATCTGGAGATGCAGAGGCTGCACAGGAAAGGTGTGAAGAAATGGGCCCGTGGCCAGTGCCAATCTAGATAAAGTAAACGCGGTTATCTTTGCTGAACAGCACAGTGAAAACATTTCTAACAGAGGGGAGCCGAGGTCGCTAGTTATCTAATTTGTTGTTCAACCAAGTAAAACAACAGTTGCCACAGTGTAAGCTGTTTTACTGTTGTCGTTTCCCATAAAGGGCATTTTACTTGGCTCATTAATGGGCTGAATTACAATAACACTGGGTCAGTTGTGAGAGAAGCTGTGTGTGACTTGCTCAGATACTGAAAGGAGCTGCTGTGTGTCAGGAAAAACAAAGGCTGCCTCTCACCAATGTGGGATGTAAACAGTCACAAGAAGTCATGCCTATCTGAGCAACTTAACGGAAAAATGTGTGACAAAGGCTGCATCCGAGTCACGGCCCACCACACTGACTCATAGCAACAAAGCAGCAACCTGTGGGGCGGCAAAATGAAACAAATGCAAAAAACTGCAGTTTCTCTAATGGCCACTTGAGGCTGGCTCCAAGAGGAAGTCAATCCCCTAAAACCACCAGTTAAAATGTCCAACTTTATAGCAGAAATAAACATGTTTACAGCTTAGTACAAAAACAATGCTGGTCTCTATAGCTA
>JAPZEB010000025.1:30316559-30328488 GCA_029783705.1 Chaetodon striatus | reverse complement strand
CAGTGGTTATGAATGTTGAAATTAGCTATAGAGAGCAAAATCATTTTTTGTGCAACCCTGTAAACATGTTTATTTGTAGCTTTTATACCTGAGCCTCGATCTCTCTCTGGCATGTACCAAAAATAAGGTTAACAATGAAACACACCTAAATAAATATACAATAAATATTTACATAAAACCATTACCCAACCATAAATACAGTATCAATAAATACATACAAATCAAACCTAATTACACGAATAACCACTAAATAATTTACATAAATATTTGCACATGTACACCAAACTAAAACTCCCCTCACCTGCCTGCTGCTTAGCATCTCCCTCCTGGAACTAATAAAAGGTAAATACAACTAATAACGGCGGTCCGTCATTACACACAACTACACTGGAAGCTTACTATGGTCCAATATGCAACTGATACAGTGCACATTGCATGGATTTTTTTTACTGAGGGAGAGGGAGTAAATGTGCTTTGAAGAAATTATTTTGTCAAAAAAATATCAGTCAAACTATTATCATAAAAAGAGTATTTTTTATAGTCTATGTAACTAATCATGTCTTAAGCGATCTTAAAGGTTGTGTATGCAACAGTCAGAGCATTCATATGTTATAGTGGAGTAGTGCCGTCCTGAGCAGAGAATAAAGTCATGCTACCTCTGTGTGTTGTAATCCAGCCACACATGTATGTTAGCACTATTTATAGAGTTAGCATTGTTAGCTGCTAGCAGCCTGCTTAACCACCTTTATGTTGAGAACCGTGTCCAGCCAACTCATACACCCTGAATTTCGCATAGAGCTCCTTTAATGAAGTGTAGAACTATCAGTAGGCCTTTTTAAATAGGAACTGTGCAAATTTGCAGGAAAGCCCTGTCAGTCTTCGTTGAGCATTGGCAGTATAAAACAAAATCGGGGAGTGCACTGAAATGCCGCCTGCCTACTTTTGTTCATACAGAATGTGCTTTTTTCGGGGTAATGGCGGGCGTGAGCAAGTAACAGAACATGTAGCTCAGCGTGTAAACAGTGACCTCCTTCATCGTTCCCGTCATTCGAAAGTTAATGGCCTCTTTTGTGACAGCAAGAACGGCGCGCAATTCCTTGTCTACTCAGCTGCTCGTTTTTACCGTTTCTTTCAGGTTGGTGTTGACGTAGTTTGCGTTTCCCTCTTGCTACTAGCTGCTCATTCCTGCTATCAGCTGTTTCCGGTTTTTAAGTCCATCCAACCAGTGGGTCGCAGGTGTGGCGTCATCAACAGCCCCTCTCATGGCGGACGGGCGCCGCGTTCTATTTAAACCAAAAAGTTTCCACCAATATGTTTAACCCTACACGGCGGAAAAGAAGGCACCTCGGATCAACTCGCCAATCTGGCTCTGTGGGTCTAAACATTCGCAGCTTGCCTGCAAAACGGTCCAACATTCGTCGAAAACCTGGCAGTAAAAAGGGCTACTGTAAAAGATGTGTTCACAGTTAAGCAGCATTTGATTTTACAGCTGGCTGAGGTGGATCTAAGTTTCATTACTTCATATGCTTTTATCATTTTCTTACATTTTCGTAAATAATGCGTCTTTTGTTGTTGTTGTTGTTGTTTTTAGGTTATTTCAGAGAGTTTTTGGTACAGAATTGCCAAGGGGGGAGGAGTGTGCATTGCACCTTGGACCTCCGACCCCAGTATCTCTAAATTCCTGGCTGCGGCCCTGGTGGAGGACCCTTATCTTTAACCTATGAGATTTTTGAGAGCAAATAGCCTTAACTCAATATGCCCTCATGCTTTGTCAGTAATAAAGAATATCTATAAGAGTCTGACACAAGTCACGAGCAGTCTTCAGCCACAGACTGTATCAACACAGTGTCTCAGCCTGTTCATCCTCCACACGGATCTGACACTCGGCCGTCAGCAGGCTTCACCAGCGGGGAAGGCGGCGGCTGTTTCCCTCGCTTCCTGCTTCCTCAACAAGAGTCGCTGTGAGACCTACAAGACGGAGCGATCAATACTGGTGACCACGGATACATCCAAGACCTGCTGAACCCACAGGGAGCTGCTTGTTCGGTGTCAAATCCTGTCTGAGGACGGACTGTGATCCAGTACGCTGCGCCCCGGAGCCGCTGGTTCCTCTGAGTCCTGATCCTCTGCGTCCTAACATGGGCCGCGGCTCGGTTTGGAGATAAACACACAGAGTGAGTCACAAAATGGTCTCATAGGGTTTTTTTTTTTTTTAGACCATAGCAGTGTGAGGATGAAGATGAACGCGGTCGTGAATATATGTGGAAGAACAAATGCTGCATGTGGATTAAACTGCGCGAGCTAGAATGATGTAGGCTGTTGCATTATTAATATATCGGAAATAATAACTCATAATTTCACTCCCCATGTTTGGCCAATCAATAAATTCCTGAGACCTTGAAAAATGTTTCTCTAAAGCTTTACTACTGAAAAACAGTGCTGCCCCATAGCTGCGTGTCCTCAGTAAATACTCAGTGGGTGGACACACACACACACACACACACACACACACACACACACACACAAAAAAGTGGTAAATTATTGACTATGAGTATTACAATTTCAAATTTGATTTATCATTAAAGCTGTGTTTGACTGCCACATTTTGAAAAACTGATGGTGAATACTGTCCAGCATCAACCAAAGTTAGCAACAGTCTCCCAGACACAGGCAGGAGGGCCCAGCATGCAACGTGAGTTTGTTTTGCTTTTCCTTTGTTTACAAAGTGGGCATGCAGCAGGCAAATCCAGTGATTCTACTGGTCCCTTGTCTTCATCGACAGTGACAGAGACACTCGAGCAAGCATTTGAAAGACTGTGGTAATCCTGATAACCAGGATAGTTTTGGTCATTATGCTAGTTACTGTACATAAAATGTTGATACCGTTTCATCTCTAGTTGAGTCATTTCAGTCTGGACCAACTGACCTTGCAATCCCTCGAGTTATGCTGCCAGCGTGGCTGAAAAGAAGGATTCTGTAGAAATAAATGTTTAGATTTTAAAAAATTGTTTTGCTATCAGCAGTGAAACTCAGCCATCAAATTAGCACGAGTAGCTAACATTTCAATCATTCCTACCTTGGGCATCTGAATATTGTCATTGACCTTTTTTTTTTTATAACTTTACGACATTTTTCAAACAACACAATTCATCTTTTGATAGAAAATGAATAAAACAGATCAAGAAATGATGGCAACAATTGCTGATTGCTGCTCTACACAAGCAGAAATCCACACGCTGACGCTGACACCACGATCATGACACAATATCCTGCATAGCTAGTTTATCACTAACGCAGTGAAAGCTCTTTGATCCACAGTTCATGCAGCTGAAAACAGGAGGTCCTGCTTGAGCTCCAGACATCCCTCCTTCTTCTCCTCCTCCTCCTCTCTGCTGTCACATGCATTCAGACTCTAGGCTCACTAATCACACTGTGATTCCTCCAACCTTTGGCGTTAAGGTTATTGCACTCTGAGCAATATTTATTTGCAAGTCAAAGTCGGGGGTGGGAGACTGTGTGTGTGTGTGTGTGTGTGTGTGTGTGTGGTGGGGGTGTAAAAGGGGACATGATGAATGGTATGGCTGAAGTCTACCTCTGCATCGGGTGGATCGATGGCGATGATACATATACATAATGTACACTTGCTGTAGCTTCCACAACAACGCTGTGATCCATCTTTACAATGAGAGTAATGCAACAATGACTCAACTGATGTGTGCTGATGTGCAAAAGGGCATTAATGACCAGTGTCCATTCATTATTATTATATAATCACCCACAATTAATGAAATAATCTTTGGATTGCCTTGAGAGAAATCTGACAGTAGAAAGCAGATGGTAGGAAATGGAGCACAGTTGGTATGAGCACACTTGTTTGGTCCAACCTCTGTGATGCAAAGGCGCATCTTTATTGGTTTGCGTCGCCCTTTGGAGCCCTGGCACTCTGCATCTCGGCAGCAACACTAACCTCTCAGGTTACAGCACCAATCAATAGCAGGAGAAGTGATGAGCTCAGCTAGGAGAAACACAAACTCTGCATTATCAGATCTTCTTATTGAGCCAAAAGAAAAGCATTCTGTTCAGGAGGCAAGATTTGAATACAGTATAGGCCAAATGCAGGTACAGAGTTAATACACCAGGGGATACTGGGGTACTTGTCATATAGACACAGTGTGAATAATAACAGTAGCATTAAATCAGTGACTAAGTAACTTAATACTTTAACTTTTTCTGAACATTGGCTATTGAGGCAATAATCTTGTAAAATATACCCTGAAAGGGGGAAATTTTGAATACAGTACTTTTAATTGTAATTGAGTTCTTTCATACTGCAGTATTGTTACTTATACTTGTGAAAAATATCTGAAAACATCTCCCACTGCTGCATTAAATAAAGGCAATAAGCAGGATGAGTAATGTAAAATGCTCCTCACGGTGCACCTCCTGTCTAACCACCGTCTGTAACGGCCAACCAGAAACAGAGGCTGTATCACCTACACCGACAGCTTGCTTTCCATTTACCCAGACAGGTCTGCAGAGATCAAGAGGAAAAAAAAGAAGACAGCGTCTCCTCAAATCCATCTGCATGACTAACTATCACACACAAGGTGGGTGAGACTTGACAACTTGATAAACCGTCTCTTTCCTTGGCAATAAAACAAAACTCATCTTACAAACTGTTTTAGTGCCAAATGTTTATCCTTTATGATACATCAAGCTTAGAAGGGCAGGAGGTAAAATAAGGATAATAACTCAGCTGGGGAAAAAACTGAAATTTCCCTTTTAAGTTCCCTTTCACTGAGACCATGTTTAAACCACATGTAAAAACAAACCAATTGAGAGCGCTTTGTCAAACATTCACAGATCAGTAAGAATGACCGTTGGCCTTACTGACAGCCAGTCAGCTGTCCATTATTTTGGCACCAATTCTTTGCAGATACTGACCAAGTTATGCTCCCACTGCAGCCCTATTTTGACCACTTTGTGCTCAGTGCCGAGTTCATTTCAGAAGTCATAGCAAGTACTGCAACTGCAAATACAGTATTTCCTGTAAACTGTTTCTAAAAAGTTGATTTTGTATAAGTTGGTCTTTAAAAGTAGTTAAAACCAATTTGTAAATAACTATTGGCAAAATACTTGAACAAGAATCAATATACCAAATCTACTGAGTACATACTAGAAGTAAGTTAGAGCAAACTGAGAATTATTTTTATGTGATTGTGTTATTTCACCTTCAAAGGATCATGCTTACAAAAGAAAACCTCACACTGTACTCATATGCGTATTAAATGGTAAATTGTCTCGCGTCTGTATAGCACTTTTTTAGCCTTTCAACCTCTTAAAGCGATTTTACACTCCTTGTTACATTTACCTATTAACACATGCACTCAAACACAGATGGCACAGCTAGCCGGAGCAACTTGGCCCAAGGATACTTCAAAATGTGGACTGGAGGAGCAGGGATCGAACCACTGTTCTTCTGATTGACTACCTGATCTACTGCCCAATCTATACCCGACAACTGTATCACCACGCAGGAAAGGTGCATCTACTGCGAGCTCACCCAGCACCACTGAGCTAGCTAATACTTCAGCTCAGCTGAGGAGGACGCTGTTAATGTTTAAGTGTTGCTCTGTAATAAGCACAAGCCTGTCGTCCATGAGTAGATGCACGCTTCCTTCTGAATAGTGATACGGTTGGCAGGTGCAATATGGTAGAAAGAAAATAGTTCCTACATGAAACTGTTCACAACAAGGTTTGTGGATTATCTTGAATAACCAGGTCATACATTCCGAAAAGAGACATTACTGTTGAGTTTTTCAAATGTATTTTTGGCAATTTGAGCACCACAAGCCGAGTTTCACTAGCTGATATCTCCAACACTCAGGAGCTCACACCAAAACAATCTAGACTGATAAATGGCACTACACATAAGAGGAAAAATATGTATTTTTGAGTATGGATTGAACTGTCTCTTTAAGTAGTTTAACTGCAATGGGGCCTGGCTCTAGTGAACTCTGGTGTGGTAAACCAACACTTTACAAACCAGTCCTCTTAGGTGTGTCTTGTGATCAACCACAAACTCTTGGCTTGAAAAGTTAATTTTTCACCATGAGAATTAACATCTCTGGGTGTTCCCTCAACTCCTCCTGGAGAGTGGCATAATCATCTGTACACTTAATCAAATGTTGCTTCACATCGGCTCCCCACTGATTAGCTTAAAAAAGCAAGTGAAATCCTCCCAACCTGAATCAACGAATGAAAGAGCTGCTTTCCCTGCCATGATAAACAGAGCCACCCTTAGCAAAGTCCATCAGCTTAAAAAGTCTGAGGAAAAACAATGAGGAGGAAGTTTGCAAGTGATAAACGCAAATCCAAGCTTTAAAACGTCCCTTTAGAAAACTCCAGCTGACGTCATACCCTTGCACTTCTTAAGTCTATGGTTCTATTTCTGTGATGTGTTAAGGAGGGATATTACTACCACAGGTGTGGAATCCTTCAAAATGAGAGCTGCGTGTTTCCAGAGGCTGGGTCCTCTTTTCAGCTGGAGTGATGAAGACGCACAAGATGCAGCTGAATCACTCAGAGCAGGTCTTAATTACCTTCCCTTAAACGTCAACTGTGCTCAGCATTCGTGCTCATCATCTGGCCTCTTTGACACATCTGCTGTTGAAAATATCTTTCACTGATCTTGGAATTGGCAATCACGACATGTAAAGTGCTACTCAGCTTATTGGCTGCAGGTCTGTCTTAAATCTTTTCCGGCCTATCACCCTGTGATAAGTATCACCCCGTGATAGGGATAAGTTGCTAACAAGCTCAGGCTCTCTGTCTCTATTTTCATCTGGATCTGACTTCTAAACCCTCATAGGAGGTGCCTCATCCTGTTAGAGGGACATACTGTCATAATTTTGGTGACAAACTCCTGGGAGAAAGATACAGTGTCATTGTGGTCATTGATACTGCTGATTCTTGAAACACAGACCAGTTTGTGTGGACAAGCACCCTTGAAAAGTCAGGGAACTGTCATTAGTTCAAACTCTGAACACGCTTCTCTAAGTGGCACACAGCGCTGTGGTCCGATGATTCCAGTGGGACTCCTGCCACTTATGTTCCCATGACACAGCCATAACAGATCCCAGGAGGGCCTCATAATGGCATGCAGGGTGAGTGACACGCTGATGAAAACTGCTCAAGGACTTTTTGAAAATTAAGGTGATTAAAATCACCTATTACAGTGCTGAGAGCATCAGCAGATTGCACTTTCTGAATCATCCTGATAATTGCGGCAGAGTTGGTGTCAGCTTTAGGGTGAACGTGAACAGTGACAAATAAGTGAACACCCAGGGGACAGAGAGAACTTAGAGATGCAGAGAGGAGTTCAATGTCAGGAGGAGGACAAACCTGCTCTTGCACCGAGGTGCTGGTGAATCATCTGCTATTAATACATGGGCACACAATCTGTTTGTGATATTATGGCCACTTCCCTGTATCAATATGTCCAGAGTAAAGCTCACGCTGGATCAGGAATGCTTTTAAATATGGCAAAATGTGTGTGTTCCAGTACCTAACATATCAACCCACAAGATCTGTAAGCTAATATGTAACATCACTTCTTGACTAATTGAATGGCATCTGTTGCTCAAGCTCTCCTACAGTGGAGCATCTTCGGCTGTGCTCACATGCTCAGTTCCAATTATTTCCCTACATCCAATCTCTCTGCCTGGACTGTTCACTTTTATGATTGAAGTGACGCTTATCTAACAACATGAACTGATCTCTGCCCTGAAATGTCTCACATGTAAGCAATAATGTCACACAAATGGAACAAACACAACAAATGTCACAGCTGCTAAACAGGCATTTGGGGAAAAAATAAAGGACATAGTGGTGCAGATGCTCATTTTCTGAATGATTTGCTGTGGATGGCGGACAATCATTCCTTGTATGTTGAGGAGGGGACTGCTCATTGTTTCAAAAGGCTCTTTCTCCTGTGGCACTCTCCTACACAGAAGGGCATGGCTAATTATTATGCAAAGTGACATCATCGGACCTGTGTTTGTTTTCGGGAGAATGGGCTGTTGTGCAGTGGGATATGTTCTGGAGTACTGAGGGATTATGGGCTGTCAAAACAATGGCATGAGGTTGAGAAGATGAAAGACTGCAAAACCATAGCTCTCTTAGCAGCTAATGCAGGTGGCTCTGTGGAGAGAGAGGTGTGGGCGCAGGAGGAGTCAGGATTGGTGAAGCCTCGATGTAGAGGGTTTCATAGAGGACCAGTTTCTGCACCTGTACAGTTAAGTATGATGTGGATGTATGGAGGGTAAAAACATGTCTGAATTCTATGACCATTCTAACAGTGGCTGCATGGCCAGTGATACGATGTGTATCGGATTTAGGACCATATATGAAAGTGGCCGAGATCTGGAAAAAATGGATTTCTATGTCCACACTACTCTGAATAAATCAGATCAGGGCAAAATAATTTAAATTTTACAATGCTTATAGTGCAAACATTGCCCTAGACGTCCAAGTGGTTCCAAACCTGTGGATCACAACCCCTACAAGTGAGGTTTTGAGACAATTAACTGAAGCTCCTCTACATCTTTGCTTTTACCATTTTTTTTCCTGGAGTTTTTTCTCTGTGAGTCTCTAAATACTACCAACATAATCACTTTTGCAACTACTGATGATGGACATTGCTATACTTTAAAAGGTCTCACACCAAAAAGATTGGGAATCACTGTACAAGAGCAACAGAGAAATCTGATCTGTAATATATTGATCAGTAATTTGACTCTGCACAGATATAATATGCCTGTGACAGTGCATATTTTTGTTCAATAGTGAAAAAAAAAAGAGAAACTGATTTTAAAGTGCACTCTCAGAAAATAGTTGAGATGTGGGCTTCTTTGTTTGCCAGCCAGTCTTACCTCTAGAATTCCATCGACTCAAATATCAGGTTTATATACTACCTTGCAGAATATCCTGTCTTTCTAGTTTCTCCGAAGACTTCAGTAATAAAATCAGACGAGCAGCATACACACTACTTTATCTGTTCACCCAGTGTCGTCTCTTTGAACATTCAGGGAAGAGCCATAAGATGCTGATTACAGCTGAGACAGGATGATCTGCAGGAGCATGCTGTGCTGTAACATGCGCTTCAATGCCTGCAGGTGTGGCAACTGTGTCTACAGCAGATACCTTAAATCCTGCTGTTGTGTCTCTAAAGGTACTTTTTAAATCTCTCTATTATGTCTATACTTCTGCCTCCTCGCAGGTAAGCCTGCAGGAGTTTGCAGTCAGTCTTTGAAAGGCTATTCATCTCAGTCACTACTGTATGTGCCAACTAAACCAAAACCTCTGATAGCTGTGTGATGTTAATAGCAATGACACAGAAGCTGCCACACAGCATTCACAACACAAGCCTGCACTTCGTAACTCATGGAGTTGCAGGTGTGACTTGTCAAAGCAGCTGCACGCAAAACTGGATCTCTAATTTTGTCTCTTTTCTACCCATTTTTCTCCCATACAGATAAGAGCTACAACTTCCCATACCCACTGACCTCCTTGTGAACTCAGACTTTGAAACGCATTCCAATCTGCAAAGGCTCAGGGCTGCACCACTGTGAAATCAGAAAGGGCTTGTAGCTTGCCTCACAGACTTTTAAAGTCATTTACACAAACTGTAAAGCAGCTTACTTGAGGTAATTACCTACTGTTTTTGATATTCTAATGCTACAATTGGAGGAGACCAGTGACAGAGCTCTATACAATATTCAGAGTGTAGAGCCTGTGGCAAGCAGCTAACAGCGCTAACCGTGCAAAAAGTGCTAATAATGGCATCGGTGCTGACAACACTAGCAGTGTAAGCAATCGTAATTGTTCAACTTAATTATTAAGCAAAAATCAGCTAATATTACCCAGTTTCAGCCTTGCAACTGTGAGGATTTACCCTCTTCATCATATGTGAATTTAACTGAGCATCTTAAGCTTTTAGACTTTGGTCTGACAATAAAAAGCACTCTGAAGGTGTCATCTTTGGTTTTAGGAAATTGTGGTTGACATGTTTTTCTATTTTCTGCCATTTTACAGGTCAAAATGATTCATCGATCGGCAAAGAAAATAACAGGTTAATCAATATTTAAAAAATAATTGTTAATTGCAGCCCTAAGCTACATTTCAAAGTCGTTATTCAGTAGACAAGGCTGGCTCAGGTTTCACCTTCAGTGTGAAGCCTTAGTCATGTGAAAGCATGTGGTCCTATATGGGGAGATCACAAGTCCTGTCTCAAGTCATAGGTGTTAGATGACAATGGTCTCTTTGATTTTCTCTAGAAAATACATTACTAATCATAAATACAAACTTTTTTTAGAAAGTGAGCAACAAAGCCTAACTTTTATAAACTATATATGAGTCTCACACTTTGCTGGCCAAAGAACTGCCACTGCTGTAGTTGATGTGCTGCTCCATTCCTCATGAAGCATTTGGAGCTCAGAGACATTACTCTCATGTTCACTGAAAAGGAATCACACAGGTGATGTTCACGTCTGTTGCTTAGGAGATATTGTGGACAGTGATGCCCCCTCATCAGTGTTGTCAAACCCTGCAGTGCCCACCCATGCTTCACCCACGACCTCTGTGCCCATCCTCGTCTCTAACATCGTCCTCTCACTTCCACTACCTGACTCCACGTCTAGTTAGTCTCATTCTTTCCCCCTGAGCAGGGCGGTAGCCTGCAGACACAAGCCGCCCCCGCGGTCCACTCTGCTGCTGGAAGAGAGAGGCACAGGGACTGCTAATGAACCCGACTGCCATCCGTGGCGTTTCAAGAGCAGCAGAGCATGCATCTGATTAATCTTTGTCCTAATTAGATCGAACAATTAACCTGCCTGCCACAGAGCTCTGGAGCCTGATGACTCTGCATGAGCTGCAAACCCCTGTACATTAAACCAGAGCAGGGTAAGAGTGTGCCCTCACTCTGCAACTTTCTGTTTTCAGAACAACCAATTAATGCTAACTAATAGCGCAAAGCTTTCTGTGTGATATTTTGACGGATCGTGTGGCCGAGAGCTCAGATCTGTTCCTGCCTTTCATTTCAATAGTGCTACAGTTCTCAGCTTTTAATTCAAAGTCAGAGAAGGCACTGATGGGTTTCATAATAAATGATGTGTGAGAGGCAAAGCAGAAAGAGAGAAAAAAAAAATCCAATCTTCATTAACATGGAGATACTCCCTGATGTGAAAAGCCTTGAGGACATGCTTGTTCACTGACTGACTGGATGGTTTAAGCTTGCACTGCCTGCTGATCTGAAATATTTGGAATGCCTCAGTTGTTACAGGCGGTGTGTCCTCACAACAAACTGGACAGGCAGAGTGCAACCACAGAGCACATGAACGTAGCTGACTTGCTGAGATCACATCAGTTCAGACATAAGAAAATAAGGAAGGGAGGCAGGCATGGGGACCCTCAGTCCTATGAAAACACTATCCAGGAAGTCTTTCTTAACATGTGTGCAACAACAAGTGTTGCATAATACGTTTGTGTCTTAATGTTCAGCTTTACGCATATTGAGAAACTGACACATGAATCTGTCGTTTAAATTAATATTCAAGTATTGTGAAAACTTCAGCTGACAAGGCTGCTAGTGACATCAACAGCATGACGTGTTTGAGAGTTGCACACTTCGTTTAAAATCTAGTTAATATAAATTTAAATTATTCAGCTGCTAATTCGTATGGTATCAAAGCTAAACTTTGTCTACTTAGATGGGGGGAGTCATTATGATTAAAACAAACATAGCTGTGTTTCAATAAGCTAAACTTTTGTTTGAACGCTGGTAGATGCACTGAACACAGCGTGTTTGAGTGACATATGACTGCGGAAATACCTTAACTAAAAGTTTAAACTATACTTAAATAGGCGACAC
>JAPZEB010000025.1:30255013-30274020 GCA_029783705.1 Chaetodon striatus | reverse complement strand
CACGCTCCATATTTTGGTCCAGGCGGGGACTTGAACTGGCAACCCTTCGGTCTCCAAGCCAAGTCCCTATGGACTGAGCTACTGCCCCCATTATTGTTAACAAATCCCATGAAAAGCCCTAAACCAATAAGAAATTCATCCTAACAAGTAGTGCCTGTGTGGCTAAAGCCTGATCATACTGCTCTGTGCCGCAGAGCTCCATTGGTTTTCCTTCATAATCATTAACATGGACACTGTTGATCCCACATAGTCCTGTTGATAAATTCAAGCACCAAATGAAAGCAGTCCCCAACAAAAGCATTATTTACTTGGAGTCACTGTGTAGACATGACTTTTTTTACCCACATAAAAAAGGTAAACCACAATGTCCTTGCAAGAGCAATCGAGCTTTTCTGAACAGGTATTAAACCATCTTTTTGTGGAAAAGACTATTTGGCATACCCTTATTTCTGTTATTATATTTCAAATTTTGTTCAGTTAGGTTTTGAAATGACTTTTATTGGAGAGTCAAGTGATGTTTTTTTTCTAGTCTTGCAAAGCTAACCTTGTTTGATATCCATTTGAGCCCTTTTGAGGGATGCTGCTAAAAGCAGTTCTCAAAATGAAAAAGGTCATATCAATTCAAAAAAATGTTTATTACAATCCACAACAAAGGAAACAAGGGACCATCTTGCGATGTGACTTAAAATGAATGTGTGCTCAGGCAATAAAGTGGGCGGCCAGTGGTCCCTTTTCTACTTCCTACCTCCCTATACTTCCAGAACCCTAATTCAGTCCACATCCATCTTCGAACTTGGCCTTAATTGTAATCTCAACTACACACCTGTAAAGTTTCATGACTGCATCTTGCACAGTTTTAACACTATTGAGGTAACAAAATCTGTCCATACACAGACAGACATGAACAAATGTAATGGTAAATGGTAAATGGACTGCACGTGTAGCTCCTTTCTAGTCTTCTGATCGCTCAAAGCGCTTTTACACTACGTCACATTCACTCATTCACACACACATTCACACCACAGGCTACCACACATGGTGCCACCTGCTACTCAGTAACCATTTACATGCTCTCACACACCAATGGAACAGCCATTGGGAGCAATTTGGGGTTCAGTATCTTGCCCAAGGACACTTCGACACGCTGACTGGAGGAGCCGGGGATTAAACCGCCTATCTTTTGATTCGTAGACGACCCGCTCTTTCTCTGATCCACAGCCACCTTACCAGGCAACATACTAAAAACGGCTTTTGTGGTAGTTCCCGCTGCAATAGCTTTTACCAGGACCACATTTTGCCATGATGACACACACACACACACACACACACACACACACATACACACACACATACACACAGACTCAAAAGGTCAAAACAATAACAGTTCCACTTCGCTCATATGGCTTGTATTAATTCACTTCAAAAATCTCCAGCACAAAATCTTCTAATATGTTTAGTACTATATTTATACTAAACTTTTCACAGTTGTGAGCTTCATGCACTGATTGTCAGCCAGTGCTCTCACTTGCACATCTGTTCGTCGCAGGATAGAAAGCAGTGACTGGCTGGAGGCACTAACATCTGTCACCACTGGTGTCACTGGCACCAGCTGAAGAAGTCACACAAATCCTGGATGTTATAAAGGGGACATATTTTGTAACGGGTCAACTATAAATCACAGTGTTTGTTGACTGGATGAGTTTTAACAGTCTTTGGTTTGAGGCTTCTCTGCCGTAGCTGCTTGTTTTAAACAGAGCTGTAGCTGCACAGCGATGACATACAAGTAAACGTGTGGCTGCACTTGCCTGTAATAACCCCGTAACACATCTCCACCTCCACCTTCCTCCATCTCTCACTGTCTTGAATTAATTCCTTCTCTCTCTCTCTCCTCTTTTCACACTTTCCTCTCATCAGTCTTTATACTCTCTCTCTCTCCCTCTCTCTCTCTCCCTCCGTATTGTCAGTTGGCAGGCTGACTGGCTCAAGCTGGTCAACCTGATGCCCTTCTGCAGCAGGCACCATTGGCAGCACTTGGCACATTCTGCAGCTCACTGAAATTCACTGAGCACAGACATTAGCTTACTCAAGTGTGATACAATTAAACTGATGTAAAAGCTAAAAAAGCAGAGGAAATGGGAGTTGTCTTGTTTCATAAATCTAACATGGTAATCTGCAAGATGCTCCGTGTTCTCCCCAGCAGCACACTTAATTGGAGGGAAACTATGATTTTCTTTAATATAAAAAGTAGATAAGTTAAGTAAAACATCAGCGTCTTTGGAAGGTACTTAACCTCTCAATACGAAAAGACACAGGGTTGACATAAGGAGGCCAGATCTACTTCTCTCAGAACAGCAACAAGACAACAGTGTTAGCCGGACTATAAAAGAAAGAATTGCTCCTAAATGGAAAGTGACAGTTGAGATGGACATGGCAAATGAAGACAGAGCCTCCAGGAGACCTCTAGACAGCTGTCAATTTCATCAAACAGTCACATACAAAATCAAAACAGAAACTTAGGATCTGAGGGCACGTGATGCTTTCCAGTCAAATTAAGAGAAAAACCTGCAGTCTTTACATGTTAATTAATGGATCAATGTCCTTCAAGCTCTGTGGCCTTCTCTCCATTATTCAGACAATCAAAGATAAAGTTAAACTACTTTCCTGTGTGAACTCCATTTATTCTAAATAATTACTATTAAAAAGCCTCGCTGCGAATGGAAGTGTATCTTGTTTGATTCAACATAAAGCTGCACTGAGCAGCTTTGTATGCCTCAAGTTAAAGTGAGAGGTGAATGTTTAAGGCTTTAACACTCATATTGTTGAGGCGACAGCACAGCAGCATTCACGTCTAACATAAATTTTGTTTTGAAAATGGTAAGGAAAGCCTCACTGGAGCTGCCACTGACAACACTAAACAACAAAGATGCCTTAAACAATAAACATACTACCAGCCTGGGAACAAATGACAGGAAATGTGGTTTAAATGTGGGTGGGATCAATGAAACAGTACATTGAATGTTAAATATCTCAAAGTCAATCAATGCATCCTGAGGGTGGAGCTTTCTATAGCTTTGATGGATGGTGCTCCTGTCCGCCCTCTTGTTCCAATCTACACGACAACAAGCCTCATCACCGCGGCTGTATTAGTTAAAAGGCTATAACATGGCTGAAAAGACACCATTAATGACTCCATTAAAACCTAAAGATGTAAATGGGAAATGCACTGAATTTATACAGCAGCTTTATCCCAGGAGTGCTGCAAAGAGCATTACAATGTGTCACACCCATCCATGCACGCAAACACACACACACACCCTCGCACACCCTCGCACACACACACACACACACACACACACACACACACACTCACACCCTCTCACACACACACACACACACACACACACACACACACACACACACACACACACACATACACACACACATGCACATTAATGCATTGATAGTGGCAGAGCTGCTATGCAGACTACAAGCATGACTGTCGCCTCACTGACCAAAGACTCAACTTCACTTGATTGGACATGAAGCACGGGGGGTTCTGAAAGCTGTATGTGGTCTCTGCTGTATGACTATGATGATACACCCAGAGCAAATGTTACATATCAAGGACTCAAAATTCATCTGATATTTTAAATCACCTGGAAAACATTTTGCATCTGTGCTAGTTAGCAAAGTGAGCTTCACTTGTGTTTTAAGTTCTGTGGTAGATGTTAAATGTGGACTAAAGAGCTGTCACTTTTATTACTAAATACAAACACTTCAAACTCAGGCTGTCAATTTGAACAAATTCAAAGTAACTTATTTTGAATGCAACCTCTTTTAACATACTGCAGCCCTACAGTAGAAAAAAAGAATTTGTTCAAAATTCACAGCATAACATGAATTGAAGCAGTAGGAGGCACTAATTCTCCAGTCAGATGCAGCTGCAGAAGAAGACGCAACGAGATGATGAGATAATAAAAAAGATGAGGCTCACAGTGGAAATGGAAATAGAGAGTTCTGAAGAACTGATATTACAGCTCTATGTCTTGGTATAGTTTTGGTAACAGCATTTTGTGCATACATAAATGTGTTAAAAGCCGTCGAGAGATGACAAAGAGAGCTTGTAGTGGCATATGCAAAATTAAGGTATTTCATGACTATTTGTCATCATTTATTCACTGAAACTGATCCTGTTGCACGGGGTCGCTCTTACCTTTTGTTGATACATTCCACCGAGCAGAAATACTTTTTTGTGATATTTTGACATTTTTTCAAATTTTTGGCCTTTTCACTCAGGTTTCTTTTAAACGCAAATTTTGAAAAAAACAACAAAAAAACAAAAGTGCATAGAAACAGGTGGATGAAAACACGCCTGTTGTCAAAAATGAACTTTCGCAGCTGAGCATTCTATCAAGGCTGTTTTCTAACTAACAATGGATCTAAGTCCCCAGTGAGGTCGTCACTCCAGTGAAGCAGCACAGGCACCACAAATGAAGAGAACATTCTTACAGCATGGTTCAGGATGAGGCTACATGGGTTGTGTTCTGATCAGTTTGATAGAAATATAAATTTGGAAGCAGCTGATTTTCTGCCAAGAGTAACCACCATGTCTCTACAGTACATGTAGCTAAAGCCAGCAGCCAGTTAGCTTAGCTTAGTTTAGCTTAGCATAAAGAGTGGAGAAAAGGGAAAATCAACAAGCCTTGCTCTATCCATATGTAACAAAATCTGCCTACCACTATCTCTCAGTAATTTACATGTTATATGTTGTTTGTTAAACACATACAAAACTGAAGTGTAAAAATAACATGGTTTTATGGGTGGACTTTATTTTGGCCGAGAGTCTTGTTGTGACCATGAGGTTGCCAAGAAACCTGCCGAGAGAATTCCAAGAAATAGTCATAACCACTCAGAGCTACCCGTAAATTGACAACATGCGGTTTTCACACTTCAGTTTTTGCACAGAATAAACAGACAATGTCAAAGTACTTCTTAAAAACAAATTCACATTAGTTTTTGCTTGTTTTAATTTAATATTTTGAAAAAGTGAAAGCCCAAGCGTGAAAACCGAAGGAAACTGGCGACACATCATCAGCTAGCATGGTCACATCTGACCAAATGAGACTACAGGTCTTCATGTGACTCACAGTGTGTTGTCAGGGAAGGCTGAGAGAGAGATGACTGATCTTCCTCACCGGGCAGCACTTAGTGAACAGCCTGTCTTGCTGCTACAGCAGCCAACTAACACCACGCAGGCAGCTACACTTGATATTCCCAGCACAGCTCAGCTCAAATGGGACATCTGTTAGCTTCCTGCAGCTCGGCCTCCATAAACCCACCTCCCTCACAATAAGGTATCATCAGAGGAATAGCGATGAACTGCCCAGCTGCTTCGATATTAATTAGCAGCACAAACTGATGGAATCTAGTTTAAGATAATATTTGATGCTATGATAACGAGGTAGGTGAATTAGGCTGCACGGCTGTAGCATTCAAGTGCGTGTTGTTTTCAAGATTAGGCAGGCCACCCTCTTTGATAATGTTATACTCATTTAGGAAAACAGAGAGGTATGCAGATAGTGGGAGATTAGAGGACAAGAAAAGCCCAAGCTGCAAATCGATCCAACACCTATGTGGAGTGATTCTTTGAGTTTTAGAGTCTGCTGCCCTAAGGCTGCAACGCACTGTACATCTGGGGCTTCAGGAGGTCTGGAGTAGATGCTGCTGACAGGTTTATCCACTTCAACACCCCCTAATCTACTCCTCTGCTTTCTGAGAAATCTTCAAATTGCTCCTCCTATGCTGGTTGCCATGCTGTTTCTCCTCACACTGCTGACGCTTGGCTCAATAAAAGGTTTTCTACTGAACGATGAACTCCTGCTGAAGATGTCGGTCCATCAAAAGAACAATTGTCACTGTAGTGGACAGGGTTCTGAGAGGAGAGATCAACCATTCAAATGTGAACATTACTATTTGCAAAGACTGGTGATTGCTTAAAATGACAGAGGTTGCAAGAACAGGCACTTTTCTTTGTCATTTGCTCACACACTCTTTAAACCTCTCTTTTCTCCACTAACAGCTTTTCCCATTGCTTACAATCACAAACCAGGCTGAAAATAAACTATTTTCAGGCCTCAATACATTTACTTCAACATTATAGAGCTACAAAATATGTATACATTTATTGACTATTTCAGCAAAAAGCAAACAAACATCCTTGACAGGAGTCATTGCTAATATGCAACCACTGTCAGTAGAATGAGTACAGCACAGAAACAATCAAAAAAAGAAAAGAAGAAATGCTCAGAACTGTTCATGCTTCAAAGAAAAAGCAAGAACTGTGTTGTAAACACATCTGAAATTTGTGTTCATCACGCCTCACTGACTAGCAATAAAATTCTACTCTCCAGGTGCATTAACTAGAGTACAAGGCAATTCATGCTGGGCTGTACACAGAGGCTAAGCTGTTTCAGATCCTGAGCCAAAAGTAAACACTGAAACCATGTGGGTGACCTGCCAGACAGATTAGTGATCCTACGTGCGTGCACACACCGACGCAGGCCTTTTTTCTTTTTTTTTCTACGTATGTGCTACATTATCCGTGGGATTGAGACTCTAAATATGGCTGACAAACTGTTATTATCTGCAATGCATTATCCTCACTAATACCCATCCATCAACAAACAAGACATAACTGCTGTGTATTTTTAGCCCCTGACGTGTATTTTGAAACAGATAGATGCTGTAGGACACTGCAGATAACAAGCCAGCTGTGCAGTATGGATGTGTATGAATGAGTGCTTGTTTACAGTGACTGCATGTGATCTTGTGGTGCTTTGTGAGACCAGTGTTTATGAATCACAGCAATAAAGGCATTTTCCATATTGTTTATACAGTGGTAAACTTTAAAAGGCCCAGATACACCAAACGGACATCAAACACCTGTGGCAGAAACACTGCAAAAACTAGGGGTCTGGGGCTATGTGTGTCAGGGCCCAAAGTGATACCAAAATTAGCTTCAATTAGCAGGTTTTAAAACATAATGAAACCCGCTACAAATAGGCTATAGACTCCTTTCCCATTGCCAGTAGACTATAGCCATGTACACAGCTCTGCAGCAGACGCATACACCTTTCCATATGTTTTACTAGTGTGTCAGGTTTGATGTCATAGCCAGCTGGAAAACAGGTTAGTAAAAAGTAAAAAGCAGCAAAGATGCCAGTGAAAATGTTACAGTGGTTCCTTCTTTTTATATTTTTCTTACAGTCTTTCATTAAAACTTGGTACAGACCTATTTGGAACAATGTCTGAGTGCTGCTTGGGCAGAGATTGATGGCATTTTTGTGGCGGCCTATCATTGCATCTTGCTGGACCAATAAATACCTGTGACTACTGCAGAGTCATCTGACCCAGTTGTGAATGCCAATTGTGATCATTCCCATTACATATAAAAGCCAGATGTTAGCGGTTGTTAGTGGGGTTTTTTTGTGCAGGGGACAGGGCTTATGTAGTGGATACTATTATGAGCAAACCTTATTTGCTAATCAGTGCTGCAGTTTCAGAACAAGTGAGAGACTGGACCAGAGGCATCATGAAAGTATTTCTGAAAGCCTTAATACCCTAAAATAATAAAGGCAAATCTACAGAAAATCTCTTTTTTTTTTTTGTGCCCATGAGCCGATTGTGCATGCAGCCTGTTGCAGCCTGTTGCCGTTTTCCAACTTTTAGCTTTCTTTTCAAACATACTTGTTAATCCCAATTTTACCTGGGGATCAATGAAGTATTTCTAGTTGTTGATGTCTTACATTGGATGTCTGGTATCAGACAATTAAATTTAATGCTTTTTACATAATTTTGTAACCAAACTTAAGACTGATTTTTGGACAAATAATCTTTTTCTTATTCATGTATTGCAAATAAGTATTAAGGTAAGTAGTGTATATGTGGTCCTGTGCAGAGGTAGGTCTTATGTAAGAATATGGTTATTAGACTTAGTTAGGTTAATCTACATTTTGCCAACAAAAAAGTGCAAGTTTAAAGTAAAAGACAGTGTAAGGAGCTTGATGTATTTTGCCAAAAAAAAAAAAAGAAAGATGGATGTTTGTAGCAATTAAAACCTCACAAATTCAAATTTAAGACTATTTAATGACTTCTTAGGCCTGATATTTACTAAATTAAATTTAAGACATTTTAAGACGTTTGAAGAACCTGCAGACACCCTGTTACAATAATTACTACTTGAATTTTACACCACATACAGTAAAGTCTCAAAAAACAACCAAAGAGTTAAATTGATGCCTCTTTGTTATGCTCTCAACACAACTTTTAAACTACAAGCTTCTCAAAGTAGTTGCTGTCCTGCAGGTGTTTGTGTCATTTCGTCCACCCGCTGCAGGATTTGCATTTAGGGTTAGGATTAGAGTAAGGATTAAGTTTCTTTTGGAGTAAGGGTCAAGGTTAAGCATGCAGCGCTGAAGGTTATGCTAACAGGTTATGGATTAAATCATCAGTGGGAGGTTCAGCATCAAAGCATTAGGATGTTACATTCAGGTGTTTCTGTGTGCATCTGTGCGCAGCAGTGACCCTCTGGCTGTTGAGCCACAGTTTCAAAGCCTATTGCACAGCAAAAGTCGTCAAAAGGCACAGTGACGCACGGCTTTGAGTCCCCATGAATTAAACATTGAGTCTAGTCTTTCTCCTTCACTGGCTGCTGCTCTGATGGCCGCTGGTTGCAGCAGCAGTGTGTTGGTGTGGAAGGCTGCAGCCACAGTACAGCATAACTTCTGCTCCCCCGCTCCATCATAGAAAAATAAATAAAAAAAACACAGTAAGCCTGTGGCCTGTCTTTGCTTTGTCCTTGTCGTGTTGACTCTCCCTCCCTCCTCTGCTTTCCTTCCTTCCCCACCCCACGCCACCACCGCCAAGCGAGCGCCAGTCTGCCCCAGCTGGGTTTTTAGATGTGGGGAGTCGAGCACGGCGGGATGGAGCAGCAACTTCTCCCCATTCTCTCGCTTTCTCGCTCTCCCTGCCTCTCTCTCTCTCTCTCCCCCAGAGCATCTTCTGCACCACTGCCCTGCCACCATTAATTCATCAGTGCAAATCTCCTGCAAACTTCCTAAACAAACAAGTGTGCTGACTTCTGCTGCTCAACACACACATACACACAGGTCATCCAAGTATAGACCTCCTCAGAAACAACACATGCACTTCCCAAGTTGCTGTCCAACACATTGAATGATGCTGGACTGATATCTGCTCCATGATCTAGATGAAAACAGACACAGCCTCTCTTTGTGTTTGACCTAATAGCTGCTGACATAAATAGTCATTTTCTAATTCAGTGCACTCCAAAAAAAGAGGAAGTGCAGATGTGAACCTGTTTAATGATAAGTTGCTAATGAGTTTACCCACTCTGTAATTCACATCTGTTTTGTTTACCTCACTCCACGGTGAAGCCCCTCGAGGGAACAAGCACACTAACACCAATGCTATCAGCTCCATCAAAAAGAACTGGGTAAACAAATCCCATGCTCTTGTGTATTGTGTTAATTTACAGTAGTAGATAATGATCTGGGAGCCTCCCTCTGTTTGCTTTGCACTTTAAAAAAAAAAAAAAGTCCTACAAAAGCAAGATGAAAGAACAGAATACAAATTTAGAAAGAGGAACGACAATCCTCCCTAAACAGGAAAGACAGAAGGAATTCACTGATAAAATGAGATTAAGTGGAATTTAACCATAAAACAATTCTGGTTAATTCCTGGAACTACTAACACAGTCACTGATATATCCAATAAGTAGATCAACTTGCTTTCAGAATTTATCATTAGACTTACAGAGGACCTATTGTGCTTTTCTTTATTTTTTATATATAATGTAATGCAATGCAAGATGTTCATATTTCACATAACCACTAATAAGGTAAATGTAGGCTATGTTAAAGTAATCCTTGAGAGCAAAAGCTCAGGCTTCAGACCATTCTGAATACTCTATTTTCAGGAGCAATTTCTGCTTTAGCGACAGACGTCAGCTCATGACAGATTTCTTTATACAGTCATCTGCTCCAGGCATGCTACAGCAAGTGTTTACATTACATACACTGCTACATGTAGCCACATGCTAACATCAGGGAAACATGTAATCTTGGTTGCCGATGTTGATTTCTCCCTGATTTCAGATCATATACCTGTTAGGACATGTGAAGTTATGTCTAGAAACTTTTACTGGGGATTTTTCACTGTAGAAAGTGCTGCTATGCACAGTCATAACACTGCTATAATTAGCTGCATGCTAATGTTAGGGATACATGTAATCTTGTTTACCAGTGTTGTTAATTTCTCCCCGATTTCGGATTTGGATTAAGATGCTTTCATTGGTGATTTTTCACAGCCCAAAGTTTCACTTTTCTCAGTTACAATCATCTCTTGGCAGCAGTTACACTGTTACATGTAGCTACATGCTAATGTCAGGGAAAACAGTGGTCTTGGTTGTGTTGTGAGTTTCTGACTGATTTCGCATAACATCCCTGCTAGAAAATGTCGTGTTGTGAAGATTTTGGTTTAGGAGTCTTTATTGGTAATTTTTTGTGGCAGAAAATACAGCAATAAGGTTTCTGTGTTACAGTCAATCTCCTGGTTGCAATGAGGGTGCAAAGATGCTGAGATGCCAAAGACCTGGAAACGCTGACCAGTCAGAGCAGACTGGGATTCTTCGGGCAGAGTGTTCAAAGAGAGAGGTGCTAAAACACTTTCAGAGAGAGTATTAAAACAGATGTTCCAGCAGACGGTACAAGGAAAATTAAGTGCTTTATGTACAAACCTGAAAACTGGCATAATACCTATTAAACATAGCTTTTAAATGTACAATCTGACTGTTGACTACCAATAATATTTCAGGATTTTAAAAAATGCAACAACAGCACATCAGCCAACAAGGTAATGGTAACATGATTTCTAAATTAACTTAAACGTATCTTTGGCATTTGTTGCTTCAATTTCTTGTTAATTATCATGCAACATGTGCACCAACATATATCTGTGAAAATAATGGTTGATATATCATGTGGGCCAAGTGACGTCCAAGTGAAAGGAAAGAAATCCTGATTTGCATTTAAAAATCATTGTTGAGGAAATTATTACTTTACTGTTAATACTTTTTATAGGGTAAAGAAAAAACAAAATATTAAGTCATTTGGGGATTATTAGAAGTTCTCCTTTAGCCTCCAAGCCACTGAGTGGGCGGGCCAGTGTAAGTGTTTGATTGACAGCTGAGCTGGCAGAGCACAGAGCAACAATGTAAACAAACGTGCTGGTGACTGTAGCTTACAAGGAGAGCAGTGATGCTGATAAAGAAGAACTACATCATTTGACATCTAAACCCACTGCTTCATGCAAATAAGGTAAAATTAAAATATTTGATTGGCTACATGCAAACAAATTGTGTGCAATTTAATTTTGAGTGGACTTAAAAAAGTGTTGGAAAGAAGCAAAACTGTCCAAACATAAGGCACAAACGCAAGGAGGATGTGCATGACATTTAATACTTAAACTTTATTTTTCATCTTATATAACCTTAACAGCTGGATATTTGTCAGAGTTTAATGTCTTTCGACAGGTCTAAAGAGCTGACTACACACACACGCAGCATGTTGTTGCTCTGGGGTTCAATGTTAATCACAACCGACGGGGAACAATGCAGCTGCCACATGCATGACTTTCAAGGTGTGACCCCCCTCGTACACACACATACTGACAACTAAGAGCAACACACAGTGATGTTTAACTCCATTCCTATTAATTTATGTCTACTAATCAACATACAGAACACAGATCCTGCATAATTCAACATTTTGAGCTCCCTCTCTGTTCAAAAAAACATGCAATAAATCCAACCAGCAACTGTGCACATATCCCTGTACACAAATAGTGTACTGTATACCACATATAGCACATGGGCCCACAGTACAACATCTCCCATCCGCTCAGGTGAAGCCCCGTTCTCATCAATCACTTTCCTCATTGGAAAACAGATGGTGCCGTTCGGTGGAGGACGAGAAGTGAGGAGTGGAAACATCACAGCTAATGCTGGCTCTGCACAAGTGTGTGTGTGTCTCTCTCTGCACAGACACATATGTCATGTTAAAGGACACGTTCATCTGAACAGATTTACTGTGGTGATCCCAGGCATCGTTGAGTATTTATGATCCCTGTGGACTTTACATATGCTGGCGTTGACATAACATAAAGCATTAAAGGCGCTAAAGTGCTAGCTATCTAGCTTCAGATGGATATCATTAAGCCATAGGAGTGTTACTCGTCAGTATGAGTGGTTATAGATTCCTCTCACATGCTATGTTTACCCTGCAGTTGGAAAGCTTCCTGAATTCTGATGTTTTTCCCTTTTATGTGACACAGATTTGATGTGACATTCATATGTACAGCACATATCCTAATTCTTATGCTAAATCCGATACATGTACGACCTGTGGCGATACAACTGAAGTTAAAACTGTCAGATTATGTGGTTTTCATGTGGCTGTTCATGGGAATGTGTCACATCTCAAGGTCTATCTGACTAGAAAATATGGAGTATAACTACTGAGGCAGCGAGTGCAAGGACAGCAAGAGAGCAGTCTTAATTAGCATTAGCATTAGCAGATTACGGTATGATTTCAAGAGACATGTGGCCATATGTCCTCTTCCTCTCCCTGTCCTTCCAGAACATTCTGCTCTCTATCTGGGCCACTAGGTCCCTGCTTACATTGGAAGGCCAAATCCACTTTTTCTGATCAAAGTGGATTAAAGGTACAGTGGTGAAGATTAGAAACATGTCCTGGAGTGCTAATTTCACTTGCTCTGCCAAGATCTGTGTGTACGTGTGGACAGAGACCTACTTAATGTTTTGGTCAGGACCTGGTCCCCTGGTGGGGCATTAAGACCCAGATCCAATAAGGTGGCAATAATGAAGATTTACAGTATGTTATCTGGTAACACAGAGTTGTGACTTCCTTGCAGACTTATTCAAAGTAGTGGTGTTACAGCGTGCTTCAAATGAACTATAATTAGATAAACATTTTAGCAGCTTGGCGTTGAGGTCTTCACAGGTATATCCAGACCCTGGGACCTGAAACCTGTATGGGTTCAGGCCCACATTTGATTTCAGTGCCATTAGATCACTGTGGGTCTCTGGTCTGTTTATCACTATGTTAAATACCTGAGTGGATCTGAGATGATCCGTGATCAGTGCTGATCAAAAAATTGAACGCTGTGTGTGTAAGTTAGAATCACATAATAACAGCTTAAGTAAGGTGAAAAAACATTGAGCAGCAGCACCAGTTGGAGGCAGAAAGATGGACAGTGAGCCCAATAATATTCACAATGTTGATTATGTTTATGAAAAACCCTGAAACACCCATTATCTCAGACACGCACTAGGCTAGGTATGTAACGTCTCGGGCAAGAACAGGTTGGTAAAACATTAAAAAAAAAAAAAAAAAAAAGAGATCAGATCCAATTTGATATCAGAACAAATTTCCAGGGTCCATTAGGGTTGGAGTCCATTATTTTGTGATCTCTATCAAAAGATGTCTGCATATGTATGTAGAATCTGTGGGCAAGAGGACAAAATTTTGGTAAGGGAAGTCTTCTGGTTTCAGCTCTTAGTCACTTTGTAGTCCGAGTGGTATTGACCAATCACATAAAGAAGTGAAATGCAATGGCCGAAATCCAACCTAGTAACCCGTCTGATGATGAGTTAGCTTTATATAAGTTTTTTAAATATCTGTTTATAGAGCCAAAACATCAGATCAGCCTGAAATATTGACCGCTGCCCCCCAAGGCTTATTACTGTCAGACAGCTGATGGGTTTTGAGACTGAACATTTTGAACCCCTTAACATCCCTAGCTTCGTGCTCCTTGTATTTGATTGTATGTGGATAGACTGTACGTGGAGTTTTCTTTGTTGGCTAATTTCAATGTCATTTTTTTAAAGATTATTTTTAAGGGGGTTGCCTTTATTAGATAGGAGAGCTTTCGCATGAAAGGGGAAGAGAAAGGGTGGAGGACAAGTAGCAAGGTCCGCGGCATGGAATAAAACTTGCAGCAGCTGTGGCAAGGAGACAGCCTTTGTACATGGGGCACTTGCTCTACCAGGTGAGGTACTGGGTGCCCAATTCCAGTGTAATTTTATTGTAACTTCAGCTCACAAGGACAGAGAAGAAAAACCTAGTATGTATTAAGAAAATCAGTTAATGAGTACCTACAGACTGCTTGCTACCAGTAACACTGTGTTAGGGGTCATGATTACCTAGAAGAGGCAGATGAATTTACACCTTTCTTGCTATAATGCATCCAACCACCTCTGAGAGTCATTTGGACAATCAGATATGAATCCATTTTAAATGGTTCTGGGGTGCATTTACACTTTACACTTAGCCTCTCTGAGAATGCTATCAGATCTGCCCAAGACTCATGAAGTGTAAATGAATGGGGTCAAAGGTAGTCCTAGATACATTTTGTTGCATGTCATTTTGCCAAAGAAATTAAAGCCTTTCTGATCACAAACAAATCTGGTTTCCAATACTAGACAGCATCTGAGAGAATTCAACACAGTGGAAAGACGGTACCACATTCATCCTTTCAGATTACTGTGAAAAAGTTAATGTCCAAACCTGACAGCTATCATCTGTCCCTCAATTTTATAACCACTATGATCTTAAAAAGGTTCTTTATTCCAATATGTCCATTATTGCTCTCTGTTGCTGAAGCTTTTACGATGATTCAGCCAGACGGTCCTGATTTTGTGTGATCATACAATAGCAGAGAGATGATCTTGCAAATGGATGATGTGTCTGTGAAAAGCTGGTGTGTAAAGTGACACACAGCTCACTCCACTTCAGAAGGCTTGTCATTGCAGCCTAATGACGACTGTACCATCTGGTGTCAAAAACCAGAAGAGTTTTTTTGAAATGGCCTATTAAGACGCTGTAGCAATTGCTGAGAAATTACCTGTTACCTTGATGAATGCTTTCAAACCCATCTCTGACAAGCCAATTGTTTCCTTCACAATCCTACTAAGCCTTTCAAATCTCTCCACTCTGCTCCCCTGGGAGGAAACGCCAGTGTTGTCAACTATGTCTTTTCATTTAGAAATACAACCCTTTGTTTCCCAATCCCCAAACGTAATCGATTGAAAGTGGTTCCCAAACCGCTATCAGAAAGGGTTTGAGTCTCGTTTGAAGACTGAAAATTATTGGAAAATCAAGTATTCACCATAGTGCTTAAGGAATCTGCTCTCAAACTGTTCAAAGCCCGAGCTTTGGGAGAAGCTCTTACAAGAAAAAGCCTTGCCGTTAGTCCTCCTTTGATTTACTTGCTAAAAAGCCCCAATACAACAAATAGGCCACTTCACTGTTTCCCTTCAACAGTGGTCTCCATTTGCACAGAAAAATGTTTGATTATGCTTGTAGCTTTCTCTCATTATGCTTCTTCTTCCTTCAAAACAAACTTCAATTTAAAATAAAGCTACTTTTTAGACACCATTAGGGAAAGAAATTGCTTCTGGGTAAAAAGGAGAATGAGTGAAAAGAGTTGGTACATACCCAGCAGGTCTCAGAACGGGTTCCATTGACTCTTGTGCAGAGGAGATAATGGAATCGATCCCTCAAACTGCTTAACTTAAGCATAGGAAAAGGCCTGTCATGTGACTTTGTCCTCATTAGGAGAGTGGGGCACTGTGCTAATTTATTTACCCAATATAACCCAGACAAGCAGAGATGCACAGACAGGAGGAGGAGGGGGAGGGGGAGGAGGAGGAGAGGGAGGCATGAGCTGGCCAAGCCGATTTGAGCCTGTTATTGATGCCTGAGCCAAGACCTGAGGGGTGGTGGTAGGAGGAGGAGGAGGAGGAGGAGGAGGAGGAGGAGGAGGAAGTGTGTGTGTACTCAGGGAGGTACAGTAGATGGGATGACAGAGGACAAGATTGAGATGGACAGGACGAAGAGGAATAGGATGGGGAAGCTGTCAGCAAGACAGAGACAGCAGGCTGGTAATGTAGAAGCAGCAAAGAAAAGACGAGGGAAAAAATCCAGGCTGGGTGGGGATGGAATGGGGATGTGTTATGTGCCATGTTTTGCCTGGTTCTTACTGTGTATCCCAGGTGGCTGGGCTCCAAGGCCGTGTCACTTGGGTCTGTTCCAGGTGGTAAAAGCATAAGGGCTCCTGGTGGCGGAGATGTGCCACACTCAGCCATCTGGTGATGAGTCACTCTGTCTCTACTCTTGTTTGCTCTGACTGGGCATGAGATTGCAGGCCATCAGTGTGTGTGTGTGTGTGTGTTTCTGTCTGTGTCCCCTTAATGCATTAGCACCCTGTTTATTGCGATGGCAACTCAGCAAAGACGTAATCAGTGAAAGCTGAAAGTATTTGGATTTCATCTGTGATATGGTGATGAGAGGCCAACTCATTTAATGCAGCAAGGTAGTGACACTCTAAAGTAAAATTCCTTCTCATCAAACAGCAATGGAGGCGTATTACCAGAAGGCATCCTGACTGTAGCGTTAAATATCTTATTCAAGCATTAGAAACAGAGGCAGAAAATATGCTAACAAAGATGCTAATTTGGTTAAAACTATAAGGTCATGGCTGAAAGTGCAAAGACAGAAATGTATGCATCATACACAGCATTCAAAACAGCAGCAATGGTTAAAATGCATCCGTGTGGTGCAAATAAAATGTGAAAAGTATGGGAGACAGGCTGGAGGCCATGCACACAGTAATCTCCTCAGTATTGTGCACGCCTGATGGCGGCATGCATCCTGCCTCCTAGATAGATGCAGCCAACTAACAGGCCTGCTCCTGTGTGACAGCTCCCCTCCTGCGGGCCAAAGCTGACCCAAATCTATGTTTTCTTTCTCCTCTGCTTTGCCCACAATTCCACATCAGAGACTGGGACAGCGGACACTCCACTTTATCAAATCCCAGTACCATTGCTCATACAGTTATCATGCTGGGCACACTGGTTAAGCAGCCATACTTCTACTGCCCCCTATCCTCCAACATGTAGCCTTACTTCACTAAACACACAATTACAGTACATACAGCAGATACAGTCCTGTGCTTTAATAACAGATGTAGGCTTTGTCCTCAGAATGTGTATTTCGCTTATAAATACAGTTAGTCAAAACCAATGAGTACCTGTCATTTAAATATAAGTCATATTTTATTTTAACCGGACACTTTTTAAAAAAAAAAAAAAAAAGTTTTAACTGTTAGTTTTAACAAGTTTAGATACCTGACTTAAAATGTCGACTCTTAGTTTCCACCAAATGGTCTTTTACAAGCATAGCAATGGAAACAGTTACAAATTCATATACATAATGTATAATATAAAACATTTTAAAGCAGATTTTTGTTTTCCACCATCATCTTATTTCTAAATTTCAAATTGGGTCTTAAAATCATATTTTCTTACATCTAAAAGTAAGATTATCTTAAGAAGTTTTTAATAGAACTCAACTTGTTTCAATAAGTTTTGAAAATAAAACAGATATGGCATGTCCCTGCACGAGAGTTAAGAAAACTGAAACCTAATTTTCAGAAATACTTGGTTAGTTGAAATCATTCTGACTAAATTTTTTTTGTTTTTTCCCCTGAGAAAATTAAACTTTAAATACTTAAACAGAAAAATATAAATGGCATTTGCACATTGTGCGTGGAATTGCAAGATGCTAAACATCTGAGGAAAAATAATCCAGATCTTTGCTGTATTGTTCTTCAGCTTTACCTCTCTGTCCATGACATACTGTAGGGTCTGTTTCCTGAAGATTTAAAACTATCAAACTAAAGGCAAAATTGGTGAGCCATTGCATCCTATGTGGGGAACTGTGTATTAGTATTGCCTTTAAGTAGGAATAAAGTGAGGCCTGTCTCACAGCAGGAAAACCAAATGTGTTACTAATAAATTCATAATGGCTGAGTCATCTTCAGCAAGCCAGCATGCACGATATCAGGACCCTGAAACTGAAGCAGCTAAATGAAATTCAGCCATCATTGATTTGATTTTTTACACGTGTTCTTTTTATTATTACATGTGTGTTTTTACCACAGTGACATGTCAGGATGGTTTTTGGGAAAAAAATAGCCTCTGGCTGGCAAGCCTCTAAAACTGCCTGGCCATGGAATAGCTGACATACCCCTCTCAAGGCCAAACAGATATCCAAAAAAATACCATAAATGCAGCCTTCCTATGACAGTTAGACGAACTACAGAGCTATATATATTTGTATTGTAATTGTTATTTACTGTGGGAGAAGTTAAAAAAAAATAAATAAATAAAAAAATAAAAATCAATGAACAGATTCAATCAAAGGGGGAGAAAGCCCACCTCAACACCCCCCGGTGCTTGGTTTGAAGTCTTCAGTAGGATCTGAAGCTTATTGCTGCACTATGAAATAAAAAAATTAAGTCAAGAAGAACAATCTCAACTCTATCTGTAAAAAAAAAACAAGTCATACTAATGTGACCTGACCAGTGATCCTACTGCGACAGTACCTGTAACTATGGGTGCTAAACAGATCCTGGCCTTGAGCATGCTGTAGGCTTACTATAGCATTATACTGTCATGCAACATGCAATACAGCAATACATGCAACATGTTCATGGGATACAAAACCCAAAACTTTTGAAAAGGCTCACAGGTCACAAAATGTCAAAGTGGTGTTTTGTCCTGAAACTGCAGCAAAGAAAAAAAGCTTCAGAGCTAACGTTTCTGTTAGCTCCACATCCATCTATCATTGTCATGGAAACTCAATAGCTCCTCTGGCAAGACAGAGATAGAGTTGCTGGCTGAGGACTCACACTGTGAATCATAATTGGAGTGATATCTTTCACATTTAGCAAATTAAGCCCTGTGTCTCTGTGTCATTCTAATCTCATAGACCTGTAGCCAGTGTTTGCCAAATGCACAACATGATAGAAGCCACTGAGCCTTCAGATATGTTTAAGGAATACAT
>JAPZEB010000025.1:30236276-30248253 GCA_029783705.1 Chaetodon striatus | reverse complement strand
TTATATACCAATAAAAGTTTGCCTTGGAATTTGCCCTTGTGAACTTTGATTCCAAATTACATGCATCAATCTAAATACTGCATATTCAGCCTGTAGCTGTGTCCACTGGCCTGCAACCCCCATACCATGACAGCTCAATACAAATAAATGAACAGCCCTACCATCTACCTATTCATCTATATCTCCCCATATACCTGTTCCCATGACACCCATGACACCCATGACACCCACTTACCAACTGTATAAACTCACAATACCCATCTACCTATCAATATACCCATATATCCAAATGAGAAATTACCCATTATACGCATCAGCCCATATTGCCCATCTGTCTTCATAGCCGTCTATCCATTTATCTGAACACCTATTTACCTACCTACCTGGCCACTTACCCCATCTTTACAACATTTAGCCAAATCTATGCAATCTTTCAGAATATACTCCCATGAAATTTAAATTTCCCATCAGCAAAACTTTGGATGTTATCTAAGCCCTTTGATACAGAGCTGATGCAGGCCTAATACCACTGAACATTGCCTTTGATAGCATCTCCTCTTGTCAGTTTGACAGGTATGGGTCATGACTGCCTGGATCCTGCATGTTTCCTCTACCTCTGCGTGGCACTGAACTCAGGATGACCCTGAAACGGATGGCGAGGAGCACGCTACCATCATGCAGTGAGACCAGGACCTTAAGTCACAAGCTGTCTCCAAGGGGGACAGCGCTGTCTGTCTTAGGAGCACGGGCTACGTGATCTAATGGAACTTCATAGGATGTAAAGAGCATGTTCTACCAGCCGTCACTTCCTGTCATATCACTGTGGTATATTAGGGTTTATACCCTGTTTGAACATGTGTGAAACTGTTTTTTAAACTGTTTAATCCATTAAACATGTCAGAATGTGTATTAGCACCAACTACTGCTCTTGGGTAGAGCTTAACCAAGGTTTGCTAATACCACCTGGAGCGGTCTGACAGTACAATCAAAGCCACTTCTTTTTTTATATGATCTACGTGAAGCAGTTGCAAGTCTTGTTGCGTCAGCAGAGCTTTGTTCCTGTGATGTACTGAAATAAAGGTTAAGATAGGCAGAAGTGTTACCCCTAATTGATAAGGGATCTCTCCACTAAGCTAATCAGAAGCAAAGTAAAGCTTCAGACCAGGTAAGCACTGTAGTTACACATCAAGAGAAGGAGGTGCTAACAGAGTTCATTGGCTAAAAATAAGAGCTCTACCTCATAGGCGGGTTCTCTAAAGCTGTCACATCAGGCAGGGCCAGCTGTGCCGGCACTGTCACATGTCACCTTCCATACAGCCATATGGGAACACAAGACGACCTCTGGACAGGCTGGCTGCAGCTCACTTTCATGCTGGGAGCAGTATAAAGTATTAATTGCTGACATCATGCTTCCAGACACTGATACTCTGTAAAACACCACACATCTGATTGTAATCAATGTTGACTTTTGGACTCATCTGGAATAAAAATAACGACTTTTGCTATCTCTTTCAATTATTTGACACAAGCTATTTTTATATGACCTCACTAAGCTGTCAAAAACACAAGCAGGGCTCAGTGTCCTCTGCATGGTATCACTCTGAGGACAACTTTCAAGGTCGTTTTCAGCTATTACATAATATATCAATTTACTTTAAAGTTAAATGCTCCTGTAACAACTGCAATCATAAAAGCATTGTTGGTTTCCCTGCGCTGCCTTTAGTGTCTGCTTCCTGCACCCCTCTTTCGGGTCAGAGAACACATCATTTATCAGGCCTTGTTAGGGCCACTGTCAGCGACATACTGACTGTGTGTGGGATGATTATGAGGTGCGACCATGGCTCTGGAAAGATCAAACCTGTGAAGATGACACAGAAACAGGGCTACTCAGAGTAGAGAACCTTTTTAATGTAATTGATACTGATGACATCCACAGTCCATATTATTATCCCATCTTTTTTAAGGATGCATGTTCACTGTATAACAATGAAACAACCCTGTCCTCATATATTTGTGTACTTTAGTTTTGAGGACTATTTTTCAGGATTTGGGATTGGATCTCTTGGTTCCAATTAAGGGAAATCTTTACAATGACATTTTATACAACTGTGTGCTTCCAACTTTGAGGCAACAGTTTGAAAAAGGTTATATGTCAATCTGCATTGGTCTTATTCACACTTCATCACACGTCATCATTTTCTGTCTCTATTTTTCATTCATGAATGTAGCTAGGTAGCCAGCTAGCAATGTAAGAAGTTGACATTCCCTTTCCTAATCTACAAGTGTCTAATTGGTTGATTGTTTCTTCAACTGACAGAACCAGCCATCATTGGCACAATACCAGACATTTAAATCTCTGAACAAATCAGAAATATGGGAGGCAATACATAGGTCTGGATCCAGGCTACCTGACCTCAACACCTTCAAACACACACTGCTGGGATGAATTCCCAAGTCTTGTGGAAAAGTCTAAAACCGTAAAAATTGACGCAATTCTAGCAGCATGTTATGGCCTGTGGTTTTGGGATGGCATTGGTCAATGTCAGGCCAATGGTGAACATCTGTTACCCTCCCTAGTTTTTGTTGTATAAGGTAAGATTATGTTTTTTAGCCAGTGAAGTCTTTTCATTTCGTAACTGGTGTTATTTGGTCACCGGCACTTGGTAAATATCATTCATCTGTTCTTTAAACATCAAGTTGTGTTGTTAATGTGCTAACTGGCCAAACTAGCATCTTGAATACATCCTGTCTGTCTCCTGGTTTTGCTTGTTTTTTTAGATGACTAGAGACTACCGCCACCTGCTGGTATGGAGAGTTATGTCCTCTCAGGCAGGCACAGAACATACTGCTAAATGCTCATTGGCTGTAGTTTTGTGCTGTGTTCAAGTGCAACTTTTTGACACAGGCCACATGAGGTGACACTGCAGTCGGCCTTTGTCACCACCAGTTCTTCAATGTCAGTTTGGTGTGTCTGGTCCTTAAGCGTAATCACAAACAGGTGTCCACATACTTTTGGTCACATCATGTCAGTAGTTTCTTCATTTCACAACCTTATTTCATTTTCTCATCACATAGTGAACAACAGAATCGATACTGTGAACAACAATGGGGAAAAAAGGATCAGAGCAACCAACAAACAAGCAGCACATTAAAACCCTGAAGAAGCTGCTGAACACTTGCTGCAGTAGAGAACAACATGACGTAAGAAAGAGAGGAGACTGAATACCATGAGTCATTTTCTGTTCCTCGAGACAAGCCTCTGTTTTGGGCAGCTGATTAGGGAGACCAGACGGCCTGGTCTGACCTCTCCATTTTCCAAACATCATTACATTTAGGCTGAATGGATATGATCTTTTATTGTATATCAATTCTTTGACCAATACCAACAAAGCTTATTACTGCTCAGAGTCTGTGTGTCTTTAAAAGCAAAAGGAGTAGTAGTATCATGCAGTATCATGGTCCCTATAATTGAACATTCATGCTGACACAGCACTGAATCTCACTCGCTGTTAACCTGTCAGATGTCAACATTAGCAAGTGATGCTCCATTTATGCAGACAATGACTGTATGTCCCTCTGCGGGCTATCAGGCAGAATGAATTGTAAAGCTACGTTGCCACATAGACAATTTAATTCCTGACTTAACTGCTGCCAGCCACCCTCTCATTGCTTTACTTGTTCTTTAAATGGGATTCATGTATTTCTCTGTGCCACATGGAGATCGTATTAGAACCAGGTGATTTGTATGGCAGGGCAGCAGGGACAAGTCTCTATGAGAGAGGATGTTCTCAGAAAAAAACACAGGAAGGACATCAAATATGGATGTCTCAATTTCACAAGCCAAGTCGGGTGAAAATGAATGCTGGCACACTGTCTCTCTGATAACCTCCTCCATCAGAAAGACTTGAAGCATTTCTGATTCGGTTAGTGAATATTTTCCTCCAGGGGAGCTGTTGAGCAAACTATAGAGGTTTTTTTTTTTTAAATAGCCAGAATATTCTACATGTCATTATGTTGTAAAAGCACTATCCATTTCCACAATTGGCTGTTTGTTAAGCCAACACCTTGGTTTTTGTTGCTATGCCTGTCAAGCTTTACATTCATGCACAGCACATATGCAGTGTAGACTATGTCACGAAGTGACAGATTTGCCACTTCACAGTCATTTCTCAAATAACAGATTCTTGATTTCAGAATGAGATAGACAAAAGTTGGCTGTTAATTTTGTCAGTTGAAATAACAACTAGGCTATCACAACAGATTTAGCTAGTTATTTAGCTTATTAAACTGCTGTTAGCTTCATGAGTTAGCTGAAAATGCCATCTCTGGCTGAACTTTTCATGTTTCCTGCTGACTTGTTTTAAAAAGAGGACCCTGTTCTTAAATGATGGCTTTATACTAATGCTCCTGGTTTTTTTTCTGTTTTTGTTTTTTTTTGGCAAGCCCCCAGGAACAGCACCAGGCTTTAAAACCAATTTAGAAGACAGTCAAATTGACGGTCAAACCGTGAATTATCACGTGATGCCATAGGGCCAAGAAAGACTTTTTTCCCATTTACTTACATTGTGAAAGAGGCATCTGTAAGTCAGTGGATACAGTTTTCTGAGTGTCACAACAAATTTCAACGGCAAAATGACTCATGATTCACTATCAGAATTAAATCCATTTGCTGTGGTAACAATTTAAACACCTTGTAAAGCTGTATGATTGAATCATTTCATCCCCATTTGAGTTACCAGAGGACTAAACCGGAAGTTAGTGGGTTTGGGTTTGGCCAGTGGAAGTCTCTGGTGCACTTGGGCCCACGATGCAGAACATCCAGGTAATTTTATACCCAGGAAGTAAAACGTCTTGACTTCATGTGCCATTAAGTGGCTTTAATTGGGACTAACAGGGCCCCGCTTCCAACACTGTATACAAATCCCATTATACACCCGTGTGTTTTGGAAATGCCAAAACAAACACAAAAAAACACCCTGTAGATGTCAAGTAGCTCTCTCTTTTATGAAGGGGTGGGGGGAAAATCTATTCTTAGCTGCATGGAGCTCTTGAAAGATACATGTTTTGATGCAGAAAATTCAGTAATGGGAACATTAAAACCCATTTCTTAACATCATGATTGCCTGAAACAATTTTGTAAGACCAGGTTGTATGTTCCTAATGGCTGTAATTTGTAGTTCTGTTGGATCTGGTACATGTGGAGTATCATAGCAGTGCTAAGCTAGCTTGCTAGCTGAAGGAGACAGACATTTGGTACTGGGCCTCATGTGGAAAAGACGGTTTGGATTGTAATTGATAGTTGGTGTGATTACTTATTCATGCAATATAGATGTGGCTAGCACGTAATTACAACAGGAAATAGGAAAGTTGACGGAGGTACCGGGTACCAAGCTTGCTCAACTGTTACTGGAGCACAGAGCGAAATGGTGTGGAACTCAGGAAGGGCATTTGCATCACAGTGCTGCATTGTAAAAAGTAGCTTTTCGGTTGACACATGTCCTCCATTTGTTATTGTAATAATAAAAGACAGCAGAAATAAATCTGTCTTTCTTTTTAATTAGGGATCATTACAAATATGATGTTTTAAAAAATTGTAGAGGTTAAAAATGCTGATGCAACAAGTTGTATTACTAAAATTGTTTTATAACTTATCGTAGCCCTCAGAATGGAATTTGAATCGTGAGGTGCCTAGAGATTCCCAGCCCTAGTTTTACAATGGCTGCAAAAATCGCTTCTACGTGTAAAGAAATCCAAATCTTGACAGGCTGGTTGTGGCCAGTTACAGCTGCAAATTTATAATTGGACAATCCCTGAACTGTTCAATGTTGTAAGATCCTTATTCAGTAATTGTACAATTAATGGGGAAATCCTGGGTGTTTCTCTGACTTCATCTATTTTAAAGCAGTAGTGCTAATTTAGTGTAAGGTGAGCAGGCAGATGCTGCTAACTCTGTGGCACATCTCCTCCTGCGTATGAAGTGCTAAAGCTGGTGATGACAGGCCCTATCTCACCTCCCCATTTTAATTTAGCTGTGGCTGGTGAAGAGCAACCTTCCCAACACTTAATCAGCACTGTAAGACTGTAAACACATCGCAAGCTGCAATCAGCTCATAGCTCACACGTCAGGAGAGTAAATTACATTTGATTAGAATTAGATTTACGAGTTAACAGTTGCTGGAAGTGGATCTGATACGCATATGTACACCACCATACAATAAACATAACTGTAGCATCCAGATATAGACAGAGCAGCAGCATGATGTTAAAGGATGGTGCCATTACAAAGCCAGAATTTGTGAAATGGGAGAGAAAAGCTATGAGCCTCATTGGAGCAGATTTATTTTTTCTTGAGAAGAATGCACAGGAGAACAATGTGCAATTCACAAAGCACACATTCAGTAGAGCTGGGAATTTGTTCATAACCAGCTCATGTTTGATGAAAGTCAAATTTTCTTCGCTCTGATACTGTTCTGACAGATATAGAGCTTGCAAATAGCTTCTATTTTACAGCAATACAGCTTGCCGATTTGAAGATTTGCTGTGACAACTGGGAAAAGCAGGAGCGCCTCTACTGTAACATAATTTATTAAAAGGAATTTCATGCTTATTTACAGTGCACTGCTGTATAGCACGCACTATGCACTGTATAACATCAAAAGCTAATGAAGAGCATATCATGATTAGCCAAATTAAATCAATCAAACTAATAGTGCATTTACAGGGGAAGCAAGTGAGACACTTCAGCATCACTGATGTTTATCTTTTAATTCATTTCTGTTTAATATATATATTGGCAGAAAAATATTGCTTCATACATATACTTTCAAAAATAATTAAATCAGCCATGTAAAAGGTTTTCTGTGCAAGTAGCTATTTTTAGTTAGGATTTTTTTCATTTTATTCTTAATTATATTTGACTTTATCTTGTTGAACGCTTACAATTAAGAGTGACACATTCATCATTTATTACATTATTAATAAATTACATCTATAATTTATTGACTTGATATATTGGTCATTAACCTTTATATCATATTAAGAAGAAACCATGAGCTAAAATGTCATAAATAAATGACTAATTTTCTGACTTTGAAAGTCACACAAATGCTTATAGTAAAATCTATTGTGTCCTTTCGTGTAGCAGCTGTGGGAAACGATAACAAACCTTCCTGAGCTCTAACTATCTTTATGTTTTAGCTCTCTATATCATCCCTTACATCATCTCTTCCTAATCCCCCTGTGCACAAAGCCTCATTAGTATGACTCTGCTGTGCAGCAGGCTCACCTTTTGAACATTCATAATGTCCGCAAAGCACTTAGTTATTGAACTTGACCTTTGTTCTTTGCTCTAATATAGTATTTCTTTCTATGTATGCCGTGTGCGTAGTGTTCAGGGCGCCACCATATTATCTACCTCTTTCCTTCTTTTATGATGAGTTACAGGCCCAACCTCAGGCAACACAGCCCAGGAAAAAGGGGAGAGATGTGATTTGAATTCAGCAGCAGTCCGGAGGAGACAGAGGGAAAAGGGCAGTTTATTTTAAGAAGCCTCTGTACCACTGGGTAGATTTGTCAGAAATAATTTACAGACGCTCTAATAAAACTTAAAAATAAGATGAATATATTGTTTACGTGTATGTATGCATGTGTGAGTGAGTTTTAGGGGCGAAAAATAACTTCCTAACCATGAAGTTTTTCTGAAGTGCAGAAATCAAATAGCACGTGGCTCTGTTGGTCTCTGATAAGTTGATTGTCCTTCTGCTGGGTATTTTGGATGTCAAAATTTACTGACTATGCATTGTACATAGGCTTAGTTTTATAATACTATATTTTGAAAGAATTATCTGACAATGTGTGTAATACTTACTTTTGCAAGTTTAATGAGAAACTGATGATACTACTCCTATGGCTATAGGTAAAGATTAGGGCTGTCACTGATACCAGTTTAAGGGCATCAAAGCTTTGTTGACAAGTATTTGCAACTAACTGAAGCTTCCGGTCGGGTTTGTGGGTCAGAGACGAGAGGACATTTCTTGAAACATCAGATTTCAGTCACTACATCTAAAATAGAGTGACAATTAGCAACTTTGTTAGCATGCGTGTCACAGTAACAATACAAAAAAGAATACACCAAGCTATTACTTACAGTTTTCAGGTGATTTGCCAAGCTGGTTGTCAATTTGCGATACCAGTTTCACTTAACATATGGGGTTCATCTTTGTAAATTTTGGAACTATTCCAGACACTGACTTTTTTTGACATCTTACAGGTGGTCAAACTGTCAAAGTCACAAATCTAGGTCTAACAGTAAGTTTAAATGTTCTTGTCTGTGAATCACCAATAATAAAAGATGATCCATGATGAATTATTTAGGATTACTATTTCTTAATCTATGTGCTATGTGGGATATTTTGGGGTAATGGTATAGAGAAACTGAGTATTTGAATACTGCTTTGGACATTGATTACCATGGCAATGAACAATCAACGCTTTGAAGCATTCAGAGCAGCCCCAGTAAATATAGAGTTAATGCCAGCAGCTAGTCTGCTTAGCAGAGAAATTGTAAATTGGGAAACATCTAGCCTCGCTTAGACCAATCTGTAAAAAAATTCAACAACCAGCACTTTTAAACCTCACTAGTTGTCATGTTATATCTTGTTTCTCATCTTGTTATAGCCTATCTGTTCAAAAACTAAAGGGTAGAAACACACAAACCTGTTTTCTCCTGTTTCCAGTCTTTGTGCTGGGTTAAGCTAACCAGCTACTGTGGTCTCAATACTTTCATCAAACCTTTGTCAAAAAAGTAAATAAGCATATTTCCTAAATTTAGAACTATTACCTTCTGAGAACTCATGTCCAAACATAATGTAGCACATGTCCTTGTTCTTATAAAGCTGTAATTGAAATGTGATATATACATTTTCATGAGCCCTAAATCATGTGACCTGTGTGGGGGTTTTTTTTAACTGCACTTTCCCTTTATAAATCCAGAGATTCTCTTGTGTTCTTTCCTTGAAGCAAATTTAGCCAAAATAGAGCACATGGTCCATCTCTGCAGCCTCCCAGGCCACTCTAGTTGCACTGCTTTAGCTGAAGGAGGCAAAGAAAAAGCAGGCTTCACAGTGGAGTAAGTGGAGCGAGCAGCCAGCTCCGTGTAGGAAGCTGATGAGCACTGGCGTGTCGTTGACGCCGCTACCTTAGCCTTCCTGTGAACCCTATGTAGAATGAGCAAAGCTGGCACCTTCCTCCCTCTGTTGTAATACCCACGCCCGCCATGAAAATGTCTCAGTGCTCTGATTTCTCTACAACTCTCGGCTGCATGTCAAACTCTACTTTCATACTTGCAGTTGGATGAGAGGGTGTTAGCAGCAGGTAGCTGAAGGGCTTTTTCAGTCAAGAGGATTGCATCTGTAGAGATCTTTTGGTTATTCATAAGAGCTCTGTATTTGATACTGCATTTCTTGACAAGTGCAATCAGCTAAATAGCCATGTGACACCATCACAACCGCAGCGTGTCAGCTTCATGATCATGCTTCATTTACTCAATTTTCAGCCTATGTAGGTTTTATTTTGTATGTGAGGGATCATAAGTCATTCTCCAAACAATGGTTCTTCCACAAGAAGAAAGCATTGTAGTGGTTTTAATGTTTTAATATACGAGCTTGAGTAATGACATTGAAAATTTACTATGCCATCTGTTGTGAAGTCATATCAGAGTCAATGTCACATGGGGTTACCTCTCAATGAAGAAAAGCTTGTGGCTTTTAGTTATTAATGGCACTCTGAGGCCACTACATCTCCTCTTCATACATTACACCTGTAAAGTCAAGACAATAGAAGTGTCTGCTAGAAGCCACTACAGGTGTACATCCAATCAGAGCAAAGTGTCTGATCATGTGACCAACAATAGCATTATTAAAGGCCTATAAAATCCATGTGCTCAGCACATTTAATGGTTCAAAACCAAAAAATAGCCAGACCCGAAACCACATTAACTGACTTGAGTGCACTAACTGTTTCATTATTTACCACACAAATATAGAGATATGTGCTGAAACAGTTTTTTCTTAATTTTCACACATGCTTTTTTGAATTCTTTTGGGATAACCTTGTAAAAGGACCATTGTTTATGACAGATTTTGCAAGCAAATTAAAGGGCTAGGTTGACAAACTTCTCCTTTCTTTTTTATGCCAAATAGACCACTTAAAAAACCCACTGGATTGTCTTTGTAATACACTGTCACAAAGAGGACAAAAGACTTGTTTTGCTTAGCTCATGAAAAGCTGATGTTTTAAAGATCCATGGTTTTCACAAGACAGCTTTGTTTACATTTGATGATTTTTTTATGTCCATATATCAAAATGTTCTAATCTTGAACAGTGCCATAAATCATTCTCATGTGTGATATATCAAACTCCCACATGTGCAGTATATATATGACAGATACTACAGTATATAGATTCCATGTTTGCATATTACATTCCTGTAAAAATCATTTTGTACATTTTTTTACATCCTGCTTTGTTCTACAATGACTAATATGAAGTCCTTCATTTGAATGTCTTTGATTTCAGTCACCTTAACCCCTGTTGCTGTCCTTGGATGCCACTGTCAGCTGGTCACTTTCCGAAAAAGGCAGAACAACTAATGGTATGCTTCATGTTTTAATGCTTCCTGTCAGATAAGGATGAGCTCAGAGCACATTCATCAACAAAGCAGAGGCCCTGCAACAATAAATTCAGCCTCTGCACTTTTCCATGATCACAAAAATGTCACAGCAGTCAGCAAATTGAGTTAGATGCAATGGCAGAGGGAGATAGCCGCACAAGCTGCATATCTGACTCCGAACTGCTGGCTGTTTGAAGCTGTTTTGTCTAAACCCACTATTTTTTCTTGGTTTTTTTCTTTTCTTAATCTGTCCTTATATAAGATATGGAATACTTTGAGCCATGAGGATGAAAACCCAGACAGAGAAAGACTGCACAGTCACAGAGGCAGACTATCTTTGAAATGGTGGCAGTATTTTTTTCCTCTGGCATTCTCCCCACAGTGAATTACCATGCTTAACAAACACATCCAACCACCCTGAGGTGCTCTCTCTGCTGCTCACTGGCTACCGCTGGCCCAATCTGTCTGCATGGCGTAATACTGTACCCTCAGAGATAAAGAAAGGAAGAGACAACAGGAAGAGAGAGATGCTGCTGGCATTGCAAATAACTGCTATGGTCTAAAATACATAGAGATATTAAAATAAACACTACTTTTGCTTCCAGTACTGGAGATGTTAATTTGTATGCTCTTCCTGTGTTGTGATGGTGCTGTTAATGTTTTTTGTTGTTTCCCCTTGTTTTAGCAGCGTTTACCCTCTGGATGACATTGAGAACTGCTGCCGCTGCTGGTGTTTAAATGTGAGTAATGAAATAAAACGTTAATTTGACTGTTCTTCAGCGTTCACCCCAGGTCAGCGATCTCCTGGGGCACCAGCTGCTGCACCTAGCTAAGCTGCGAACCATCCATCCCGCAGGAGAATGAGGAGAAAGAGAGAATGAAAGAGAGGATCGGAAAGAGGGAAAGAGACATACAAAGAGATAGAGAGAGAGAGGGGTCGTAATGAAGAGGCAGAGGGCCAAAGGGGAAGGTTGACTGTACTTGAATGCAACACGAATATTTATCATATGCCAGAGACTGCAGTAGGAGTGCTGCATAGTTGCGGTTTATGACTCAATCTGCTTTCTATCTTATATGCCAGGACTGCACCATTCTGGTGAAAATGAGAATGAAATTAATCTGCAACTATTTTGTTAATCCATTAATTACTTAAGTTATTTTTTCCAAGCACATATACTTTAAGAATAATGAAGTCTCTTGTCAGCTAGATGTAGCCTGTGTCCAAAAACACTAATGATCTTTTGTTATGTAAACCATTTTCTACCTCTTAAGTCCAGCAGGTAGAAGCCTGCTACAGGCCTGTGTGAC
>JAPZEB010000025.1:30225408-30236176 GCA_029783705.1 Chaetodon striatus | reverse complement strand
CCTCAAGGAAAACAAAGGCTGAATAATCAGATAATACATGATAAAGTCACTGCTGATTAAAAAAAGACTTGTATATGATTCTGTGGTTAACCATAAATCTGCAATGGCCTCAAAATGATGCATTTTTCGCATTTCTGCTTCAATTTCTGCTTCAATTAATGACACATAAAGAGATATTATTCCAATTTTCAACCAACTTTGTATCATAACAAAGAAGGCTGTATGTGTAAATGAACTATCATGAACTTCCCTCTATCTTGCCAGCTCCCAGATCTTCCTGCTCATTTGCCAACAAAAAACATGTCATCCGGTGAATTTTCATTGGCTCTCAGGCAGCTGCTTGGACTACAGATTGTACTTCCTTAATTTTGTATGGCCACCACAGACGTAAAGACTACAGAAGCGGACTGAAAGAGAGAAAGCTGCTATTCCTGGGGGGTATCACAGTATAATGATATACCAAGGTATTTAGGTATTTTGACGGTATAATTTTTAATACTGACAAGACGCTCATCTTTCTCACTGAAGAGGCTGCATTGAGGATGTATAGTGTTTAGTGCTCACAAGTGCTCATAGAGGTCAGTCTCAACTGGTTGAACAGGGAGCTGAGCTGACAAACATGGTGACTGGCCACACGTGTCAGGATAACGGTACAGGGCTGTAAATATTCGGCCAGCAGACTATGAATTAAGGACTTATTTTGACCAAACCAGAGCTGGTGATTGTTGGAACAGAGTACTATTTAACTGTACGACTAACAAGACTAACCAAGATGGTTTTGGTGACTTGTATTTTGTTTCTGTTGCGTTTGAATAAGGTGTGTTTTGCGATAAATGCACAAGGCAATTAAGCTGTCTTAGTTATGTAAAGAGAAAACTTGATTTCCGAAGGTGCTCAATTGTATTTCTCTTTTAAATAAGGAATAAAGGTGAAATAATATTGTCTTTCTAACATCCTGTGAGTTTGTTGTTTATTTATTGGATTGAAAAAGTTAAAGGGACTGGTAAAACTTGCTGATAAAATATAAACCAAGATTCTGTTACTGCATTGCCTATTTCTCACTATTTTAGTGCACCATTTAGTTGAAATACCAAGTTTGTGAACAGGAAGTGGCCGCCATACTGTTTCCTGTATTGGAAAAACAGAGGCTGAAAAGTGAGTTTGAACAGTAAAACTAAGCAGAGAAAATCAAATATAAACCAAGATTCCAATACTTCTTTAATGTTAGTGTATAATGTTTCAACAACTTGCGCAACATGTAGAACAGATACAGAAAAGCATTGTGCAGGATTAATCCCTAATTTTTGGTAAATTGTGGCCATAGCCATCTTTTGGCTGACATAGGAGAAAAGTCAGATAAAGCCTATGTATTCTATTAAGGTCTTTCAATGTGAATGTCCATACAGCACACTGTAACTCCTTTTTTCTCCACAATATAAGCACAGTATTTCTGTCAGTACTGGGGGTGGATGCATTTATTTGTTTTTCTCACAATTGCTGGGTTTCTTTCCTGCGTTAGCAGCGTTTTCTTTCACCATTTTTCCTCCTGTGTCTTTCACACCTTAGATTTATTTACATCAATGTCCCTCCCCCCTCTTCCTGTGCCCAGGTTATCACACCGTGTAACACACACCTGTCATTTGTTGCTGCAGCTCAGGAAAAAATTGGGAGAGCTTGATTTGATGTGAGGGATATCCCTGCTAATATAAACAGGGCAGAAATGTAACAAAAATGAGATCGCACACGATTGTGATCTTCAGACTATTAATTGTGCCGCCTGACTTCGTGCACTCATCATATTGGGACAACCGACACATGCAACGTATGAAATGCATTCACATCAGCTCTAGGATATGAATGCATATGAGCACCAGAAATATTAACATGATGAAACGTACACAGCCCTTCAACTGTTCATTCTGAGGTAAAGCTGTCACCACACCAGAACCATTTAAATGGAGAGAGCCGGCAGCTCTATACACATACACACACACATAGTCACTCTATCTCTCATCTGGTCACAAGTGATTAAAGCACTAATCTAATCTAATCGAGAGAGCCACACACAAACCCGCTGCATATCTCACTTCATGGATTAACAGAGCGAAGTAGGAGACGGATGAAAAATAAAGTGAGTCAGATTAGAACTGATCACTTGGAAGCCTTCTGAATGACAGAAGAAGGGGGGGAAAACCCAAGCACAAAATTGTTAGGAACCTTCTTATTCTGGGGAGTGGTGCAGCTTGGCTTGCCACCCCCAGCAGTGGTGAAAGCTCGCCTTTGAAGTTGGAAACGGAGCCTGGAACGTAATCCTGTAAAATATAGTTCTAAATAAAGCTGCATCAAAATTTCATTAGCTGGTGCCCATGGCCTGCAGGCTCACTTTCACCAGTTTCACCAGGTGACATTGAACCTCTGTACATTGATCTGAGATGTGAGGCAATACATTTCACCTGATTAAGGCTCCTGAGAATACGTATAGCGGTTTGTTTGTTCTGCAGCCCAAAAATACTCTTATTAAGGTATGCAGGTATGCTGTTGAGCTGCAACAGTAAAAACAAACAAACACACAAACAAAAAAAACCTTTTCTCTTATGACTTTAAAGGTCCAGTGTGTAGGGTTTAGGGGGATACACTGGCAGAGATGGAATATACTATAAAAACTGTTTTCTTTTGTTTAATAAACAAATAGCATCAATATCATCTTGAAAACACTTTCTTTTTTTTTTTTTTTTTTTTTTTACATGAAACTGCTTTTCTCAGAGATTTTACCGTTTTAAATCACCTAGCCTGTTTGTTTTGGAGAGGAAGAGATCTCTGTTGTTAATTTGGCTCCCGGTAGAAACCTCCTGAACATCTGGATCATCAGTTATCAGAGAAAAAAGATGAGCACACATTAGCAGGTGCCAGGCTAGTGGCACATCTGTGACATGCCCAACAGTGTTGGAGAAACACTGATATGCAACGTCAAAGTGCTTTATTCAGTGTTTTTACCTGTTTAAAATCAACAGTTCTGTTTGTTTTAGAGAGGTAGAGACCTCTGTGGGTAATTCATCTCCCAGTAAAAATCTCCCAAACAATGAACACCGAAGGAAATCTAAGCGGATGAAGTTTCAGCTGGTTGCAATCTGCAATTGTCCCTGCTTGATGCCACTAAATCCCCCTAAATCTTACACACTGTTCCTTTAACGTGCACCAATTCACACATAAAAATAACAAATGATTTGCCTGTATTTTATATATTATATGCAACATGTAGGTAGATAAACCCTGCTCCTGGGGTATAGAGTGTTTGTTGTTGTTGTCGTGCAGCTGTCAAGCACAGAAAGGTCACAGCAAAAACAAGAGCAGGCAGTAAGCAACATGTGACCAGTGGGCCAGTTCAAAAGCACTGAACATTTCTGCTGTGTTTTTTTCTTGCAGATTTATAGCCTCTAGCTGGTGGTGGACATCTCTAGGTTGTAGCAGACAGCTCATAAAAATGAGTGACAGGTGCTGGGGTGGGAAACTGATGGGGGGGATGGGGGGACAAATAACACACCATCTGCCTCAAAGACAAAACATGCACATTAAATCCTAAACAGAACAATGACCTTTGTGCTATTTTTTATAGTTTTGTTATGTTGATGTTAAGGTTTATGAGGTGAGATGGATCATCTGGGTGGAGCAGCACCCCATCCCCAACCACTCACTTTGATTACCCACTGCCAGAAAACACTATGTTCATGTATGAATAAAAACAAATGTGCTGGGTGTACTGGGAACAGCTGCTGGTGATACAGATGCTGTAAATATTATCCGGTTTCCTCTTTGTTAAGCATTGATGCATGCCCCGCATTAGGTAGCCCCTTTTTTTTTTTCAAAGCTGATAGCACGCAACAACAACAAAAAGCTGCAAAACAGAGCAGTGACTTGTTGATCTCAGGGGCCTTTACTTGACATTTCTAGGTTAGATGGAATGCAGAAATTAGGTTCACAGGCATGAAAGCCACATTCTACATGTGAAATAACAATGCTTAGCTAATGTTTAAAGCTGCACCGATGAATATCTTTATTTTAACATAAGAACAAATCACTATGCGGAATGTAAAAGGCATCACTCTTAGCGACAAACGCACACAAAATAACTTAACTTGGCAGATCCCTTCAGCTCTACAAAACATTTTTGTTCAAAGCAGGTTGCTGTTTTGTTAGAGGGGGGTACTGTATACAGGTCTAGAGGTCGGAACTACTGCAAATGTGAAAAAAGTTCAATGAAGCCTTCTGGTTGCAAAAAAGCTACAATGTCTGATAAAGATTTCCCAACAAACACTGCCTCAAATGACGTCACTTGAATCGGTGTCAGTTAGGACTGAAGGCTAAAATATTTGGGTTGTTGTGTTAAAAAAAAGGTGAGGTTACCAGACCTGTAGCCTGCTCTTCATCTTTGCTTGAGGGTACCAGAACGAGTCTTCCAGGCTTGGGCTGTTTCTTGTTTTGCATACCTTCCTGACATTTCACTGATATATACAGTATATGAGAGTATTTGTGTACGGCCCACGGCATGGCACCAACCCACATTCCGAGCAGTGAGGTTGCCATGCTCCAATCATTCTCTCATCTTTTTCTGAAAAAATAATTAAATTTACTTTGCAAAATGTCAGGAAAGGAAGTATTCTTATAATTATTTGCTTTATTAGACAGAAAAGTCCAATTCAGGTTTATGTCTTTCATTGAACAAAGGCTCAACACTCGAAGCTGCCATCTTTCCCAGCTCAGCTGCCCGTTCTACCAGTGACTAACCTCTGGTGGTGCGTGCTATGCACTACATAAAATACATCCTCAATACAGTATCTCCCTATTAGCTTAATAGAGAGTACCGTTGTGATTTCTAAATATCCTAGTATATTGTAATACTGTGAAGCCTAGAGGCTACATTAGCTGCAACTAGCATACAAACCTAAATCTTAAACCTGTTGGTGGTCAAAATGCATTGTGGGTAATGTAGGCTCCAGGTTTTAGAGAGGAAAAAGAATGCAATACATAACAAAGAAAACTGGATGACTAGACCTGGATGACTGAGAACCTTCACCGACATAAAGAAAATATCTCTGGTGCATTGATTCCAATAGTTCGATAATGTGATAGAAGTGCAATGCTACACATATGGCTATTGATTTTTTAAGTTGATGCATCTAAGTTTTATTTTACCTTTATAAAAACTGGAAATGAATGACATTTACAAAAAGGTATGGTAGTGCAAAAATACAAAAGGTCATTTACTTGTGAAGTAATAAATGCTGCACAATTAGCACTGCTAAATGCTTTCCCTACATTTAGCCTTTTATCCTCTGAAACATAACCAGATTCTTCTCAAGTTTTGAGAGTGGTTGAGGGTTTTATTTGTTTTCCATGCAAAAGTGCCACAACCACTTTCATAAACGTTTCTTTATTCCCCACAAGACCCCAACCCACGCATCAGATAAGAACATGAAACATATTGATGGGTTATATTTGCATGTCACAATTTCCGAAAATTACAGGCTGAAAAGAGCGAGGGTGGCTTTTTTGCAACCAGTGACAGAATCTGTCCCCAGGTTGCTGGAGTGCACTTGAAACAGACCAAGGCCATGTGTTTTAGACAGCCACAACATACGTCTGCTGTTGTCATGGCAGTGCTGTTTGTCCTTGTAATGATTAGAGGAGAGAATGTAGCACACAACGCTGGGATTGTAATACTACCACGAACAGCCTGCAGTAAGCTGTAGACTTAACTAATCCCATACCAATACAACAAAAGACGTCATCTTGCCGACATAACTGACCGACTGTGATGCTGCTCAGTCCAACGGCTGTAACGCTCAGCTGGTGATCTGTGTGTCAGAGCACAGCAGGAGCAGGGATTTTATCTCTGGCCACTGATTATCGACCAACGCTCCGTTCAACTCCACACCAAAATCACAAACCTTCTTTAAATAGCATGCAAAATCAATAGAGTGGTTGAGTCAGTTAAATCAACTGCCTCCAATCAATAAGAGAAGTTAGACTGAACAATGCCTTCATTATACAGAGAAACTGACTTGTGTAGTGAGAGCGAACACGACAACGTGGAAGATAAATCAGATAATACATTTAATATCAACATTCAGTGAAAAGATAATGGAATTTCTATGACCTTTGGCATTTTGGAGTATGTGCAGTATGTGGTGCACAAACACTGACACATACAAAACCTTTTCCCGCATATTTATCCAGTCATACACGGCTTAGAAGCATGAGGAAACTGTGGAATTAATGTGTCCCTTGACATCTAATACCTCCCTCTTTCTAGTGTCAGCAGAAAGCCCTCTCCTCATCACTTCCCTGCAGTTTAGCAGTCCTTTGGCTCTATTACTGATGCTGTCACTTCCTATGTCCAGGACCTGCTGCATCGAAGTCTGCCTGATCAAAATGCTGCTGCCGTCTGCATTGTTAAACTAAGCAGTGGAAGTACAGACTAACTCGGACATCTCTCGCCAGGAGACTGATTAGATCCACATTGTTCTTGCTGGCTTGCATAGTCGCCTCTCGTCCACTCTGGGTGTGTTCTCAGCAGTACCACTCACTAAGAAAGAGACTCCAACAGCACACACAGCACATCTAAGACCTGCATGCATGATGTTCTTTGTGATATATTTTTTTTGTGTGTGTGTGTGAACAGAGTCCACCTTACTTGTATTTCACTGCATGACTTCCTATATCTTGGAATGTCTTTGTCCCACCAAATGGGTCTTACCTAGGGTTGCAAATGGTCTGTAAATTTTCCAGTAATTTCCGAGGGAAGTTAAGCTTGGAAATTTGGGGAATTCTGCACAATTTCAATATAAAAAGCTTGTGCCGTTTAATAGTGAAGGGGTTTAAAAGGAAAATATACATGAAAAGCAATACTTGGTATAATGGCATTTTTTTCCCAGGGTTTGTATGGTCTTAAACCTTAATTTGAAAATAGCAATTTCCAGCCTGATTAAGTTTTTTTTAGAATATATAATATCATATTACACACACACACACACACACACACACACACACACACACAGAGATATATACATATATACATATAAGGCATGGCTTGACAAAGACCAGGAGATGGAACGTGCAAAATGTGGACTGCATAGTTAAATGTTCAACATTTCAAACATGGTAGAGACACTGCTAGCTAGCCATGCTAAAGAAGCTAACATTAAGCGCCAAGCTGCCGCTGCTGCACGGATCAACTGCTGGTGACCCACATGACAGCCGCTGCAAGCTGCAGTGCTTCCCACTCTTCCAGCATCAAACAGGAGACAACTTTGGGTGCTGTGTCCTCAAACAAAGCCCTAACAACAAAGGTACTATGGGTGCTGAAGGTGGAAAATTCTCACTATTCCTGCAAATCATGTGAAGACACAAGCAAGGTTTTTATGTGATGTTCCTCAACTGTCAGATAGCTCCCAGCTTTGCATGTGGTGAACACCAAGTGCTCATACACAACATAAGTCCTTTTGGACTGGCTCCTCATTTCAAGAAACTGACTAGTAAATTTTGACATGGATTTTTATTATTTTTTATGTATACACAGATGTTTCAAAAAATGTATGGTCACAAAAATTTGCCTCAAGGCCATAGAAAAGTTATGGAAATGTACTGGTAAGAACATGTATGAACCCTAGGTTTGGATAAAAGTATGTCCATTTAAATGAAGTGTAACCATGCAGTGCATTCAGCAACACTCTTCCATCAAAAATACAGATAATTTGCCAGCCTCCCATCAAAGAGGCATTCAGCCTGGATAGTGACGATGAGGCATCAAGGTCTGACATCAAGTACGCCCATTAATATGGTATGGAAACCTGATAGAAAAATGATTTTTGGGAGAGAAGTCTTTTTTTGGAGGGGGTTTAGAGGATTTTTGTGCTGTAAAATAAAAGTGCAATACAACGTTAAATTAGTTCGCTCATTTAAACTAGAAGTTCATGTCTGATTATAATATGGGAAGAGGTTTGTTTCCTCTTGTTAAATTCAGCGTGAGCAAATTATCCCTATATACCCCGTGAGTCTTATCTTCATATGTTTTACCTGTAAGTGAAGATGGTAATACTCAGAAAAAGATGTTCCGAAGTTCTTCCATTTAAGAAAGCTCCACTGTCACTGAGACAACACATCTTGTAGCTGCACTGCATTCTGATCTGCATCTGTTTGAGTCTCTTCTATGACAGATTGCTTCTTGTTTGATTGTTGAACATGAGAGCAAGAGAAGCACTTGCTCTTTTATCAATTAGGGACTGACACCAAAACCTAATGACTACCTTTGATGTTTTCAGGTAGATGAACTTTTTTCACATTAACCTCCAACATAGCTGCACTGACAGTACCTTGACTAACATCACATCTACTGAGTGTTGGCCTGTGACCATGTACTTTGAGTCTGGTTATGTATGAATCCAAATACAGTATCTGGTTTAATTATACATATTATATAGGGTATATACAGATTGCGGTAACTGGTTCATGTCCAGCCAGAAAACATATTGTTTTTTTCCTTCTTGCTCATTTTGTCTCATCTTTCTACTGTCTGCCATCAAATAAAAGCAAAAAATCCTCCCCTCAAAAAAAGGTATGTATCTAAATTTTACATCTGACATATTTCATTGTGAGATTGTTAGCAGAAAGTCCATGAAATGGATACTATTTTGTTGCTAATGCACATTGCATGATATAAATGCAATTCACACTGATATTTCGGACATTCTAATAAGATGTCCGACAGTAAATATATAGCAACTATCAGTAATAGGAAGTGATTTAAGTCATGGCACTGGATGATAATCTGTCTGAAACAAAACGTAGGGAGTACACAATTGTTACAAGTACGCAGCAATAGTGCAAAGTTGAATCAGGAAGTCGGTCTGTATGCACGTTCTTAATGAACACTTTTGTTCTCTCTGTCAACAAAGTTTGGCTAACTGAAAGGTTTGTTTAAAACTTACATTATTACCTGACCACTCCTGTTCTTTGTCCAATTTCTGGGGGTTTTGAGCAAAGTCGCATCTTCCCAGATCTCATCAATAACTTTGGTGAGTGAGTGCAATGTTATTATTACTGACAGAGATAATGGTCAAAACTACAACAACAGGACTAACATTAAATGACAATATCATTTCTTTGTGGCACTGCAGCACAAAGTAGAAATACTGCTGCCACTGTTATCACTTTAAGATACTGTAACTTGTGTTCTGCTTTACAAAGATGGTTAAATTGCTGACTGGAGCTATTGAGGTGTCATGATATTTGATTAAAACAGATGCCTGCCAGCCTCTCAGAAACTTGTACTTTCTGCAGCCAAGTATACAGTGTAATTAAATGCAAAAAAAAAAAAAAACACTTAGTATTCAACTAAATCAATCATGTACAGCCAGACCTAATGTATATTACATTACAAAGTCCTCAAAGTGCAAGATAGATAATATCTTTGTATGAGTCACAGTCACACTGTTGCATCACCCTTCAAGGTTGGTCCAAGGAGAGTCAGCGTGCAGCGTCGGGATGGCAGCCTGTTCATCATGATTGGATCAGCAGGCCTTTGCAGGGGGTTAACACATCCCAGCATGCACTCTACTCCCCAGACACCATTCTCTTTCCTCTGCATACATAAGTAATCAAGTGCAAGGCCCCTTGATGTCGATCAACAGCTCAGAGCTACAGACAGTCAGATATCCAATTACTCCTTATGAAGGTCAGGATAAGTGGGGGGTCAATGTCAGATCTGATATTTCGTTAAGACTGTAATTACTAGTGTGTCATTAGAAGCTTAACTACCATGATGAATATGTGACATATCGATTGCTGAATAGATGAGGGCAGAGGTGCAGGTAGATGCACACTATGTCATCATGATAGAAGAGTATGCCAAGGACACACTAAACATGTCATGGACAGAGCCTGTGGCATGACAGATAAAGGTATTTACTTTCTTCATTGTTTAGATTGTTTGTGATGAGTCATCCAGTGAGGCTGAGGGAGAACCCATCAGCTACCACAGGAAGGCACCTTTCCACAATGTATCACTGTAATGGGGCATCCCGCAATGTACGTTTAGCACACATCCCAGTCAAGCTACATTAAACATCAACTCCGTCAGATTAAATGTGGAGAAAAGCTGTGGAGAGATTTGGCGAGGTCAGGTCTCCCATTTTGCCACTAATGACTCCAGCTCATATTGTGGTAATTTCATTACAGCTCCCACTGAAAGCAATTACAGGTCCAGTTGTGACACCTTGATGCCGTCTCTCCAAGATCTCTGTCTGAGCTGCTGCTGGCAAACATTTATTTCCTGTTCCTGTCCCGGTGGTTTCCAAAAAACAGCTGGGAGGAACTACTTTGAATTGATGACCCTACATGGCTGACAATCAAGGAAGGAAACCAAATTACTCTTTGTGACAGTCATCCAAGCAAACACCTCCACAGCCCAGAAGATAACACTGAGTGATTTCAACTGGAAACCCTGGGTTGGACTAAGGCTGTATATTAGAGCTGGATTTACATGAAGTCTGCACCATTTCAAACATAAACTTAACAAGCACAGTCACAAAAAAAACAAACAGAGCTGTTACCTCTATCCATGCAGATTGCATATAGCTGAGGTGTTGACTCAAGTCACATTACTTGGACTCAAACCAGACTCGAGTCACAGATTTACTTACTTCAGACTCAACTTGAAAAAAATCAAAAAGACAAGACTTTCAGCACGACTTGAACTAAAACAGCAATGAAT
>JAPZEB010000025.1:30205493-30216024 GCA_029783705.1 Chaetodon striatus | reverse complement strand
TACCTCTCCGAGCAAATGCTGCATGAAAATTGTTTATTACAAATGTAAAAGCCCTGAAACACCAAGCCCGTAGCCGTACATTGGTCACGTCTGGCTTTTGGTAAGCTAAAATACTAGTATCATACAGCAGATTTTATCAGCTGTAGCTAGCTTGCTACTTAAGCTAATGTTAGCTCCATGAGCTGGCTGACAACATTGTGTCCGACTGACTTTTTAATGTTTCAACCTGACCTATTACAAAATCAGAAAATGACGGTGCATTTCTACTGCATCTGGTGAGAACATCACAGGAAACACTGCTCAAATCAACTGGCTGCTTAATGGGTGTACCCATTGGAAAAGTAGGTTGGTACCAATTGTCTCCTGGACCCTATCTTAGAATGAACCTAAATGAATAAACACGCTGCTAGTTGGGCAGTCCCTGGTTCTCTTCCCGTTGTTTCAAACAGGAAACAGGTGGCCTGCTCATAAACTTTCTGTTGTTCAGTCTATACAGTCTACCAAAAATCTATTGCTGAAAACATCTAAGGTGAGAAACAGGCAATGCCACTGCTGAACCTTGGCTTATTTTAGAACTACACTGCTGAGGTTGAAAGCCTGGTCACAGTTTCATGGTGGTTGTTTTGGTTACGCTAACGGTCTACAGCTTACCCATTTATATCAAGTTGAACAAATTTGTTGGGTGACCATCCCCTGTTAATGACTAGCGAGCATGCTACAAAGCAGCTAACAAACGTGTGAACGTAATGACTGTGCATGGGGCAGTCACAACATTTGAACACAAGTGGTCAGCTGGAGATGCAGGATAGGTACAGGTGTGAACAGTGATGTGTCTCAGCTCTCTAATTGTGACAGTACATCCATCCATCCATCCATTTTCAACCATTTATCTGAAGCTGGAGCAGCAGGCTGAGCAAAGAATTCCAGATGTCCCCCTCCCAAACACCACCTTCCAGCTCATCCTGGGGCTGAGACATTCCCAGGCCAGACGAGATATGTAATCACACCAGTGTGTTCTGGGTCTGCCCCAAGGCCTCCTATCAGTTGGACCTGCTCAGAACAACTCTAATGGGAAGCACCCAGGAGACATCCTAATCAGATGCCCAAACCACCTCAACTGACCCCTTCTGATGCTAAGGAACAGCAGCTCTACTCCGAGCTCCCTCTCAATGTCCAAGCTCCTTACTCTATCTCCAAGGCTGAGCCTAGCCACCCTTCTGAGAAAACTTATTTCAGCCGCTTGTATTCATGACCTCATTCTTTTGGTCATTGCTTAGAGCTCATGATCATAGGTGATGGATGGGATGTAGATGGACCAGTAAATCCAAAGCTTTGCCTTCCAGCTCAGCGCTCTCTTCACCTCTTGTGACCGGATCACCCAAAATGCATGTTTCTACCAGGTCGAAACGGTGCCTCTGATATAGTAGCATCTAGGACCGGCTTTCACACAGCGTGGAAATACAACACAGTAGATGTGCCATCTGTTTTTTAACTACCCTGTAGCTCAAAAAAAGAAATTAGTATGAAATGCTTCTTGGCCTTGGAAATAACCCTGTAGCTACAAAGATAGTGAGCCAGAAAAGCTTACGTTAGACAAACACCCACTTTAATCCATTTCCTTCACTTTTGCTCTTTTATTTTCAGATTTGTAAAGGCTAAAAGAAGACACCACCCTCAAAAACTCAAGTATTGCTCTTTCCCCAGCCCAATGCACACTGCATCATCATATTAGGAAATCCAATGCTTGACAGGCCTGCTGTGCCTTGTTATGTTTGCTAAGCTACAGTATGATTGAACAATTGCTATTTAGGAGATGGGTTTTGTGAATGGTCAATTCCTAACAGATTCAGTATGATAAAAATGTTTTTGTAAATGTTGCACTTGCAGATATTGTTTTTTTCTCACCCATTTGTAGTGAGAAAATGTCACTTTGTCATTTCTTTTCCTAATATAGGCTGTTCACATATAAACTTAACTGAGCAATTTAACATTTCCAGGCTGCAATTTCTGCACACAGCCTCACCAGGTTATATAGCTGAAGGCTGTGAGAACAAAATTAGCTTTAAAAAGGTAATAAGCCAGCACATTATAACCTTATTGATTCAAAATGTAGCCTACTGTTCTATTATAATTCATGGAATAAATTATTCAAGAGAAATTAATTTGTGTTTTCAACAGATGAATGAATGGGCTGTTCTCAGTGACGTATCTAGTACTAAATATAAACCAAACCAAAGCTGTGAACTGTTTCACCTGGGATTAAAACAACAAGAAAGAAACAACCAAAAGCATTTTGTTTTGATCCACCTAACCCACCTTACACATACTGGCTAAGCCAGGTTGACCACTTCTATCTTGCAGTCAACATCCAGAAAAGCCAAAGTGATAAATGATTTATGCAGACTGTACGCTAGCACAAGCCACATTAAAAATACAGAATGTACACACAACCATGGAGGACTGTAAACTGGGTTTCCTAAATTTTCCACAAAGGCTTTGTGAGAGTGTTTACAATTCAGTTTAAAGAGTTCTCTGTGGTCTACCTATTAAGAAATGTGGTGGCTGAAAATAGCAACTCCAAAGTGTATATGGGTAAAAAAAAATACTGTGCCTCAAATTATATGATCCACACACTTAACAGTGAACAAATAAGGACGGGGAATTTTTTGTGACCTGATATCAACCATCACCTTTCTTCACATCAATGTCTTTTCAAATCCAAAGTCATCAGTAGAACATAGCTGACCAGAAATGTCAGCCATTATCAACAGAAGCCATTTTAAAAACGCCCTGAGATTTCTGCTGTCTTTTTTTTCTTTTGAGTTGATAAGAATAGATCAAAAGTGACATTGTGCTGACCTTTTGGTGCTGAACATCTTGGCAGCGTCTTCTTTCTCCTGCTCAGAGGCTTTGCGAGGTCGTGGTTTGATGTTGACTTTTCAAACCTGCAGGAAGCACGCACACACAGATGAACACACACATACATACAAAGCAAAAAGACAGGGACAGGGGACAGAAGGAGAGAACAGTGAGATTTTCAGCATCACAGTCAGGTCGCCCTCAAGTTGTCTGAATGCCTTGGCCACACTGACCCTCAACAACCTCCATTAGCTGGCCTCCAACTGAGCGATTCAAATTGACTGGGCATGGCAGGAGGCAATGAGCAGAGCATAACTCAGCCAACATGACAAAGACAATACATGGAGTCAAATGTCGACTTTAATAATCATTTGCTTTACTTCGTGACAACAGCACCAATTTAAAAGCCGAATGGAATTAATTAGCACTGAAGCTCAACTGGAGCGACGAGGAACAATTAAAATGCAATTAAAAAGGAGGACTTTATAAATGCTTGTGTAGGCAAACATGTCACATGCAGGCTATTAAGTGGGACAGTCTCTGAATTGTTAAACCCCTAAACTGGCTCTCTCTCTAGATGTCTGTGCTATACCTACCACATTGTATAATGGCTAGGAGTTAAGGTTATCAGAGACTGTGGAGGAGGAGCTGGAGTAAAAGAAGATAGGGTTCAATAATTAATGTCTATGCAGGCCTCGCTTCTCACCCTCTCCTGTCTGTAATGAGATGAGTGGAGGGCCAGAGGGAAGGAGGGAAGGAAAGGGAAGGAGAATGGGGTGATTAAAGCGCCCAGTTCGGCCCCATCTACCTTCTCCCCCCCCTTCAGTTAGACACACTGACATGCACGCACATACACACCATCTCATTTATAACACCTGGAGTGTGATTCCTCACTCCTACACAGCACAGGGAGCAGGGGAGAGCTGAATAAGCAGGTGTAAAGGTTAACAAAGTAGTGTGACACTGGAAACATCTGATAATTCATTCAGGTGACATAGAAACCGCAGATATACTCAGTTCTGTTAGTAATCTAAGGCAGTGCAGCAGCCAACTTTGTGGCTTCTATGATTCACAGACGATAACAGAGGCAAGCAGCCAGAAAAATGTTATACAGAAATTTTAATTTCTTCATATTGTATTTGGCAGAGTTTTACAGACGAAAAATGTTTTAAATACAGCCCAAGGTTAAGATTAATTGTTCTGACACTGCATTACTGTCAAGGTATGACGTGCATTTGATAATGCAATTAGCTGGATTAAGGATTAAAGTAGTCTCCCTGATGGAAACCAAACAAAACACACATCTCTGATAAGGGTGAAAGCTATTGTCAGCAGTTTGTCACCAGTTTCACTCTCCAACAGGGGTGGCTTCACCACTGTACAAAACATATTTTATCAGACTAAAAGTCTATAACCATGCTAGCAGCTCTGTCAGGCTATGGTATATGAATGTTGCATTCACGCTAGGGCTTCACTATTAATTGAAATATTATCAAAATCCCAATGTGGCCAAGTGTAATATCCAAATTGCAGGAACTGCATTTTTTTGGTAAAGGTAAAGTTATAAATGAACATGCTTGCCAAAGATCCCACCAAAATTACATCATAATCATCATGTTCATTCTTTGCAGTTAATATGAAATGCGAAAATGACCATTCCTGCTTAAATCGCTATTCATAGCCTATCGCAATTGCAATATCCATCAAAATAATTGCAATTTAAAAAAAAAAGTTTTATAGCCAGTCATTCATATGATGTTAAAAGAACAAGAAAAATACAGAAACTTCGCTTAACTCCATGCCTTATTCCAAGACAGTTACACCAAGAAATTAGCTTTGAGCAACATGCTAACGTCATTTTACCAACCTGCTCCCATTGACAAAGCTAACATGCTAATGTTTAGTAAGTGTAGTATGCGATAATAGCCGACTGAGTTTGGCATGTTAGCATGCTAACATTGGCCAGTTTGATGTAGACTAAAGCCAGCAGTAATAAGAATTACATTTATTTGCAGTTTCAGATGGTTAGACCAGTAAATTAGCTTTGAGCAAAATGAAAGTGTCATTATGCTAAAATGCTCCCAGTGACAAAGCTAACATGCCAATGTTTAGTTTGCTATGATAGCCAACTGAGTTTAGCATGTTAGCATGCTAGCATTAGCCAGTTAGACACAGGCTAACACCAATTTTAATGACATTTATTTGCAGTTAGGCCTCTTTGGTCATAGCAATAAAATAAATTTGATGTGAAAGTGCGCTGCTCACATTTGTTTGCAGGCTAGCTAATGTAAGCCAATTGCTGCAGCATCTTAAACAGCATGAAAACATACCTGCAAATGTCACTTTGGTCCATTTGGATGTAAATGTGGTCGTTACTTTTCAATACTAATGCTAACAACACACTGTCTGCCAAAGTTTACTTTATTACATTTTTTTTTTACATGTTCCCCTGCAGGAGATCAGCCTGCCAGCTGCTGGCAATCAAACACAACATGTTGAGACAGAAAAAGACCTTTTCTTCTTCCTATTAATAATCTAAAAATTCTAGTAAATTACAAAAGACTGACAATGTGCAAAAAAAGAATGACTGAATGTGCTCTGTTCAGTTGGACTTTAAAACCACAAATGCAGCCTTCTGGTGTCACCAGAGGAAAAGTCAGGGGATCACCAAAGTTATTAGGATATATCCTCTGGGTACCATGCATGTCTGCACAAAATTTTGTGGTGCTCCATCTGATAGCTGTTGAGATATTTCACTTTGGAAAATCTTTGGACTTTTTAGCAGTACATCATATTTAAACAGGTTCTGTTTTTTATATCTGAAACATTTCACATCATAATGGCAGCAGGGGGACGTTAATGAGATGAGAAATACCTCGCCATAAAGGGCTGCAGGTACATGCACACTGACAGCCAATTATTATAAAATATTTCATTTCATTAAAGTGAACTGTTTATCTAATCTGAGGGAAAATTCAGAGCCCAGGGAGTACAGGGAGATAATTTAAAAGAGTCGCATAATTTCCTTTTCCATTGCAGCTAAAATGTGACTCATCCTCCCATTCGTCACAGTGTTCCAGGGCTTTAAAATTGTTACAGACTGCTTTGCCCAACCCAGCATTTCCCACAGAAAAATAATAACAAACCTTAAAAGCTTCCAAGTATCTATACTGCACCAAGACAAAAACTGAAATTGTGTTTGAATCTGTGATTATATGAAGCCTCATGTGAGCACTAACCAATAAGTTTCTTATTCAAGCACTATACCTTCAAATGAAAAGCAACTTAAAGCCAACTAAGACAAGAGGGGAGACAATACTATATTGTCAAGAGGTTAAGTGCATCTGACTGCCTCTTTAAAGTCATGTGACATTGCATTTGAATATTTTTTTCTTCTCCATATTTTCTGTAAACTGTGAAGGCAGACATCCACAACCTTTCATGTTCCATTTGTTTAGAAAGGCTAAAAATGCAGAATGTACAAAACTGGTATTTGGTTTTGACCTTGTCACTCCCTGCAAGGATACACCAAGCTCATCTCAGGAAAACTTGTACTCAGAGCCCACAGGTGAGTGCTGGGATGGAGGTGGGGCTAATGAAATCTGTGTAAGAACAGCAGCAGTAGCAGTAAATGATTAAAGCGCTTTCGTCAGCGTTTTCAGGGGACTTTTGCATTCAAAGTTGATATTGAATTATATTCAATTATTTTTTAAGTTAAAGCCAGTAGCGTATGTTATGTGCAGCACACTCAGATTTTCTGCTTGACCCATCTTGCAGGTTTGGTTGCAACCATTTAAAGATTTACAATGAACAGACCATTAGTTTGTTCTGTCACTCAGTGACAGATTGGTCATAAAAGGTCATTTCTCCTTTCTGAGTGCCTGTGATCAGTCGTTTATTAGCAAATTTGGTGTGGTTCAATTTCAGAATCAGTGTTAGATAACTGACATTCCTCAGTTTTAGATCATTTCCTGCTGTGCAGTGGGAGTAAAATGATAATTAAATGTACGCTGTTTGCGTTTGAAGAACTGAGTTTGCTGGACGACAGTCAACATATCGTTTTAGCTTAGTTAAGCAGCAGATGAGGAACAAGGCGCTGAACAACAATTATCTGGAGACCTTGTGTGATTCAGACACTGAATGGACATGGCTGTGTTTCATGCAGCAAATTCACTGGGATACACAAAGCCTGTGTTTTGCTTAAATCTACTTCACCAAATCCCAAATTTGCATCAAAAATGCTATATTATGCAAAAAAAAAAATCACTCAGTTGACTAACACTGGACTAAAAATTTAACTGGAAAAATGAGTGCAGATCTCCTGCAGGTGTGATTGAGGGCATTTGTGGAACTAGGGAGTGGAAGAAAGAGGTGGCTAGAAATAGGGATTTATTCATATCGTGCCTAATTTTAGTGGATTATTACATATTGGGTATTGATATAATTTGCAGGTGCTCTGGTTCAAAATGAGACCAAACTTTTCTGTGGACATCAGTTTTTGAGCCACAACAATGGCCAAAATGTGGCCAGCAGATAAGGCTTGATATTAGCTAAATCCATCACCCTTGATGCCTTTTACTATGTGATTTTGTTGATCACTTGCAGCCCCTACTGGCTGGGTGAGAGGAGTGAGGAGTCAGCAGCCATTGACGGTTACGGAAAATGAATGAATGAATGACACACACAGCCTTGCCTCACAGCAAGAGGGTTCCTGGTTCGCTCCCGCACCGGGAGCCTTTCTGTACGGAGTTTGCATGTTCTCCCCGTGTCAGCGTGGGTTCTCTCCGGGTACTTTGGCTTCCTCCCGCAGTCCAAAGACACGCAGGTTAATTGGTGACTCTAAATTGTCCGTAGGTGTGAATGTGAGTGTGAATGGTTGTCTGTCTCTATATATCAGCCCTGTGATAGTCTGGCGACCTGACCAGGGTGTACCCTGCCTCTCGCCCAATGTCAGCTGGGATAGGCTCCAGCTCCCCCGCGACCCTGAAGAGGATAAGCGGTTTGAAAATGGATGGATGGATATTACAGATGAGGCAGATCTGCATGGGACTAAGAATACGTAGCATATACAGTGGTTGCAAGGGCATCAGTACATCATTAAGTCTCCAAAAGGTTACATTGGATATCGGCTCATTTGTATGGTATATTGGTCTTTCTGCACTATCACAAATGCATAAACCTACACCATAACAATGACCCAGTGGAGCCATGTGGTTACTCCTGACATGAGCGGACCTTGTCTACTTGTATCTCAATGGCAAAAGAACCTTGTTTGAGGATGTTTTTCTTGCCGAGCTTCATTAAGCCAGCCTTGTGTTTCAGCTTAATTGTCTCCGCGCGTGCAGAGCATCCTGACAAACACTATCAGCATCCAAGCATGTAATGGATTGAGGCGAATGCCTCAGACAGACAGAGGGACAGCAGGTATCGCCGGTGCTCGGGTGTGCACTTTTGCTGGAAGCTGCCGGCCGTAAAATAACAATGACACAGGGGCAATGTGTTCAGCCTAACGCACGCAGCTTTAAGTTCAGGGCTGACAGAGCTATTTCACACACAACAAAGATGAGCTAAGCATGTACCCAGCGCACTGTTAACACAAACAACTGCAAACACATCAGACCAAATATGCCGAGGCAAACAGAGTAAATTCTATCCGCTGTATCAAATCCATACTGCTTTAGATGTAAATTTAAATCCTCCCTGACGCTGGGTTTATGAATGACGAGAGGAGAAGGTAAATAAAGATGTGCTGGTTCCTGGATGAAATCCAGAGTGTGAGCAGGAGAAGTGGAGTATTGATCAGAGGCAGGATTAGCTGGCCCAGCATGCAGCTAAATCAGTAACAGCCATGAAGGAGCACAGAGTAAAGAAAACAACCCAACACCAGCCATGCAACACAGAATAGCTCAAGTATTTCAAAGCAAGGCATGGCGGTTTGCTTTTCCAATACTCCTCAGAAACTTTCAAGAAAGAGCAGGAAAGGCTGAATTCTGGCCACTCTAAACAACTCAGATAGTGTAGGCAATACCCTTTTGTCTAAATCAATTTCTATTGTTGGGTATGTTGACTGTATTGATACTTGCCATAGGCTTGAAGGGTGAATAGTTCACTTACAGTAGATGCAACTGCACAAGATTTCTCAGTGTGTAAAAATGTCTGGTGCAGCTTTAATATGTTTCCTTACAGTATAGCACAAAGTAAAGCACTCAGTGAAGTGAAACCAATGCCTATTTTGAAATTCTGAATATTTGGTGGGTATTAGATTCTAATATAGTCCAGTAGCTGCAGTGGCATTTCAATCAGGCACTGATTCGCTGCAGCGATATGACTCATCTTCCCTTCTGTTCTCCACTCCTGTCCCCTGGTTGTCCCATTGTCTGCACCTCACCATTGTTTACATCTCTCCCCCTCCGGTCCCTCATCTCTCCTTTCCACCCAATTCATTTCCTTGGCTGTGTCTGGCGGCGCACACAGAGCCTGATTGCAATACGTTTCCTGAACTAATAGGGGTCACATTAGCCTGGCAGGAAACACAATGCCATTATGGAAATGCTCAGTCAATTACTTGGCAACGAATAAACACCCTCTCTGTCATTTTTGACTCTCATATTTGCGTTGGGCTTATGGTTGCAATGCATGGTTGTTATCTGCTCAGGGGCATCTTATCTGCATCTGCTGGAGGAACCCTGCAATTTGCTTGAGGTCAGTCATGCCATTGCTGGATTGGTGGGTTGCCCTGGATGAGAGCATTTCCCCTGCAAATAAAAAATCTCAATGCAAATTTTGGCAGTCAGTGGGAAGGGATAATGGATTCATCATGTTTGATTCCAGTGTCCAAACATCACATAGCCGTAACTGTATTCCTGTATCAACACTATCTTCAGGGTAATTTAGACTTAAGAATGACAACAAATTTATGTTTAATTTGGACAGTGTGTTTCTTTTTAGTGACTGTATTGATTTAGACAGAAAGCTAAAAATATAACTAGATATCAAAGTAAAATAACTTTAACACATTAAGGGGTTCAAACCAACTAATGGATCAGAGTTCTCCAGTTTACTTCCTCATTTTCCACCATCTAATAAAACACCAGGAGGCTCATTCTAGTATGAATCATAACAGCTATATCTTTTATAGACAGCGGGCTTTGGGTAATATTATCTATGCTTATGGGAATGCCACTGCAATGAGGTTAAAATATGGAAGACTATAAATGTTTCTTAAATTACCATCTCCACTAAACAGAATAGGAGCTCGTGCTGGCTGATTTCATTTAATATGTTTTATTAAACTTTTTAAATGTGGTCCCATAATGAATTTGAATACAAGATAACAAGGTAAAAAAAAAAAAAAAACATTCTTGTAAAGTGAGCCCCCTGAAACACTAACGGCTTGAGGAAATTGTTGTACAGTTCTAAATATATACTATGAGATATGACAGAGACATGGGTTTATGTACAAAATGTACAATTTTTCCACTTGTGCATTTGAATTAAGCTGGTTAGTCTAGACACTGCGCAGAAAACTATTTCCACCAGCTTTCGCTGACTTTTTGACTCTAGGCAGTCAGAAATTAAAGCACATTATTTAACGGTGAGGGAAAAAATTGATTCTTTAGATGCATTGTATTTTCTCTTGAAAAATTACATCTCAATGCAGAAGAGTCAATAA
>JAPZEB010000025.1:30153647-30166037 GCA_029783705.1 Chaetodon striatus | reverse complement strand
GTCATCATCGTGTCACCTTTTCAAGAAGCTAGAGCCTAGACCTCATGCATTCTTACACGTTCAGGTAATGGAAAGCTCTATGTGTCGTTAAGTTCCTCCTCACAGAGTGGTCATGACATCACGTGGCTTGCCTCTGTTCCACTCAATGTAATCTCTTGTTTTCTGTTTCTTTAATTGGCTTTACTGAAAACAATGACGCCTGTTCCTGCAGTTTACATTCCATATTCAAAGACAAATCTATCATAGCACTTTCTATTAGAAATGTAAAATTTTCTGACATAAGCAAAGTAAAACAATGGTATCTTGTGAGCACAGACAAAACTGCAGCTCCCATAAAACTACAAGCATGGCAGTGAGAATACTTATGTCATCATAACCTGATTTTGTCTGTATTCATTAAACTCACCAACAATCTCTTCTAAAGTCATTTTCTAAAGGTACACAAACTCTCAGTTACTATTTGTAAACAGTATTGGCAGCAAAAGTGAATGCCAACCCCAGATTCACTCCGCTTGTCGTTTTGCCTCACTATATCAGCATTTTTTGTTTTGGTGCTGTGTCTGCCATTTTTCCAGCTTTCTCTTGGATGTGTGCTGCTTATGTTCAGGTACTTTGTCGCTACCTTTTATAAAGTCTGACCTCACCTGGGCGCTGAAAATAGGAAGATTCAGGCAGAGGGTAGGGACTCTGTAGAGCAAGGTCTCTGCCACACACTTCTTGGTGGTCATAAGTGATGATTGACTGGGATAACTTTTGTTTGAGTCCATACGTGTTTTTTTTTTTTAGGAAAATCCTGCATGTAATACCTTAAGCTTTCCAGTTTAATCTCTGCATGTGATAGTTAGCCAGCAAACATTTAGGGCTTCTAGGAAATTATGTTTCTTAAAGGCATAAATATTAAATAAACAAGAATATTGGAAAACATTCTGATATAAACATATGAAGTGAGCCATACTGTTGACGAAGGCTCTGTTCCAGGACTCGATTGATAGCTATTAGCATAATTACAAAATGTCAATGGGAATTTAAATACGTTTCTTAACTTACTGATCAAAATTTGGATGTTCCAGTTTCTCTTCTGCTCTCTACAGTGACTGTCTCACTTAGAAGTGTTTTCAGTCATCTTTTAGTTTCGTCGACACAACATGAACAAAGACATCAGATAACAAACAAGTACAAAAATGTCAAACATTAACACGATAATGTCTGAGATTTATTTTCTTTGTAGTAGAATTGCAAAAATGCAGGTGACAAGGCAATCATATACAAGCACCAAACCAACACAATAAATACCTTCATGTACATCATCAGTAAAATCACTCCATGCATGGCACTCCATACTCATACAGGTAAGTGTTCACTGGTTGGTTGAGTCTGTTTCCAAACGGTCACTCATTTGTTGTCATGTAGTATTTCACAGATTTTACACTATACTGTTTTGTTTTGGTGTCAACGCTGTGTTTTACTTTTACTTTTCTTTAAGACCATTTTTTCCTGTGTAAAACCATGTAAGACTTGTGCACTGCACATTTATATTTGATTATGAAATTATGGCCTTGTGCTTTGCTTCATGAAACATTTTGGGTTTAATGTTTCTGTCTGTGTCAACTTTTTGCTGCGATGAATCTCTGACCGGAGTAAGATGTTATAAACATTCAGGGCTCAGCCCAAACACAGGGGGGGTCTGGAGGAGATTTAATGTCCATTTACGGCAGTGGTATGCACAGTTTTTCATTTTTCCATCTGAGATAATAGAGTGTCTAAAAATCCAAACTTGATTTTGGAAAAGCACAATAGTTGCCAAGAAAAAAATATATATAATCCTGTAGAGTCTTCATCCTATTTTGTATCTAATTGTTCTTAAACTTTCTTCATCATTTTGAACCATAACACATCAAGTGTTGATGATGACTAATTTTTCACTCCTGTCTCCTAAAGAGAGGCAAAAATTGTGTGTTACTATTTTTAAGTTACATAACATAGGTAGGATAAGAATTTGGCATAAACAGCATTACTAATCTTGAAACCTATTTTTACTGGAGTAGAGTTCACGGACTGAATGTTTAGCTGACAAATCTGCTACATTTGAATCCATGCCACAATAATCTGGGCTGCTGTAATTGCAAATCAAGGAAAACTCGACAATGCCAAGTAAATGCGGTCCTCAATACTCTGAACTGAATATTAGGCAAACAGAGGAACATTTAGTCAATTTTCTTACATTTCTTCAGGGAATATTATTAGGATAAACAACATGGGCATATATTATTATCTGAATGACACAAAGGTATTTTAAAACCCTAAAACAGCTGAAACTTTGAGACAGTATTTTGAGGGCTGGAGCCCCAGAAGCCACCCCCCTGCTCCGCCCCTGATGTTGATTTTAACTCACTCAAGATTATAATTCTTTAAAATATGGCCAAGTTGTCCTGTCTGTGTGAGAGTGAGAGGCCTCATCATGTACCTGTCCACGTCCATATGCCCTTCTTTTTGTAATAGTCTCATGAAGTCTTTGCAGTGACCAGTTTTTTAAAAAATGTTCCTTTGGCGTAATAGTTAGTTGAGCCTCATGTAATAGTCCGTGTTTAAATGTTCTCTGTTCATTGTAATAGTTGGCAGAAGCTCGTGTAATAGTTCGTGTTTTGTGTGTGAGCAGGCTCTCAGGTAACAGAGGCCCTGCATATGAAATGAGATGGTAATGAGGAGGAGGAGGGGAGCCTTATCACTACAGGGCCAAATTCCGACAGTGAATTGCGCAGTTGTAACAAAAGTAACAGAGCGTCCATTCAGCCTGCACTAATCCAGATGGGAAAGTCAAACAGCAGAAAGTCCACGGCACAAACTCATTTCATCACTTTATTAATTTAGATATTGCCTCCTCGCTCCTGTGGGGAGGGAAAAAAAAGAGCCCCTCTGAAATGACCAACATCGGTGAGGCGTTTTGCTCTACATGGTTCCCCCACTTCGTCTCCTCCCGTTATCTGTTTAATTCATCCCGCCAATCTTGGCTGTCTTTACCCACTAAATTTCCCTTTGACACGCATGCCTTGCTTCGCATAATCCTCACTCCGGGGCAGAATTAAAAATGGAAAAAAGAGGAGGGAATAGGACAGGTGGCTGGAGAATCCTTGAAATAATGTTCAATGCCAGACCCAGGAATGATTTGACCAGATTCGAACTAGGGGGCTGATAGGGAAAGAGGTTTTTTTCCCCCCCTTTATTTTTGGAATCAAGGGGTAGTAAAAGGGTGACAGGTGGAAAATGTGCAGAGACTGAGAAGTCCCTTAAGAGCCAGGTCGAAGAGTCAGTTCTAAATTGTGGTGCCAGAATGACTTCGGGGGAAAACTGTGGCAAGGAAGATGAAAATGTCAAAATGTCACTCTGCGGAGGTCTGATTTGAAAAGTTTTCTCTGTCTGAGTGAAGACTGAAAATTAGAACAGTCAACTCTCTCCCCCCTCCCTCTGCATGTATCTATTATTGACCTGCAGGCACTGAATATGGCAGATATGTTATCTTTACACAGCCATTTGTAGCAGTTGAACAACCATTCTCTGCTGTTTGTATCAGCTCGATCTGACCAATCAGTGCAATCATGCTTTGCCGGAGCACAGCTTTATATGTCAAGCTACAGTTATTTAGGTAGCAACGTGTCATATCAACTACAGATGAAATGGGTTCCTTTACAACAGAAAAGTGAATGTTTATGATGTAAGTTTGATATGATCAGTATAATGGCAGTGAAGCAGCCAGTCTGTGTCAGTCTGAACCAGTCTGTTGTAAAATGAAGTGTACTGTAACATGCACTACTGGCTTGTGCTGCGATGTAAGATACTGTTACAACTCAAGTATTAGTAAGTTTTAGTTCTGAACTGAAAAGTCAATTGGAAGAGAAATGAATCATTGACAATTCTGAGAAACGATCAGTTGTTTTGACATTTATCAAGTGGCAAGAGGCTACAGCCATGCTAGCATCAAAGGTGGAGCACTTTGGTAGCCTGATGGGTGATGTGCATACCACATACAAATAACTGCAACGTCTGTAGTTGTATCAGTCTCTCCCTCCAAGGACTGGGTATTGGCGCTCAGTATCTTAATTATCGACTGAAATAACCCAGTACCAGGTAGTACCAAAACCTCACCAGTGAAACAATACCTGTAAGGTTTTACTCACAGCCAGTCTTTGCAAGCATTCTTCGATTTAATGCGGCATGTGATTGGCCACCTACCGCAGCAGCTACAGCCCATACAGTCTGTGGTATTGTGAAGCTGAGTGTGGTGTATTTGATGGAGTTGACACTTAAACTTGCCAAGATGGCCCCAAAACGTTCGAAAGTATAGCTATACAGTACGACATGTCTGGTGGCATTTTATGCAACTGAATGCTTCCATGCACATGATGGGTATTGAATGAAGAAGAAAAAAAAACGTTATCAAATGATGTACTTTATTGGTATCAGTATCACTTTAAGGCTACTGGTATTGATGCTGGGATTGTAATTTTTTAAGCAATACCCAACCCTACTCTCCCCACATCTCCTGTCTGTATATCTACTGCCACTACCAAGTATAGGCAAAACAAAGCTAATGAATCTCCAAAGTTTATGAAACTACATGAATGTATTTACCACATTTTAATGCAATCCATCCAATAACTTGAGACATTTCACTGAAAAACACAAATACCAACCTCATGGTGGCATTTTGTGCCCAAAGGCCATATTTAATATGATAAGGAAAAATGCTTCAAGCCTTTAAAAATTTTGGAATGTGGTACGGACAAACTGTGGGCAAGTGTTCAACTTTGACATTTTTAAATCACAAGATAAAAGACACTTTTATTAATGGTCAAAGTTAGGATTTTGAAAATGAGGGAAAATGTGAAAATCATATTTACCAAATGTTTTCATTATGAATTTTTTTACAATGCATATTTGTGCATATCTTTAATATTCAACTTGTTATGAGTTCATAGATACCAAATCCTTGATGGTTGTCCTTGTAGTTTCTGAGATACAGCTATTTCCTTATCATGCTATATTTAGTCTTCGGGCACATGAGACCACTGTTTTTTTCCCCCTTAAAATATAATCAAATATATATTAAAAAGAACAGTAGTCACATGTGCTCAAAGACTAAATATAGTATGATAAGAAAAACTCACTTTCCAGCCAAACAGTTTGACTGATTTTGAACATCTTTTCAGATTTGTGTTAAAGCAAGCCCAGAGAACACTCCAGATTTTTAGTTGCTGACACAGATGGGTTTAGGAAAAAATCAGGGTATCACGGGTCCTTTTATAGACAAGACAGTTTAACCAATGATTTGGTAAACAATCAATATATGGTCAAATCATTAAAAATACATTAGTTGCATTGCTGAAACATATCAGTTTATATTTTATTAGGGTCATTCATATTCATTTATGAGGTATTAAATGTAGTGTAGGACTGAATATAGCAGAAAGACACTGATACAGGCACAGAGGAGCACAGAGCTGTAAGTCTGGCCCAGATCAGGAGTAAGACAAAGACAGGGGACGAGTGTTTCCCGGTGCAGGGGGGCTGATCTACAGTGTGTTGGCTGCGTGTAGGGGCAGGCTGCGCAGCGCGGCGATGGCGGCAGCAGGCGCACGGCACTATTGATTGGGCTCCACAGGCTGAGACCAGCCAATTCAGAGCACCAGTGAGCCGAGACCGATTGGGCCTCCTGAGTTACAAAATCCCACAGCTCTTCTTCTCTCATCTGCCAAAAAAAAAAGAGTATTTCTCATTCCCCAGGCAAATGTTTTTGAAGAGAAAGTTTGAGATTTTGGGTTGAAAGAGGCTGGAGGAATTGTATGACTTTGCTTGAGTCACTGGTATTGTGATCAGAAAATCACCCTTTTTGTATTAGAGCCATTCAGAACGTTATGTTGTTGAGCAGCACAAATTAAAACTGACTTGATCTTTTGTTTACAGGCCAGGTACTCTGAAGACTATTGGAAAAAATATTATAAAGACTTACTTTGGCATTGATGGTTACACTTAAAAGCTGCACTTATCAGTTGTTTTTATATTAACAGTTGATCAGATGACTAGTGTAATTTGAAATGGGTCTCTGTTATCGATGAACCTTTGTAGTCTCCCATAGCTCTTGGTGCCATTTTTAGTGAAAAAAAAGATTTATTAAAGATGTATTCATGTGTTCTGGATGTGTAAATAGGAAAATATTAGTATAGCATGCAGATAGAACATTTTATAATGCTTTAATATGTAATTGCAATGTTTTGAGCAGAGATGGGGACTCGAGTCAAAAATTTGAGGACTTCAGACTTACTTGACTTACACTGATAAAAGACTTGACCTGGTATTAATGACTTAAGAGTTTTGACTAAAACTTGAAACAGATGACTCAAAAGGACTTGACCTTTTCTATTAAGTATTTACTTTTTTTCTAGATATTGAGAAGTCACATTTCATTTTTGAAACATGACGAGGGGATTTCTAGTGCAATGTGTGCAAACCTGGCAACCTGTTAGGATGTGGCAGACGAGCAGTGGCCAACACAAGAGGCAGCAATCTTGGAGGGGGACTAGTCCAAAAATGATAACATTTAAAATCAAGGATTATGTTGTCGATGATGTTAGTCAGAGGAGAGCAGTGGTATTCAGAGTCTGCAGCTCAAAAATCACTGACATGACCACCACAACATCCAACTTCATCTGGCACCACAAAACCCACAAAGACAAGAACATGATTGTGTCTTAGCGTGTATTAGTGTATTGGCTGGTCAAACCCTAACAAGAAAACTAACTCCAAATTAAAGCTATGTTTGACTTTTTTATTATGATTTTACATCTCCACTCCCCATTGCTCATTGAAGAGGATTCTTATTGATTGCCACAAATTGTCAAATATTAGTGAGATTCATAAGGTGTTAACAAGCTGCAACAGTTTTTGTTGATGTTCAAAATAAAACATTCATGACCACTGTCTTTTAACTGGTTTGAATGTGGAAACTGGGGTATATTATTAGAATTTCACATGACTTGACTTGTGAATTGCTTGACCTGAGCAACGACTTCATTGATTCTCATTACAGTGACTTGTAGCTTGCTTGAGACTTGAAGGTTAAGTCTTGAGACTTGCTTGTGACTTAAAGCTTAAGACTTGAGAGTTGTTTGAAACTTGAAGGTTAGGACTTGAGACTTTCTTATGACTTGAAGGTTAAGACTTGAGGCTCACCTGTAACTTGAAGGTTAAGTCTTGAGACTTACATGTGACTCAAAGAGAAAGACTTGAGACTTGCTTGTGACTTGCATGTCTGATTTTCTACCGCCTCTGGCTTTTAGCTTCTCCTGTTGCCCACAAGTGGCCACAATCAATCAATGCAGCTATAATATCCAGTATGGGTAAACTGTAGACCTTAATAGTTGAGTTTGTCTCCTGCTGAAGTTAAATGTGTGTGAATTTATGTGTGTGTTTGTTCAGGTATGGTAAGCTGTTGCCCTCACTCCAAGCCAGGCAGTTTTCAGCAGCTACAGGGCTGAGCCGCATGCTGATTATCCTGGGGGCGATGGAACCAACTATTAAAGGAGAAAATGTCTCAGAGGAGGTCATCCAGCGCCAGGTCAGGCTAATAAACACACACACGACCACACACACACATTACAATGAAGTATGCCCCAAAGGCTGTGACATAGATTCTTCAAGGAGTTAAAAAGAAAATGATTCAGAAATATTTTTCAGTTTATCTCTTTTTAATGTTGTGTCACTCAGAATGTGGCACAGCAGGTCAGGGACGATTAAGGGATAAATATATCCACCCATCAGGGTAGAAAGGTGCTATCATACCATGGATGTTTACATTTCTGTAGTCTGAAGACAAGACTTTGGTTTGTTCCTTTGCTCAGACAGTTTCTGGGCTTCCTAATTAAGCATATGGAGGAAGAAGTGATAGGCCCTCCTCCCATCTTTCCTGTACAGCCACAGGATGGTGCTAGTGTGAGAATAATCACGTCTCCTCCTCAGCACAGATACCAGCGGATGATGATTGCAGAGGCGTTTGTCTTCATATCATCAGAGACTGTGAATTTGGCATGATATGACGCCAGACGTCATTTTAAAATAAATGAAAATTGAACCCCGTTCCCGGAGCTGACGTGACACTGCAATTGCACTGTATCTTCTGACGCCTGCTATATTGTAAACTCAGCCTTTTGACAGGTCATACAGTCTGTGAGGAAAAGGCTGTTAATATAAGCTACATGCTTTTTGCTGTGTATTGCAGATGAAGTTTCGCTACAGGAGAGGGTTTTTATTTTTTGTGCTTGTCCGCACTCAGATCTGCCGTGAATCTGTTTTAAAAACACACACACATACATACAGCTGTCACACTCCTGCCTGTCATGAAGTCCTGTAGTTATTTTTTACTTGTTATGGAAAACATCGTAGGCAGAGGAGAGGTAATGGATTCTGGTGATGAACAACAACCAATATCTATGGTAACATGAAGTAATGCTATAGACTGACACCTTATTACAGCAGGGGGACAAACACTCATGTTGGGAGCATTAGGGACACAGAGACAGAGAGATTATTGCAAGAAAGCTAATTTCGTAGTTGTTGCATTTAAAGCTTTTCTTGTTTGGGGAAGCAACTTCAGTGACCCTCTGAACACTCCTAACATCCGTTCAGTGTTACCTTTTCGCTGCAGCTGTCTGTATGATGCGATGACGCCTGCCTTGGGATGGACACAAACAGTTCGTTAAGACGCCTTGTTCTCTGCTGCCAGCCACCCACGATTCGATGGCAGTAGTGATGAGAGGACCTATTTCAGCTTTTCAAGTATTACAGTTGTTGCCAAGGAGATAAGGACATCATTGTGCTTGAATTCTCCAAGGACGGAGAAAGGTTTTGTAGACAGGCTAGTGAAGGTTATAACACGCGCACACACACACACACACACACACACACTCACACTCACACTCACAAGCTCGGCGGACTCAATAGAGCATGCAGTCCATTTCTCAAGGGCATGTTCTGTAACCACTGCTTAATTGAACTGGAGCAGAATTGTTTGCTGCTATGTTAACGGCACCGAAGCTATCTGGTCTCATCGCATGTGGGTGATAGACACAGTTAAAGGGGAATTTGGCTCAGTTTGAGAATTCACATCTTCTCCGGTAGCGTGGTGAACTTTCCCTGCCCTGAGCCGGAGAATCAGAAAACCAAGTCGTATCAGTATTCTGTCTGGAGCTGCTCCATGAATGAGCTGAGCACCGACTTCAGTGCATTCAAATTGACTTGTAGTTCATTTTCACATCTTTTTCAAATCATCTTGGAAATTTGATTCGATTTGTTTTGGCTTTGTTAGAATATCTTCCCAAATTTGTCTTGTTCCTAAGACGAATACTGTTTCACATAAATACACATAAATACAAAACACAAAATTTGACCCAACAACAAACTACACTACAAACATTACATATAACATCAGACATTACAAAGAGCGGATGCAGAGCAAACAATTTAATCTCCCCGTTATTCATTTTTCCACCTAGGTACACTGAGGCCACTTAGACCCCAAACTCTGATTTAGTTGTCTTTAGTTAAGCTGTTCAGTCTCACCCGCTGGACTCTAAGTCTTCTGTTTGATGGCAAAAGCCAATATTCTTCAAATAAAATGTAAAAGGGGTCTGATAATATTACCAGCCAGAGACAACATTCTTTTAGTATATGCAGTTTAAAAACTTGACTCAAGCATTTGACTTACAATCTTTGAGCAGATCCGTATAGCAGTCTTGCTAGTCTAGCTTCAAGCTGAACAGAGGCAACTGTACCATGCACTGATTCCACACTACAGTACATATAAAGGTATAAACTAGAATTACTGCCCCACGGTTGTGTACCTCCGCGGACCAGTCAAGTTTCTCTCGCAGTTTATATCTATGTCTCTGAAAACATGGATGCACACACACATTGTCTCCCAGCAACACAAAAGATGTTAACAGTCAGCTTCAATTAGTTTCACTCTACAGGCATTTTCAAGGTGGGCACATAGAATTAGTGTCACTAATTCAGTATCTGAGCAAATGTCTCCCCTCTTGTTCCCGAGATATGACACTGAGTAATGGCCAGAAAAGAACATTATGATGTCATGGCGAAGTTGACCTTTGACTTTTGGATATAAAATGTCATCACTTCATTATTATATCCTTTTAGACATTTGTTTGAAGTTTTGTCATAATTAGCATAATTCTTGAGTTGTGGCCAAAAACATGTTTTGTGAGGTCATAGTGACCTTGACCTTTGATCGCTGACCACCAGTTCTATTCAGTCTATTCTTCTGTCCAAGTAGATGTTTGTGTCAAAGTTGAAGAAATTCTCGTAAGGTGTTCTTGAGATATTGCCTTCAAGAGAATGAGACGGATGCAAGGTCATAGTGACTTTGACCTTTGACCACCAACATTGAATCAGTTCATTGTTGAGTCCAAGGGGACAATTGTGCCAAATTTAAAGAAATTCCCTTGAGGCATTCTTAACACATTGCATTCACAAGATTGGGACGGACAACCTGAAAACTTAATGCCTCCGGCTCCCACTATCGCTGACCCAGAGGCAAAAAAAGTTACATTTAAGACTTTTTAAATACCTCTTTATATTGAAATTTAAGACTAAGCTTGCGATAGGAATCCCCACCAAAAGTGAAAATGTACTTTTTAGTTTTCAAGTAAACACACTGATGTCAGTTCAAAATGAACAGAAAGATGAAATGACACTGATGATACCCTCTGTGCCTACACAGACAAAAATAACTAACAAGCAGGCTGGCTAGTAAGGCCTTAGTGTAATGATGCAGACTCATTGTGTGATCTAATTGCGTTCAGCAGTTCTGTCAGTCAGAGCATGATCAGTGCACTTATAATAAATGATACTGTCGTGACAAAGTGCAAAACAGAGCTGCTTTGTTTTTTTTGGATTTGCATAAAATGGCCCCCAAACTGTCAGTATGTGGTAATGTGGGATGGGGGCCATGTGATGATAGGCTAAAGGGTGACAACTGTGGAATAGTTCAATTAACATGTCTGCCAATAGACTAACTAAACAAAGCTTTTATTGGGATTGCTCAAGTAACTATCCACGGAGTTATACTCTGAATTTGTTCTTCAATAAGTTGCCTTGTTGTGTAAGTTACTCCTTCTTCTTAAACAAGTCTCTGCTTTTTGAAGTGATAACTAAAAATGTTCAGAGGAGATATTTTGTTGTTAAGTACGCTTAACCTGCTTTTTCTGAAATTGTCTGCCAGACTTCCCGGTCAGTTTGATGTAACAGATGAATATAGATGACAGTACACATTTACGCACAAGACTTTAAACACAGTGCCATTTCTGTTTAACGTATGTTTTACTTTTTGATTTCTAAAAGTGAACACTGACAACTTTTTAACTCCTCCCCAGTATTTGCAAGTGGTATTATAGTTGGCGCCACTATTGTAAAGACAGCCAGATCACTGTCTATTTTCCTCAGACCCCAACAACTTCCACAGTTGCCACAGTTACTTTGGTTGTTGCACTGCTCGCCATTTCCGCTGCTTGGGATAGTGACTGCAAAGAACTTACATTGATACTCTTTGGTAACTGGGGATAAGCTACAGATAGCTAATGGGAAAAACAAAAGTGCTATCCTCTTCCTGTTTTTGTTTCGCCATGGTTGACGTGCTTCCTTTGTTCTGTTAATCAAGCCTTCCTTTTCAGAGATCATACCTGGTGGCAGACAGAATCGCATCCTGGAAGTGAGGCTTAGATTTTATTTATATTTTCTGTGAAAAAAAAACCAAAACAAGAGAGGACAACTCCCAATGCACCAAACTTTTTTAACCACTCAAATCTGCTCTTACCCATGTGTGCTAAATGATGAATCCCACTCGATCATAAGCAGCCTATTTGTATAGGTAATGCCCCCTCAACACTAGGGTTGGGGGAAAAAATTGATGCAAATGAAACTTTAGGTGGCCTACTAGAATAATATTATCAGTTGCTTTTTCAGTCCACTAGATACATTTTGCTGATACAAAAATAGCTGAAGTGACATGAACAGACTGAAAACTTTATCTCATTGGATAAAACAGATGTTGACAAAGTTTTCCTTTGGCGACATACTTTACAGTTGAAAAAAAGGTAATATATCCCAATATATTGTGGTTTATTTTTATCGCAATACTCAGCATATTGCAACATATTTAAAATAGCAACAATAGTGTATTGTGACTTGCATATCGTGATGATATCTTATCGTGGATCCTCTAGTGATTCCACCCCTAATTAACACTATATAAGAGCAGGTGTTGTGTCGTGTCCAAATATTGCAGCAGCACTTGCCCAAGAATTGAAGAGATGGCACCAAAAAGGC
>JAPZEB010000025.1:30061721-30104663 GCA_029783705.1 Chaetodon striatus | reverse complement strand
GCCACCGTCTCTGAACATATGTTCAGACATGCTGTTTTTGAACTGCTCGTGGGAAGAATCAACATGTAAGAGTTTGTCCGTTCTTGATTAAAAGCTCTGTTTTTGCTGTCTACTTTTCTCTCCTTAGAATACACCATGTAAAATGACTTTTCCCTGCTTCATTTATTGCTGCAACTGTTGTCTCTCTTGTCTCGTCTCCTCTTGTGTTTGTTTCACCCTCACTCGAATTGCGACACCTATCAGAATACGCAGATTTGATTGGCTGAATAGCATCACATGAGATGATAAGCACATGCAATTGGTCTGTGAGTTTCCCTGGTCGCTAAAACAGTGCTACAAATGCTGCTCCTGTTAAAATAGACATCTTTGTCAAAATTTAATAGTTCTTGATAAATTATTGGGTATACATCATTTTGGTCATTTTGCTAACAAGGGGATGATGTTGGTGGGCATGTACTGCATCAGACTTTTATGCAGGGGAGCAGTTTGCTAACCTTAACCACAACCATCCCTAACTTCAACCAAGCATTTTCTTTGCCTACACATAACCATACCATAGCTTTAACCAAGCATTTTAGTTGGTTTAGCTCAGTCACACCTTAATCATAGTCCATTCCACCAATTCCAATACTTAAGCTCAAGGTATCTGCAAATACTGATTGCCAATCCGATACCAGAGGGTTTTTACCCCCAAATTTAAAACCTGTATGGTGGCCTCAAACCTCATACAGTCTCTAACTAAACTAAACTGCTTCTCTGAGTTTACAAACTGATTGTCAAAAAACAACCTTGACTTTTCTTAAGAATCCCCACATGATTCAAACACAGTTGTTCTAACCATGCTTCTTGCAGGATTACTTACAAGTTTACACATATCACATTTCCAAACTGCTCCAGCTACACCTTTAAAGCTCATTGTTGAACCCACCTCATGCATCCCTGTGTCCTTACCCATGGCATTGGACTTTAAGAGGGGTAGAATAGCTAAGATCCCTTGACCAGATAGCATGATAAAACAACCTACAGATAAGGTACTAATGCTAGAGGTGGCGTGTGGTTGTGTTCCTCCGTGCGCTGCAATGAGAAAAGAAAAACTGTGATATCACACTGATACGGCGCTCTAAAGACTACGGGGCTCGGTGTTTTTTTTTTTCATGCAGGTGGATGTACAATCAATAAAATGGATTAGCTGCAAAGGTATGTATAAAGGTTATCGCCGAGTTCTCCTGCATGAACACAGTGGCGACCCCACAAAACAATTTTGTAATGTGTCGAGCTATTTCTTCAGAGAAAATCTGATTATGTTTTGCCCAACCTAAAAATTGATTTGCAGGGGTATACATTATCAAAGGAAAAATTGGTCCTGCTCCACCAGACCCCATAAGGCTTGAATGGAACTGTTCTAACTCTATTCTCTAAGCTGGTGGTATCACTGTACCAGTCAGTGTTGTATGTTTTTCTTCCACTGTCATGTCCTTTTTTTCCTCCACTGTGGGCTTTTTTTTCATAGTATGATCATCTCCTCTCTCCCTCAGTGCATCAGAGTTTCACCTAGACTCAGTTTCACTTGTTTAGTTCCACTCGCTGCAGTCCTGTGTCAACCCTCAGAGAGACTTTAACCGTGTGGTTTTCCATCACGCTGACTGACGATCTAAACACCCCTCCACCCCAGTGATTCCTCTATCTCTCTCCCTCCATCTCTCTTGCTCACTCTCTCTGACACACACACACATACACACTGTGACCCCCCTCAAGCCTGATAAAAAAAGGCACCACTAACCCCCCCCTCCAAAAAAAGCTGTGTGGATGTGCAGAAAGGCCCCTCTCTCCAGCTCTCAGCTTTTGTCTCTGATTATCCCTGCACACACACACACACCCCTCCACGACCCCCTACATCCTCTCCCGCACACATACACACTCTTCTTCTCAACCTGCTCCAGGATCTTGTGTGTATATGTGTGTGTGTGAGGGGGGGGTTTGACTCTGACCAATGGCATCCAACAGCAGGGCTTTATCCTGAAGCACACTGACAATGCTTTTCACACCTACTTACCACAGCAGAGATGGGGGCGGTGGGCTGCATCATACCCAGGCCTAAAAGCAGGCTAAGGGCTTTTAGAAGACACACGCAGAATGGACTCTTTAATTACTGACTCAAGATCCCGCAGTAGATTAAAAACCTTGCAGAAGCTTATTTTCATATCCGCGGAATTTTTCAATGAATATAAAAACGGTCATTGATTATGCCGTTAAGGCAAGGGGAAGTTAAGAAGGGAAATATAAAGTACATATAATCACATTAACTTGCAGTGATTAATGTAATAAAATGGGATCTTTTTTCCCCATCTGTATTGAACACATTCAATACTGGGGAGACATGCTCCAAATATTAAGAAGCAGCTCCTCAAAATCCACTTAAGCAGTTCTGTGTTGGGAGATATCTGCGAAAGCAATGCAGATAACTCATATAACATTCTCACACAGTGCAGATAGGGAGAGTGCACATGCATGGAGGAAAAAGTTAAAAAAAACAGTGACTCGTATCTGCTTTTGATGCCTGTGCACTTTTGCTATTTTGAGCACAAGTGACTTCCCGTGTGTCCCAAACACACAATCGGCCTTCCTGCATGATCAATACTGAAGCATTTCTCGCCATTGATTATGCAATTATAGAGAAGTTAAATCTGTGACACGCTCTCATGTAGAAGCATTAACCAATGCAGCCAGCAGTGGAGACTGAGAGGAGGGAAGAAGCCTCCTCTTCACTCACTGTTTTTTTCTTCTTCTTCTCTTTTTTTTTTAAACATGGTGCTTAAAGCGAGCTCAGTGTAGTCCAGGTACTTCACTCAGATGATTATAATGCCACGAGGGTGCAATACATCACTCTTATTAGCCACACTGGAGCACAATGGTATCATAATTAATGGTCGCAGCAGGATTGAACGCTGCCCTGACATGGAAAAGTGGGCCTACTTAAGCTCTACAAGGCATTTAAATATGCAGAGTGAATGGCACAACCCAAACCCTCCTGCTCTAAGGACAGCCCACGCTCATTAGCCTGACACCTTCTGTGGCATTGATACAAGGACGACCGGCTATACTCACACACTCACAACACAAATCACAAGCGCATACTCGAAAATGTGCACGCGGATTGCGGCTACAAATTGTTACGTGGCGATATATGAAAAGAACAATCTTGTCCCTCATCAGTGCCCATCACTTCTTTCACATTTCCTCCCCGTATTGTTGCTTTTGTCTTAAGGCTTAGTCCACACTGAATGCAGATGGACATATATGTGTCAGCAGCCATTATTCAAATTTTCGGTAATGGCGTTTGGTCTGTGCAGTGAATGTGGGTGCTGTGGCAGAGTGTGGTGTCTGGTGCCTGTGCTATACTGTCTAGCACAGGGAAACTGCCTGCGCGGCGGGAGAACAATGCACATAAAAGGCTGTCGGAGGAAGCGTCTGGAGCTGACGTCTTTCACATGGCTCTGAATGGAGCAGCAGCAAAGTGTGTGTGTGCGCGTGTGTAGTTTATATGCTTGCGAGTGAGGCAGAAAGAAAAAAAAAATGGAGAGAAAACGCCCTCTTGAATATGTTTGTAGACAGACACAGGAGAAAATAATAAGAGTGTGTGTTCCCGTCTTAGTCATGCGTGCTGAAACGTGTGTGATTGTATGTGCATGAATGCCCGTGCTCCTAAATACATGTGTGGGATGGTTAAGTCCTCTCAGATCGCCGTATGATTTGGATTTTGCTGTCCTTAACCCACCACACACTCCATTCCTCCTCCTCTCCTCTCCATAAAGCCAGCTTTACAACTTCTCCTCAATTGCTAATGTGGAAGCTTCAGCTACAAGACACGCTACTCAAACTGCTGCCAAATGCCTAAACCAGCCACTCCTCTCCACCCGGCTCACTCCAGCCTGACCGTACCGAGTTATCGCGTGGCTCAGTGCAATCAATTATTGTTGCAGTGGAATCATTAATAATTTCCTAATGAAAACGATTCTGTTGATCTGTTGTCTTTTAATTAAACATAATTAGTCGGCTGCTCGGAGCTGTGGTGGGGACTCCTTTAGGGTACAATTTTGTTTTAATAAACTGATAATGAAATTTTTACATTGTGTCAGTTGTTTAGTTATTATTCAGTCACACTATTTCGCTATGTTCCCAGATAACAGATAATAACCCTCGCACCTCCTATTCGCCGCAGTCATTTTAAAAGAGGAGGGTTGAAATGAACAATTAAATTTTGAACTGTAAGAGTCCTCTCCTCTCACTGTTTAATGCTGCATGCTGCCAGGGAGCAGTGCAGATTTACCTTTTCATTTCTGGTGGGAGAAAAAACTCCAAATGTCTTTGGCAGTACATTGCAAGGCTGGTTTTATTTTTATTATTATTTTAAAGAGGGTCAAATAGATACATCTGTCCAAGCGGGTCATGCTAGTTCATCTTATGCCTCAGAGGTCTACAGCTCTGGAGCAGTGGAAAGAGCAAATGAAGGCATAAAAAAAGGATCTGATTGTGAAGACTTAGAGAATATGAAATAATACAAAGACACAGCGAGTTGGCTAATTCGACACTGTCCGGGCTTATGTAAAACGGCCTAGTTACATTGGTCAATTTCTGCACGAACAATGGGCTAAGTTGCTCTGGAGACTTATTGGACATGCTGTATCTGAATGTGGTCTGGCTTAAGAGGCTTACAGTTGAAAAGTTTAGGTGACCTCTGAATAATGCCACATAATGTGGTCACATTGAGTGTGTATAGTTTCAATGGGCTCTGATATCAGGTAACAATGGGGTAAGCACAATGGAGGCTCACACTGAGAATGAATGAAGTCATACATTGTACTTTAGAGCTAAAAGTGACACTTGTCTTTAACTGTACACTCAGATCTGACTGTGTTTGATTTCAGCAAATGGAGAGCTTTTATTTAAGGGGACTGTAAAATGCTGCAGGAATTTAAAATATGATCAAATATATTGAATTTTGTGCTAAAAATAAAATGTTGCTTTACAGTAAGAGTCACTGCAACTTCAAAAACGCACACATTTTATAGTGTATTGCTGTGGTATTCTGTGTTTTTGTTACTGTCAACAAATATCATTAAAAAACACTAAAACCAACAATGAATTGACCTAACAAGAATTGCCTCATCTTATTCTTCTGTGGCATACAGCTCTGTTGTTTCTTTCAGGCCCACGTACATCCTACCACTGTAAATAATAAAGCTGAAAATCCCCAACAAATGCACATTTACTCCTGTTTGAGTAATATTTGCTAAAAACTACATATTTTTATTTTAGAAATATATTAATACCATGTTTTTAAAGATTTACGTCTTCAAAAGACAGTGATGGGTAGCAGTGAACTACACGTAATTAAACTAGTAGTTTAACTACATTTTGCAGTAGCTTCATGGTGGTTTAACTATAGTCATGTTTGCATCATGGTTCAAGTAGTTTCAATTACTTTTTCCCATTATTTGTAAAAATTAACTATTGAAACTACAAACATGTTTTATTTTACCATTGCTTCTCTACTGTTACTTAACCCCCCTTGACCACAATTACTTATAATGAACAAATGTTCAGAAACATTACTCCGTGCTGGCTAACTAAGTAATCCTGCTTGGTGCAATACCCCCACTTGGACTCTAGTTTCTGAAAGGCAGCTGTCTGACTGATGGACATTGTACAGATCCATTAAAAATGTTTGTTTACAATAAACACCTGATTCAATGGCAAAGAGTCCCACAGAGAAAGTTGCTTTTTCAGCACTGGCAACAACTGCGTACACTGCAAAGTAACCTCCCCCCAAAAAACAGACTTATCAAAATGAGAGTCTGACAGTAAAAGAAATAAACACTTGTCATGTTGGCGAAGCATTCCAGAGATTGAGAGAAAGTGTGGCTAATAGTTTAGCCTTCTGCTAACCGGAGCCAAAGGCTCATGGCTGTGGCTTCGCGATCATGTTTACGCAGCTAATGCTTACATAAAATGAAATGGCACTGGGCCAACACTGCCTAAATTGGTCAGTTTTTAGCCACTTAAAAAAAGCACACCTAAAAAAAAAAATCAATATCGGTTTAAGTATATGTTTTATTTAAAATATTTTTACTGCCTTACATTGCTGTCAGACAGCGCTAATCGACTGCCTGAAGCCATTACGTCAGAACAGTGGAGTTGTTGGTCTACCACCGCCTTGACCAGTTGTGTAAAGTAAAGCAGTAAAAGAAACGTAAATATAGTGTACACTTCAACTGATATTGATTTGTTTAGGTGGCTATAATACGTTTTGCTATGGATCCCATCCACAGCAGTACATCGCTTGGCTTCCGTGCCAGTAGATTTAGTTTATTAAATAGGCTAGCAAAGCAATACGGAACGTAAAGTAAGTACAGCAGAAAGTTCAGGTAGGTCGGACCACCGTGTTTAACAATAGATCTTTAAACATTACAGTTACGGCTGAAAATGACAACAGAAATAAACAAGTTTGCCAATTTCACATGTCTTCGCAATTCAAAACAATTTCCAGTTGTCTACCCAGAAGTCTTAGTGTGACGTTACAGGGATTTGGTCACTTTCCCATATATACTGGGGTAGTTTTTTTGGTTTATTTATGACCTGTGAACAAGAGGACACTTTTTGCAATTAACCTAATCAAATAGCATTTTTTACTGAGAAGTGACTTTTTTTCTGAATCATATTTTGATATAATTTTGTATCACATGCACATTATCAGTTTGATAATTTTTTACAAAGAAGTCAAAACTACTTTTTTCTCAGTAGTTTCTACTTTTTCTCAGTTGTTGTTTTTTTTAGGTAAACAAATGAAAGTTATCCATAGGACATCTTTTCTGTAGTTCAACTCCCTCATTGTCAGAAGGAATGGGCTTTTGGGGCTGAATGCCACATACAGGTTTGGGAAGTCTGAAAGTTTGGAGGGAAGACAAATGCATCGTTGGTCTTGTTCCTCTCATGGGGTATGTTCACTATATGATTAATATAGGATGACAGCAGACTTATCCTTTAAAAAGCTGTTTGACGACAGTAAAGGCATCACAGTTAGGCTTGGTCTCTTTGGCTCTCCAAACAGTTGCTAAAATTCTTCCAATCAGGCAGGTTTGCAGTTTTTGAACAGACCCTCCGTTTGTAACATATTCAACTGGGAGATGTTAGAAAAAAAAATCAAAATGGGGCTGAGTCTCTTTTCTCCGTTAAATCTCTCCTACTTTCCAGCTGCATTGTTTATCAATCTGTTGTTTATCTGTACAGAAAATTCTCCACAGGTTTCTATCTCTCTCTCTCTCTCTCTCTCTGGGTCCCTGTCTGTCATCCTCTCTCTCCCTCTCCCCCTCTACCTCTCCCTCCTCAGTCTGCGGCGTTACTGTAACATATAATTACTCTGCAGACTTGCTGCCTGTTTCTATAACTTCAGGGGTTCAAAGAAACTGTCGGAGTGTGGAGGAGAGCATTGTGGGAGTTCCAGGTGGATTTCTCGATAATGAGTTAGCGCAGTAGTAGAGTTGAGAGTTTTAGTAATGGCTGGCTGCTAAGGCTCTTCCTGGGAGTTTAATGTAAAACAAACAGGGCCATGCTGACAGCCTGGGAAAAACAGATATTGCAGTTTTCCACTTCCTCTTCGGGGCTCTCGCTGCCTCTCATTTTAAGAAACAGGAATTCAAAGAAGAATTTATATTCATGAAATGGCTCCGTGAATCCTAATTTAAGACATTTAAATGCCTCAAACATTACTCATATTCTTTGACTTCTAATTTCTTAAGATGGATGAAATGCTGCTGTCTTTCTGTTCATCTGGATAAAATGATACAGACAGGAAAACAGAATACAACTTGTCAGGGAAGACAGAGTTTTGCTGGAATTGTAGGTTGCTTAAAAAAAACAGGCAAAGAAATCTATATTTGACACTATAGGGTTAGCTTGTCTTGGTGCTGATGTCCAGGGGCGCCCCGTGGGGGACCTGAATACACCACCCTGCTGCTTGTTACACACTCCAGTGCATGTATTATACATAACACACTGCTGGAACACAACTCTCAGAGGAATCATTTTGCTGAATCCTGTCCTCTCTCCCTCTCCACATATTTCTCCGACTTCCTGAATGACAAGTTTTGGGGATAGAGGATGAGCACTTGTACGAAATGTAATGCAGAAATCATAGACAGAACACCCAACAGTAAAGCTACAGCCACTCAAACCAATCACCAGTCCTCACTTAGAGATACTCCCCCATAGATTCACACTGGCAAGCATCCAAAGTGAACTGCTACTATCTTTGCAGGCAGCCATAAAGAAAGCCGAGACCACTGAAAGGTAAGCCAAAACATATTCTGCAAGCATACTGTGTATTGAGATATTCACTGTTTTCCATAAGTAACGCATCTCAGGGAGCAATGAAGCAGCCTACAGAGGAGAAACAGCACAAGGGTGAAGATATAAACAATCTCGGCCTCAGCTTTTTCGAGGTGGGAAGAAAGTTCCTGCTGGACTCTTTTCCGTTCAGTTGATCCACACTAGTGTCGACACGATAAACACAATTCCAGCGCAGCTTCAAAACTGAAGCGAAAAGGCCAAATTCAAAATTGAATTTGACAAAGATTTGATATTTCCAGCACGCTGACATTCAATTTCAATGTCACCTCCAGAGGGTGCCCACACATGCAGATTGGAATATTTAAAAGAGGGTGATGAAGAAGAATGAGCGGTATAAATCAGTCTGGACGCAAGAGTCAAACGGTTGAACGGCATCAAACACTTCACCACTTTCTGAACTTACTCCCAGTCCACCTAAAAAAAAAAAAAAAAAAAAAAGTCGCCAGGAGCAAAATGTGGAACAATTTTGGATAGAGAGCCGAGAAAAACGGACACCCAACCAATTTATCCAAAGCTCTGTGGCAAAGTTGCTACAAAGCTGCTTGAGTCAAGTATGGAATTACACAGCCTGAATTTTTTGTACCTTGTAGTATCACAGTAGTATCAAATATGTGATAGTTATTGTAGCATTCGTTTCAAAGTCAAAAGTTTCATGATGGGAAAACTCAAGACAGGTTTGTTTAATTAAATTAGCATGTCATCTGGGAAAAATAACAACAACATACAACGAAAAAAAGTTAAACACTTCTGTGCATGAACACAGGTGTAGATTCCAGCAGGTGCCATGTCCCCCTCAATATTTAGAAAATGTGCATTTGTCCCCCAGTGATAAAAACACTAAAGTAGCAGAGGACTTTAATTTTGACAAAATTATAGACATTTACACCATGACATTTTGCACAAAAGGCACACACTGGTGCATAAAAATTCACCAGAATGCAGGAAATTTTCTGGCGGAGGACCTCCAAACCCCCCTTTCGTATGTGTCCAACCCAAAGTTGAAACAAAACCTACACCTTTGTCCATGAATATGATAAAACAATAGAATAATGGACAAAATGAAATGGCATCCAATGTATATGCAGTTTTTCCGGCTTAATGATGTCAAAGAGAGCGCAACCATGAGGTGACAAGAGATATTTAACTTCTACTCCGAGATTTAAATTAATTCTTTGTATTCAACATCCACTCTATTATCGTTTATCATCAGTTGGCAAGCGTGTGAAGATTCTTGTGGGGGATTTACTGTAATGAACTTATACAGTACAACACAGAACAACTCTCACAAGGGGACGTCTGCAGATGTTATTGTGTTTAATTTAATAAGGTCAAACTGGAAGTGACAAACAAAGGAGCTGTCAGCGATACACAGGCTGAGGTGATGATGATGCTTTCGCTCTACAGTATGTGATGTTATCTCGAGGATACATGTATGAAGAGTGGTGGAAAGAAATTCTTAACAAAAAAAAGTGAGAAATCCTGTTATTGCCCTCTTTTTTTTTTGTTTCATACAGTCAGTCTCTGAGCAAAAAGATTAGAAGATTTTAAAGAAGTGCATAATCTTCTTTCACAGCTTATCAAAACTTTAATGATTTGGTGATAAAGAGCACAAAGTTAAGTAGCCGGTTAAGAGGATAACTCCCCAGTGCAGTCTAGTGATTAGTAGATGAGAATTGGGAGACTGAAAATCCGGGTTGCAAATCCCACTCCTGCCACTTATTCACTTTGAGGGAGAAGAAGCTCCATTTCAGCTTTGGGGGTATTGTCACGGGGTAATCATTTTTGAAAAGTGATAAATGGAGCCCCTTTCCTTCACCCTTTGGAATCCAAAACACATCTTTATTTACGTATTTATTTTTGCTGTGTCTCTCTGGTTAACACCCGTCAAGACCCAATTATAGCTGCAGAAGCCTTGTGCTTTCATGGGAAGTGAAGCTACAGACTGTAGTGTCAGGGCTGTATACAGTTTAAGCATCTCCTCATACAATCTGCAACAAACCAGGCTCTCTACAGATCCATGTTGGGCTGTTTTTAATGAGGGTTTGCCGGACACAATGCGGCAGATTGAGGAGTTTATCTTTATGACAGTGGGTCATTTGGGTTTTTTGTGCTTTTAGGGTGAAGGCTAAATAAACAACATGGATTTTTCTGACAGATATGTTGTATTTCTTTCCACTTATTTACATAAATCCATTTCTGCTGGGGCTTGTATGAATATGTCTGATTTATTAAAGATATACAGATAAAGCTTGGCTGAATTAGCAAGAGAACAAATGAAGCAAAATGGCAAGCCCATCTCCACTTGTGCTTTGCTCGCTATCTGCACTGAGATAGGGATTCACTTAGTATAAAAGAGGAAAAAAAAGGGAGCATTAATTACCTTGTGAAATCTAAAGACCATTAACTTTGTGTGTCAAGTGATGTTTCTCAGTTCCTAATCAGAGTTTTAGTGATATAAATTACTCTTTGGAGTAAAACAGATATGGTGTGAGAGCGTGTGTATGTATGTGTGCCCTTGCAGATGTGTACATGCAATTACTTGTGTGTGTTCGTGACTTTGAGAAGCAAGGAGAGCAAGAAAGAGAAGAAGAAAAAGTAAAAGAAAGACAGAGAGACAGACAGGCAGGAGTGGAGTGGATGGAGGATTGTCAGTGTCTTTGCGGCGGAGCTGTGGCGTGGTGTGTTGCGCTGCGGAGAGATAACGGGATGCCGGCGCTGCTTGCTTACCTTTGCTGTACACCACGCAGTTGTTTTTGTTGTCTTCCGCTCCCTGCCAAGTCACATCCAGCAGCCACCTGGGGCCGGCGCTCAGCACCACCGGGACCGTGCTCTTCGTCTTCTGGACGGGGACAGATAACAAACACTAATCATTTGCTTATTTTGGTGATTAAAGAAACATTAATAACCACTGAGTTACGCTCCTCTGCCGCTCTGAATGGCCATAAACAGACAATTTCAGAAACTATACACCATGCAACTCAAGTCCACCCCAATCCTTTTTTTTTTTACAATGCTGAAAAGATTTGAGCAGGTTTTGTGTGTGTGCGTGTTTGTGTGTGATGGCCTACAGACAAAGGCTGTACAGTGGTTGGAGTGGTGACAAATGGGTGCAAGAGCCTGCATTGTATCAAAATAGGGGGGAATAATCATCCAGGATTGTACCCAATGATTCAGCAGCAGATCTCTCAGATTAAGAAGAACATCTAAGGTGTCTGGGAATTATGAAAAAAGAAAGAAAGAACGAAAGAAAGAAAGAAAGAAAGAAAGAAAGAAAGAAAGAAAAAGGGCTGGTGACTTTCAGAGAGAAGGAAGCGAGTGTTCAGCGGTGAACTTTGGGCACATTGTGCCTCGCTATCGCCAGGATCTCACTATTTCCTGAAACAAGCAGGGAAGAATTTAAAGAATCAGTATCCATTTCAAAGGCCGATTGAGGTTAGAGTTTTTATAATATGCCGGAAAAATTATTCTGAATGTGTAAGGTCATTTTTCTTCTTGGTCAGAGGTCAAACGTGGAGTTTTATTCCTCGGAAAGAAGAAATAAAACAGGGAGATAGAGTGCAACGTCCACCACAATAGATTCACATGCTGCAGTGTCACTGGATTGGCTTGCTCTATGTATCCTCATATGATTTTCTATTCTGTTTTATTTTATTTGGTTCTTTTTCTTTTTGCAAAATGGAGTGTTGGTGGTGTTGAGTGTGTCTTAGGGGGGTGGAGGTAGCAACATCTCAGGCAGCTGGGTACAGTAGCCTATTACTCAAAGGCAAAATGTCAGTATTTCAAGGCCATTACTTTTGAACCCTGGGGCCCTCCTTCATTAGGATGTTACAGAAATAGTTTAGCTAAGAGAAAATGGGTTGGGGTGCAATCTCGACACTTCATTTCTTTTTCCATCTGAGGCAGGCAGCGACAGGACACTGTCCATCTGCCTAATGCAACAGAAAAATACTAGTCCTCTCTCGTGCTTTTCACTTATTTCTCCCCCGCAAAAGGCAACAACCTTCAAGGATAAATGCAAATGTCACTTGAGCATGTTAAAGGTCTGAATTGGCACAGATATGCACAAGAGATGAGCACTGTGCTCCGGCAGTGCGCCTGCATGCCCCCTCCACCTCCTCCTCCTCCTCCTCCTCAGCCGCCCATTTCTCTTTCCATGAACTCTATCTAGTCTGAGGCTGGAGGACAAACTGACTTTTTTAGAGAGCATTATTTACAAATAGCAAATACATCTCCTAGAGATGATCGCAATCTGTTTGGATTTTGTCTGCAAATTAAAAAAAAACCAAATACAGACATTAAATAAAGACAGGTTTCTACGTAGTATATATGTATGTATATATTTATATTTAGCTCTGCACATTGGCAAACTACACAGCCAAACTGATCAAACACAGACAGTAAATTGTGTCTGTTGATATTCTTATTCCTTCTCCTGGCATCTTCTTATCCCGTCCTGGCAGCAGATGAGAGAGAGAGGACCTCTGTAATTTAAGTCATCCTCGATTTCACATTTCAAATTAGCCTCACAATAAAGTCTTCTATCTGGCTAACCTGAAAATCTCACACCCCTGTCAAAGGAGCAGAGCAGACCGGCCGATTGTTGCTAGGACGACTATCTGAAATGGGAATCAGATTAACCCTTCCTTAGATCTCCAGACTGGAGCCATCTCTTATTCAGCAGCGAGAGGCCTCTCTGCCGTCCCTCTGAGCCTCTGGGAATTCATGATATTCCAGCTGCTCTTAATGTAGCCAACAGGGACAAAATACCACATTAACTAGACATCTTCCCTACTGTTAGAAATCAGGAGGAATTGTTAAAAAAATGATTACAGCAATCACAATTGTTCCTTTAGTTACTGCTGATAAGGAAACTTTTAAAATTCTGACTATGGGTATTGTGTATTATATTGATTTACTTGTTAATTACTACTATTTTCTTCGCTGCCTCTTTGTTGGAAACAGAGCAGCAACAACCCATGACAGTTTCTCAGTGCAGATTTACATAATGCATCCATCCTGACAATAGTGGCCCATGTGCTTTGTAAGCATGCTGCATGTACCAGACGTCACACAGACAAAGAAATGCAACTGCACACAACATATTTAGGATTAAGACACAGTGGCATCAACGCAGGGGAGGGAGCGTCTGCAAATGCAAATGAAAACATTTGTACAACCCGGATCAGTTGGCCTAAGTGGCCGAGGCCAGAAGAAATGCAGATTGACAGGCAGAAAATTTAGATTTCCCTGGAGCGAGGAGGCGTATGATAAACTGAGATTATGGAAACAAACTCCTCTTCTACCTAATAATCATACAGTCAGGGGATGTGACGTATGAAAGCTCTTTCCTGTCCAAATCAGAGTACCAAGGGAAGTCTGTAAAATATGCTGACCCCTATTGGATAGTTAAATATGTCACTTACAAAAAAAATCTGTGCATATGCATAAATATAGAGGCTTATCCCAGATTAAAAAAAGAAACATCCATTTAAAAAATAAAAAATAACATGTTTCTTGTAGGTATTTTGATAGATATTCAAATGACAAGATATTAAAAACAAGTTAACATTTTTTTTCCTTATAGAGCTACAGTGCTTAATATCAGGTTACAAACTATCATCCCTGTCAGAGCCTGTAAAAAAACTCCTCTGGCCTTCCTGTCTATGTAGTGTGTTATGGTTTATCCACCCTCTGCCTTCACTCCAGTGGTTTCAATACTCTGCCGGTATTTTTATTATTTTTTTTTTCCTGAGCTCTGTTACCGTTTCTCGTGTAAGAGATACAGTGACCAAAACAGTGTAGTCAGCGAGGAAGTGATTACAAACTGATGCTCCAAATTCGCTATAAAATGAAAATCAATATTTCCACAAGTTGCTGCAACATAAAAGATAACCTTCATTGATTTTTCTAGACTTAGGCCTCTGTGATAAAATCTAATATAAATTTTCAGCCACACGGATTTGGATCAGAGCGGAGCAGAGGCTGAACGATAAGTTCCGCGCACATCTCTCAGAGTTGGATTTTTTTTTGCCTCCCCTTTCCCTCTTCCAAGGCAGGGCTGTACTATTTATAATTGGCCCTGTGTGAGCAAAAGCTTCTATCAGGAATCTGTTCTAATTTTTATTACTGAGAAGCTAAAGCCTGTTCCAGATAATTTGGAAATTTCAGGGGAATTGTGATAGAGCTGATGGCACAGCCGGACTGACTCCAGAAAGGAGCTAACCTGTAATAGCCTCTGTGGCTGCGCTGATTAAATGTTGCCATAGATGAAAGACCTGCCATCACCGCAATAAATTAACCAATCACACAAATCCCAAGTCGCTACTAATCCCTCCTTGATACCATGATCCTCTGATCAGCTGAAGGAGGTGAAGAAGAAAGTGGCTTGTGACACTCAGCCTTCCTCTAACTCCCTGCTTCCCTGTGTAAACAACAAGCTAATGATATCACCGCTGACCATTTCACCACCACTGGCTACTCTTAACCCGCTTCATGGTCAGGGCAGGTGAAATCGATACAAACCTTGGTGGGAATGATTATTTTCCTCATGGCTTTTTTTTTTTTCTTCCTCCACCAAGGTCACTGACTGGCACTGTATCCGTCTTGATCCCACAGCTGCAGGATTTAGACAACTGAGAGATCAAAACCACTCCGTCTGAATATCTCAACACATTCATTGGCTTTATACGTCCCGCTTTCAACACCCACTCGGTATGAAGTAGTGCCATTTTGAAACAAAAACACCAGTCAAATAATGGTATTAACATGTTTTGAATAGTGCACGTTTTTCCCTTTTCCCCTAATAAAACACTACTTTCCACAATTTTACTTGAATTACTGATAAATACATTTAACTTTTTCTCCCCTACATTGCACTACCAGTGGCGGATCTTCCTATAGGTGACATGATGGGCACCAAACACCCCCCACCCCCATTGCATTGCATGTGGTGTGCATCAGAGTTGGACAACATGAAAAGGCACAAGCCACATGGGGCATGACACAAAAAAAAGGGAAGAAGAAGAAGATATGTGTAAATTTGCATGCACCATATTCTTTTGTTTGTGATTCATTTGTTGGTTTTATTTGTTGTAATTCGCTCTTGTTCAGATTAAATACAAGAATCACAAAAGATAACAATACATTTCAATTTTATTTTTTTTTTTTGGGAGTGGGGGGGCTGGCCAAGGGCACTGAATGTGCTACGTCCAGCCCTGTTTGACCCTGTGTTAGCACTGCAACACAATGTCCCAAATCATTTTAAAGTGCAATGTCCTTTTCAGATGATACTGGCAGTATAAACGTAACAAAAAAAAAGGAAACAAGCTTATGTATGGGTTATGTCAAGTTTATATGTTCTCTGTTTCTAACATGGGAGTGAGGATAAAGGATTTGTACCTGTTTTACCAGTCAGTTTACAGCAGACAGCACACTCACACCTTGATAACGTCCATTGCAATTAGTTGTTCACTGCGATGAAACAAATTGCATGTGGTCAACTGGAAATTTCATTAAGGGAGATTTTCCTCTAGCCCTCGTTATCGCTCTGCGTATTAATATTTTCTTAGCCTCAAGGATGGATGGGTTGCAAGGGTCTTTTTTTGTTGAATAAAACAGCCAAAGCCAACCTCACAGTCTGCGTTCTCCCACTGCTATCCATGCCGGGAGAAGCTGTGCATATGCTTAGTTAGGCGCCGCGTGTTTTTCATTGCACCCTGAAATAAGATTCTCGGTCAACATCCTACATAAAGTGAGAAATACCTTCATTTCTCAAGTCTGCTTTTGTGTCATTTTCTCCTCTTCTAAATGGCCATGGTTACATCTGCTGAAATGAAAAGATACCTACATACTGCTTTCATTCCCTTTTTCTCCCCCCTCTCTCCCTCTCTCTAAGGCTATAGCATCTGCTATTGGGAGACTAAATAACAGAAATATGCAGGAATTGCACACTAATTCCCTTTAGAGATAGATCTTGGCTGGTGCCCTGTCATAAATCAGAGAATTTCGATATGAAATGAGGCAAGCTGCTCTAATCATTTCTGCATTTCAAATTGGATCACTGGCTCAATCGCTTGGCTTTTAAACTGCTTGCCTAAGAGCAAATGTGAGGTGGGAGATAATTCAGCTGAAATCTCTGCCTGCTCTGTGCAGCAGTTAGTTTACTGCTTGAGTGCAAGAGAATGCTTTTTTCTTCCCTTAGCCCATCTTTCTCTTTTCAACTTTGTTAAATTGACTTTTCATTTTAAAATCGATTAAATTGAGAGAGTCACTGCTGTTCCCGGAATCTTTAAAGGGACACCCATCACTGTGCGCATGTGCCTTTATTTGGCTGCTGCTATCATGGCGGCGCTATGGGGAATAAATATTTTCTCATTTAAATCACCTTTTATCCTGCTGACTGGACTGTAAGCATCAAAGTTCATGTGCTGCATTAGCTATTACTTATTTCACTCCATTGAAATGCTCACAGTGGCTGTATTTATATTGACTATGGGTGGCATTGCATGATTACTGTATGTTTAGTGTGTCTGGTAATAAGGCTGACTGGTGATTGGCTGCTTGGATGTTGAATAAGGAGGAATGCTAAATAATTAATAGCACATCTAGAAATTATTTTTATTTTGTTGTATTATTTTTGTGTATTTTTAAATCTGCTGCTTACTAAATCAGGGAGGAGAAGAGAGAAGAATAGAGATTCAGAAGGAGGGGGGTACTCTATCCTCTATACTCCATTCTTCAAGACCTTCAGGCACATTGAGGTGCTCCAACTCTAAAGCCAAACAGTTTAGTGTAAGCTGTACCTGCCCTGAAGACAAGCAACCCCTTTCTCCACCCCTGCCTCCTTTCCTTTCCTATTTCTTTTGCTATTCCTTTCCTATCCTATCTTTTCCTTTCCTTTGATATGCTTCCCTTTCCTTCCAATCTATTCCTTTTCATTTCTTACCTTGCTATCCCTTTCCTCTCCTCTCCTCTTCTTTCTGTTAATTTCCTTTCCTTTCCTCCTCTCATCCCATATCCTCTCTCATCTCTCCCTTTCTATCCTTTAATATTTCTACATCACCCGCACTCTCTACCGATTTAGTCAAAACTTCCTTTCCTTCCCCAGCCCTTCAGCATCACACAACAATGTCCCCAACTTTCTTTGTAGCGGAGGATGTTTAATTCAACTTCACAAGTAAAAGCGTGTGTACCTCCATAACTATGTATAATGCGTATGTCCCGAGAACTAGTATTTGAAGTTGTATACAAGAGAAAGCTGAATTTGTAATGCATGTGCTCCAGGACTTAATCATATCTTGGAGGTAGAGTGCACATATGCACACGTGTACTTCTTGTGTTTGGCTTTGGTCAGGGGGACAGAGCAGCCCCGTCGCTTCACTACTCACTGTTTGAATTACTCGGAATTTTTTCCCATTTGAATTCAATTGGGAAGGACTTGTTTGATCTTTTGCATGTAAGTTAGGGCTGACTCCCCGAGCAGCGAGGAGCTGTGTGAGGGAACATAATAGGGAACCCGGAGCCAGTAATGTTCCCCTGTATGGATATTACCATGGCCCCTGGGGGTCAAGGTGGCAGGTGGCATATTCTCTGGACAGAACCACTCTTTCTCTGTCGGGAATAAACATGCGGACGGGGGGATTTCTTCAAAGAGGGGGAAAGGGAACTCAAGAGTCAATCAGTCAATGGGGTCACAACAAATCCCTGCTCTCATAACCACACATGGAAGACTAGGATCAGTCAGAGGCAGTAAATAAAGACAAACAATAAAATAGTAGGCATGATGCTTGAATAAAGCCCCTGACTTTAGATAAACCTCTGCGCCCCCCTTTAGGTATTGGATTTTAATATTCTTTTGAACTCCCCTCTCTTCTCTGGTGGAGTTATAAGTTTCATGATGCATGAGAATAGCATCTACTGTATGTGATTTTATATTTCTCTCAGTCTGTGCAGCCAATCTCACCCCATGATTCAGAAACTGAGCTCTATCCATATCAAAGTGTACAGAATAATAATTACAGTAAACACAAAGTAGAACAAATTTAAAAAATCATTTGAGACAAAGAACAAAGAGAAGAAACACATGAAATGCATCACATGTAACTTTGTTCTAATGACTAACAAACTGAACAAAGGTATCTGTGATTTGCATACCACCTGATCATCTCCATATTGCTGGAGTGTTCAATCGTTTGATCCCTGGGTGCACTTCAGAGAAATGGGGTCTGACTAAATCCACCGTAAAAAGACCAACAATATTTACACCAAGTTAAGTAAATAAGATAAAGATGGTGAACTCGCCCCTCGCTAAATGCATTAGACGTGAACTCTCTTATCAGAGTCTCAGCACACTGACTGTTAAAAGATGGGTTTCTCGGGCTGGAAATGGTCTTTGTTACCCAATTAGTTTGCTGACGACCCCGTGGTATAATATTCCTGCTTTGACAGCCTCATACACATCCATCTAATGAGGTGGTTTCGGACCACCAGGGAGCGAATGAACACTGTCCAGACCTTCATCTCCTCCAGCACCTATCGGCTTTCTTATCTTCAATGCTAACCTTTTTTTTTGTGTGTGTCAGAAGACTTGAATTTTTCTGCTCGCTTGTTCATCCGTCCGGAGTCATTTTGACAGGGCTTTGTCTTTGGTAGGCCCCGAGCCAACTAGGCTGAGGATCAGAGGGCTAAGGCCAGGACAGGGGACAGCGAGGACTTATCAAGGTCTACCAGCAGGGGTTTGCCTCCCTGTAGGGTGGCCGTCCTTCTTTCTCTGAAGGAGGTGAAGCAAGTGAAGCCTTCGTGCTTCTCCACTTCCCTCGCCAATGTGACAAGAGGAAAATAGAGGAGGAAAACTGCTGAATTTCTAAGAGTGACAATGCTCATGTAAAGTGGCACTCACAGAAATTTTTTATAGGGGTGGCCAGAGAGAGCCGCTGAAAATCACGGGGTGGCACACCCAAACCAAAAGCCAAAACTGAATCTTAGGAATTCGATGTTGCTGTTGTAGTTTATAAACTAGCTGAAAACTATGTATAGAGATTTATGGAATCACATACGGATATACTTAAGTTTCTCTTTTTACTGTTGATATCAGTAATTATCTGATGTGCACAGACTGATGCTGATACAGTCAACACTTTGAGTTCCACAACAATCCTGTTTTAATGTGTTATGTATCTGAACATATCAGGTGATTCACTGTTCCTCTAATAGGCTGGTTATCCCTTTCCTTAAAAAGACAAATATACAGCTTTAATTTGAAGGAGTACATTGATGTACTATACAAAACAGTTACTGGGAACAAACCTTCTCAAGTATGGGAAAGACTTGTGGGTACATACTGTAGAACTCATTTTCATTCAGATATCATGAGGTGAGAGTTCATTGATTAGTTCCAATGGATGTCTTAATTCACCTTGTTTCACAAGTTATAAGGACTTTTGTGTTGGCTAAAAAAAAATGAGTGCGTCACAGCCTCATAAACAAGGTAAGGCTGGCCTCCAAATATTTTTGCTGGGGAGGGGGCTAGCATTTGTATGAGGGGGGGCAAGGGCCTCCCCTGGCCCCTTCTTGAAGGCACTACTGCTTATGTAGAAAGCTTTTTGCTGTAAATTATATATGATTTTGGTGATGTTTTAAAGTCTCTTTACATGGAAGAGTGAAACTTTAAATATAAAACTTCCTTTAAAAGAGATGATATAATCTCAGCTAATAGAGAGACTGGTCAGCCAACTTCAACTAACCACCGAACCCTGCTCTGAACTCACTTTGTACTGGAAGACCAAGAGGACTATCAGGGGCTTGCAAATGGAAACAATCGAGGATTATCTGCACCACTTTTCAAGAAAGTTGTTTCAACATATCACAAGTGCAGCCATGACAGTGACAGATGGCAAAGCAGCTGGCACCACTCAACTTTGTTTCACTTTTCTTTCTTTTTGCCTCTTCTTGTTCTTCTTCTTCCTCTTGCGCCTTTGCTGCAATAGAGGTCTGTTGTGTATTGAAGTGTTGGATAATCATTCATTTGGGAAGACATATTGCGTACTGTAAAAACAAGGCGATATGTGTGAAGCCAGGGAGTTCTAAGCTTGACTATTGTTGCCTGTCAGACTAACATGCTGTACAGACTGAAACCTAGCTTTGCTTATTTGTTTGTAATAGCACAACTAAAGAAGCATCTCCGCAAATCTGCTGCAAGCAAGCAGTCATTCAAATTCCTAAAACTCTTGAGATAAGTGTGTAAGTGATAGCGTGTGACTTGTTTAAGTGTTATGCTATCCCAAATGGAACAGTTGTTCATGAATGTTAATGTTCATGTCAAGCTGTTTGTGTGTGTTTACGACGTACAGAAAACATAAGCATGCAGATAGTACATCTTCAGTGTGACAGTTCGCCATCCAGACTGTGTCACTCCCTGATGGGCCACTAGCAGACAGCAAACACCCAGAGAGTTGTGAGGGGGGACAGGGACACCCAGCTCACCCTCAAGCCCTGCGGGTGTGAGGAGTGGCCCCCCAGGACCTGGAGCCTCACTGGGGCTTTCAGTCATCACTGGTCGTGCTCTGCTGCTGCTGCTGCTGCTGAGCAATGACTGAACACACTGCTGCAGGACGACAACTGCCTGTCTGACTATTACAGTAGGATGGCCACATCTTCAGTGTCTGTGAGGATGGAGCTGTGTCATTACAGAGACGTGGGCAATGTTTCCTCAGTGTGAAACCTGCAGAATAACACACATTCATCTAATATGGATCTACCCGTTACAGAAAAAGTGGCAGAGAATAAATGAATTGCTACAGAAAGACATTTTTAGCTTTCGTAAATTATCTCAGGAATTGAAATACTAACAACAGATGTTTAGAATGTGCAACCAAACCAGATTTGTGCAGAAATCTGTGACCGAAGACATTACTTTATGTAGTGGTGGAATGTAAATAATTGCATTTACTCAAGTACTGAACTTACGTACAATTCTGAGGTACTTGTACTTTACTTGAGTATTTTTCATTTTATGCTACTTACACTCCACTGCAAGTGAAAGGAAATATTGAACTTTTTACTTCACTACATTCATCTGCAACATTAAAGGGTAACTTTGGTATTTTTCATCTTGGACAATATGTCTATGTGTCTATGTCACTAATGTGAACAACAGTCTTTTAAATTAGTCCAGTAGGAGCTGAAGCCAGCAGCCACAAAACAGGCTACAATGTAACCACTCTGAGCATTTGTTTATGTCACTCGTTTTTGCCACTGACAGGCTCAGATTGTTATTCCAAGTGTCTGACAGCATTATGGAAAAGATCCCTACAGTTAAAGACCTTTTTGTTAAAGAGTGAGATCCCCTTTGTTTAACCAGAAACAGCCCTGAAATTGCTATCTGCAAACACACCAGATTCCATTTAAATAGACAGTATTTTATGTAAAGTGTGTATAGAGCCAGCATATTTTCACATCTAACTGGGTGAATTACAGGTTTATTTAAACCGAAACAGAGTTGGTGATTGTTGAAAAAAAAAAAAAAGGATCTTACACTTTAACAAAAAGGTCTATCTCTGAAGGAATCCTTTCCATAATGTTTTCAAACATTTAGAGAAATAATCTGAGCCTGTCAGTGGCAAAAAAGTACTTTTAGTGGACATATGTTGATAATGCACAATTGCCTATCAACATTACATTACATTCTGTTTCACAGCTGCAGGCTGCAGATCCCTTGTTTAATACTGAACCAATGTCAAAAACTGTTGTCTCCATCAGTCACTTAAGACACAAACACATAAAAAAATAGGGTCCAGGTTGAATAATACCTAGGTTACCCTTTAAAATGATAACTACATTAATCCCTCAATAATTATAATCTAATATAAAATACTTTTTATAATTCTGAAATGGGCCATTCTGCAAAATGAGTACTTTTACTTTTGATATTTTAAGAATATTATTTTCTCATACTTTTTTTTTTTTATTGAAGTAATAGATTTTAAATGTAGGACTTCAACTTATAACAGAGTATTGTTACACTGTGGTATTGCTACTTTTACTTAAGTAAAGGATCTGAGTACTTCTACCACCACTGATATATTGCATAAAACAGGAAAAAGGCGGTGGTGGAAAACACTGTCCTGCATTCAAAATCCTAGTTAAACAGAGGCTTAATGTACTTAAAGTGTCAATGGAAAAGAATTCGTTCTACAGAAAAAATATCCTTCTGGGTGTTCTATGATTACATATTACATTACAAGGTTTAAATTTGACATATATGATTACATTTTATTTCAAAAGGTAATTATTTGTTTATATTATATCTGCAAAGTATCCAGTCACCATATATGCTGATTTCAGGGGGGGCACAAGGGACACAAAGTCCCCTTCAATATTTAGAATGTGCACTTGTACCCCCATTTTAAACATGACACATTTAAACATTATTTTGACACAATTTAAGACATTTACACCCTAAACTGATGCTGAAAAGGCAGAAATTGGTGCCTGAAAATTCACCAGAATGCAGAAAATTAAGTGTTTGTTGATCAAAATTTTCTGGCGGCAGACCCTCAAACCCCCTATTTCATATGTGTTCCCCCCAAAGTTAAGACAAATCCTACAGCCTAGCCAGTAACTATACTGTAGCTGTCTGACAAATGTAGTGGAGTAAAAAGCACAATATCTCCCTCTGAAATGTTGTGGAGTGGAAGTATTAGGTGGCATAAAGGTGCTTTTAAATTTGATTAAAAGCAAAAGTAGTAGAGGAGGGAAAGGATAGTGTTAGTGTTTAATGTTTATCTTTTATTTTAGAAGATGAAGAGAAAAGCTTTGATCCTTGTGATATCAACAATCAGATTTTTGTGAAATATGGTGCTAATTTTGAGAAAATGCTGCCACCATCACTCCAATCCTTGGTTTCAGTTTCAGCACCATTTGTTGTAACTATAAGAAGAAAACTATGTATTTATAGATCTGAGTGCTACACTTACTACTCGAAAATCATTAAAACAGTGAACACTGTATTATGCTGCGAATGGTCCCTGTCTTTACATGTGTGTTGATCTAGTCACTGTATCTTTGGCATGTTTGAGGAAACCATGCAGCCATTACAGTGAGCACAAAGCAAATCAGTGAGTCCTGCTCTGCTTATCAGGGGACCTGCCATATCAGTTTGGGTAGTTGTGTTGTGATGTAAGGACAGCAAAATGTCAGGTTCACTTGTAGATCAAGTCAACCATGCATTATCTCTCAAACAGTGGAGCTCGGCTGTGGCCATAATAGCTCTGACTAGCTGACTGACTGAGTGCTTCGCGGTTAATACATGGAGCTGTGGGCGGCAATGAGTTCCAGCCATGCAAACGGAAACTTTGAAAGTGCAGGCTTGGGAAACATATGTATATAGAAATGTGTATGGCAATAATAAAAACAAAAACAATGGTAGCGAGTTTCTTTTGCCACAGCTTGCAATCCATTACCATCTAACTCACAAACAGACATCAATGTCATGTTGATCTGGGTTGAAAAGCCCAGATTTAAAGGGCTGCTTCAATAGAATTTACTTTGATGTCCCCCCCTTTTAATGTAAGAACATGAAAACCATCGATAATGCCATCGATAAATATATGGATGACACTGTGCGAGGGAAAGCAGGCCAGATAATTACCATTTTACCCATCTGAAGAGACCCCAGCCCTGATATTGGTTTAAACCCAAGAAATAATTGATGCATGCAATCACAAATTGGTTCTCCGCCTAAAATTTGGGCCCATTATTTCATTAGATGAAGCCACATTCTTTGTGCCAAAATTATTTGTGTGTCCAACACAGAAATTCAAATCCTGTTAGTCCTGATAATGTCTGGCGTTTTCAAACCATATCCAAGACAGTGTGACTTACAGATAGAAAGCACAGGCCACCTTTAAATGCAAACATAAATCAAAATGTTTGGACTTGGAATTTTTTTTTAGTTTAATGGTTTGTTTGTTTATGTGCGTGCATGCATATTTCAGGATGTGCATGTGTGTGTGCCATTTAGCAGCTATGCTACAGAGAGGTCCTATCCTGGGGTGCCTTCTTGCATATGTAATTGGATGTTACTGTAAATAATTGCCTGGGCATGTGCCAGTGTGATGATGGTGATGATTTGTGTGTGTGTCGGCTCATGTGTGACTGTATGTGTGTAGAACATGTGTGCATCATTCTGTATGTCTGTGCGAGTCTGTACGTATGTGTGTGTATGTGTGTGTGTGCGAGCGCATCTGCCCCATCCGTACTCCACTCTCAAGTCCCACTGATTCTCCTTTCCAGCCATGTTGAATCCTCTTTTCCTTATCAGGCGAGCCCAGGCCTGCATCAGGCTCTCCTTGCTATGACAGAGGCTACAACAATAGGCCTGCGATACCGCTGCTTAGCGCTGCGTTTCGGAGGGGAAACCTGCCACGGGCGCAGATTAACTACAACACACACACACACACACAAAATAGATTGCAGCCTCCAAAACAAAACATTTTTCAGAATGCCTCCTCTTGATTAATGAAGCAATGACAAGAAGAAAAATATAATTTCTGAAACAGAAAAATCTGCCACCACTTGTTAAAGTTTAGGGGTAGCTAACAATAAACATATTGGAGGGAGAGGGTGGGCAAAAAGGGGTGAGATAAATGGCTTGAGTGATGGGCTGAATAATTTCTGGAGCATTTTTTGGTTGCACAGGCCCATATTCCTACCCTTGTACTAAATTACACAATAATCACACTCCATCGGCTGACAGCCTCTGCCTCTCTCTCTGTCCCAGGTGAAAATTAGGACAGTATCTTGACATTTTCGCTCCTCTGTAGTCTACAAGCTAAAGCTCTCTGTTCACAGCCAAAAACAGCAAGCAGTCTGCACGCGCACGCCGAGGCGCTCGCACATGCCCTCCCACACATACACAGACACCACAGTGTGACCCAAAACACACATTTGACTGCATGTACACTCAAATTTGCACATTGTGCACATGTGCAAGCATTTAATAGCTATGCTCTCATGCACATTTTAGCAAAAAAAAAATATGTGTGAGACTTAACACCAGTAGATTTAAGAGGATATATGAAGGGCTCATTTTGTGTCTTTAATAATTCCAAACCACAGAATGAGACAAGAATGTAACAGAGGGATTCTTCTTAAGTATTTTTCTAAAACACTAAATATTCCACCTGGCCTTTATATGGACAACATACAACAGCGTATTATTATGACTATGATGATGTTTGATTCAAGGGTAATTCTGTAACACTGTGTTAAGACTAAATTGGCTATTATATTATATTAGCCTATAGCACTTATTGACTTTTATTATGCAACCTTCCGCATCATTGCCTTTGTTTTACGATTCTTGTATAAAAAAAGAGATTAAAGTAGTAGATTTGTTTTATCATAAACCCACGTTCACAGCAAATGTAGCTTGTATACAACAACTACATTAAGATAGAGGACAAGATAAAAAAAATGCCTGATAGATCTTAATCTGGAATTACGCAAGTCTTCTGCATCACAATTACCATGTAATTTGCACTAAAAGGCCCTCAAAACACATACAGACCACAATTCTATTGAATCCAGACTCATTACAGTGCACCTTGACTAAGCCCCAGTAATTAGCATTGGTAAGGCATTGTACAAGAGGCGGCAACACCCTCATCAACACACATTTACAACAGAGCTCTAAATCTGCTGCTCATTAATAGCTCGCCTCCCAATCAATTATTAACACCTACAATGGGAGCCAGGCTCACCGGGGCCAGGCCTCTTACTCCAGGCAAACCGTGGGCCACCTTCTCCTCCCGGTTCTGTCCAGCATAGGTAATTACCGCTTTTAAAGACACCTGCTACTCAATAGCTTCGACCCAGACTGTTAATTTAGCCCCTCGATTGCAGACATTTATGTCTGAGTGTCACTATTAATTTGCGTTAATTTGGAGAGTGCGAGGAAGCCGGGCGGAGGCGTTGTCGGCAGCCGGCTGAATGTGCTCGTCGCTCACCTGCGCCGGGGCTGCGGCTGTAATTGGAGTCTAATGGTCTGATTGATCAGTGAGAGAAGTGAGGGATGAGACGGCACTCTGGCAGCTCCATCAGTCAGACGGAGAGGAGAGAGGAGAGGAGAGGAGAGGAGGAGGAAGAGGAACAGAGCAGAGAAAGCGGCTGACAACAGCAGTACAACGCCAACTCTTGGGTGTTTTTTTTCTTTAAGGATTTATTTTTTGTCTTGCTGTCTGTTACTAGCTTTGAGCCCCCACCTCCTCTGCCTTGCTCACCTTTGCCTTACTTGCTACAAAGTGCTCTAACCCTGTCCAGCTGCTTAATTTTCAGTTTAGACTCTTTTAATAGTTGAGAACCTTCTGTTTCTCCGATTAAGGCTGCCTTGGTTACATCTCAGTCTGTTGTCGTCTTAAAAAAATATAAACATGGAAACAAGTTCTGTATTTGGACTAAAATGTATTTAGTCTGTGTGATCCAAGAATGATAAAGAACCTATAAAAATACCACAGTAAGGCCAGGCATATGAACTGTCCAATACAGCGCAATGTGATTGTGTTAACAGGTCTGCAACAGCAATAACTATAACTCCAGTCCCTCATGCCAAGCTGAGCCCCTGGGGTCTACAGACCTGCCACGGCCGACCCATCAGCTGTGAAATCTGCTTTCCTCTTTGATAAACGGTCGAGATGTGACCCTATCTCTGTCCTGCAGATGCCCAGATTTCCTGTCATGCTTTTTCCCCTCTGTTTTTTCCTGCTTCCTCTCTCTCCCCTCCCTCTCTCTCTCTTTTCATTCTTTCTTTTTCAAGCTTTATACCTCTCTTTCCAGGCCTGTCTGGACAACTGCATGTAACGCTCCACTCGCCGTTCTTTCTCAGCATCATCCATCACTCCCGGTCAGCTACTGAGGCCTGTCGTCCACCAGCAGCAGCCAGCCCACATCAGCTCCCACGCCACAGCACATATAGCTAGGCCAGCTCCTGCTCCCATTTGCTGCCTCTAGGGACCAGTAACCCTCCTCCTCTCCTCCTCCCATCCTTACCCACCTCTCCATCAGACTCCACAGGACTACTCCCCAGCCACCAGCCGGACCTACTCTGCTCCTAAACGGCTCTGCTTGTGCCAAAGTGCTGCTCACGTCCAGTTTAATGCAAAAGCTGCTTAAATTCACTGTATTTTCATTATTTACTGTAAGCCACTTTAAGGAGTCATTACACTTTAGTCCCTCTCTGGGCGTGATGCCAAGGATTGAGAAACGGACCTGTGCACCGTACGCGGCGGCTCGACAAAAATAGCTTGACCTCTAAAAAGTCATATCTTAAATGACGTGTCTGGATGAAGGGATAAAATATGTTTGATTTCAGAGAGGGCATATCAATATCTCACCAGCAGGTCATGTGTTTCAGGCACGAGAGAGGTGTCACTCCTGCCATCTACCTGGCTGCCTTCGGGTAATTCATTCACCTCTATGGTTTCAAAAAATCTAAGAGAGTAAAAGGAGATTTAATAGTCTGTGGAGGTCACACTTCATAAGAATGACTGAGAGTGCCTCCTAGCTGAGGTAGAGACCCATGAAGCAATGAGCCTTTATTTCTACCTCAAACGCTTTCTACCGCCTTCTGACCTGGCTCTGCAGCACTGGCCGCCCTGACATGCATCAAAACTAGCCAGGCTTTTTTTCCCCCCTTCTCCTTCTCCTTCTTCTTTCCCTTCTCACACTCACATTTGTTATTTCAACTTTTCCCTCTCCAGGTGAGGCATCAGGGTTTGTTCCTGTCTTGATGTGTCAGTGTTTGAAGATTTGCACAACTCCCTCGCCTCCCACTGAAATAACTGAGATAAATGCAGCACCACATTAGGGATGTTGCCAACGGCTGCATGTTTAACAAGGCAACAGCTCAATAAAAAAAGAAAATAAAACTATGCTACTGTAATTGAGATGATTCCCTCATGATGTGCGAAAATACTGGAATTGACTGATATTTTCTGGCTTAAGAAACAAAGTAAAAAAGTTACACTAAACCCTAAAAGGAGGCTCAATAAAACAAAACATGCCAGTTGGGTTGACCTAGCCTTTAATGAGAGATAGTGAGAAGCTGCTAACAGCCAGTACCCCATTTGAGAGATGAAACTTAGGAGAGGAGGAGGGCAAGCAGCAAAGCATTGAAAGGGCCCCCAGGAGAATAGACACACATGAGATCCTTAAAGGCAATATGCCAAAGCTTCTTCCTCGGCTTTTAATTGCGAGGGAGGTTTGGCATATTCTGTAACCCTTCCACAGCCTATTACAGGTGATGACCAGCACCTGTGCGCTTAAAAAAAAAAAAGAAAAGAAAGAAAAAACCTGAGGAGGATCTGGAAAGCAGCGATGAATTCCTCAGAGGGCAGTTAGTTAAGAACGTTTCACTCTCGCCAAGAGCAACAATCAGTTTATGCATCTAGTTCAGCAGGTGATGAATTTGTAAAGTTTGCATCTACAAAAAAAGCACCCAAGCAACAAACAGTTCACAGAGATAATTTATATGACACAGCTTGGTGAGTGTGCAGGTCATTTGAGGGACAGTTGAAGGTTGACTTTGGATGTTTTTCAGGGAAATTCATGCAGAGATTGCTGGAGAAATATATGGAGTGTGTTACTTTGGAAGGCAACTTGAGGTGTTGCTCTGTCAAATCACTTTTCCGCCCAAGGATAACTGGCTTTACCCTGAGAGAAGCCATATTTCATGGCTATAATACGGCCTGAGTTATTGAAAGCCACTGATGACTTCAAAACCATGAGGGGAGCTTAGAAAACAGTCGAAACTGCTCCGAAAATGATTTAATAAAGTTATGTGTTTAAGGAATCTGGAAAAATGGGGGGAAGGGCCTCTGAGTCCAAAATCCTCATGGACTTTTCCTTATGTTTCTTAACAGGATGAATGCGAGCTTGGTTACATTTTAATAGGAATTTCTTAATTAATCCAAATGCAGAATGGAATATCAAACCCACGGAGGGTTTGTCACTCCACCAGAGCAGCAGGTCAACACAAGCCTCTGCTGGGATCTTTGAAACAAGAGATATAAAGCTGCTGTGAGCAGGCTAACATCAAAAATAATGGATCGTGACTTCATTCAATTGAAGCCTGGACTGAGCTCAAAATCCACCAATTAAAGTGTTTTGTAATAAAATATGCAGATTGAATGGTTAAAATGGATGCACTTCAAAGGCTTTTGTTGGGGGCCAGTCGGATCCCGGAAGAGTCACCTCAATAGGTTTGAATGTCATGGGAATTATCATTAATATGGTCCTTAGATGTCGCATTTGCTGGTAATCATGTTTTCTATGGCTGCTAAAGGCAAAGTTTGACCAAATAAAGTGATATCACTGCAGGTTTTAATTATCCCTTTAGTCCAAACAACAAACACTTTTTAAAACGTAAGTTTGGTATCAGCCTGGACCCTATTTTCCCATGTTTTTGTGTCTAAATGACTAATAGGAACAACAAATATTGAAACTGGTCCAGTATTGAGCCGAGTGCTGCAGCCAGCAGCGGCGAAATAGGCTGCAATGTAACCACTAGGCTGCAATGTAACCACACTTCACACCTTCATATTGACATCCAATAAAAGTGCTTGTTTTTCTCACTGACATGCTCAGGTTATTATTCTAAGTGCCTCAAAACCTGTGGAATGGATCCCCCACAGAGATAGATCTTTTTGTCAAAGAGCAAGATCCTTTTTGTTTAGCCAGAAACAGCTCTGAAACTGCAAATGCCAATTACACCAGAACTTATTTAAAATAAACTGTAATTTTAGGTTGTACACAGTCAGCATATCTAATATGGCTGAATTAAGAGTTTATTTCAACTAAACTGGAGTTGGCAATTGTTGGAACAGTGGAAATACAAACCAAGACATTTTCTGTGAGTTTTATTTTGACTCTGTCGAGTTTGAATGAAGTGTGTTTTACAATGACAAAATTACAGCTTATTTAAATGAAGTCTGGTGGGTTTGGTGGTAGCGATTTCAGAGTTGTTTCTAGCTCTAGTTCTTGCTCTTTAACAAAAATGTCTATCTCTGTAGGGATCCTAAGTTGCCATACACTTAAAATACACTTAAAATAATCTGAACATGTCAGTGACAAAAACAAGCACTTTTAGAGGATGTAAACTGACTGTGCAAACATATCCCAAATGGTTACATTGCAGCCAGTTTTGCCACTGCCATCTCACAGAATAACAAGCACCAGTTTAAAAACTGTTGTTCCTAGTGATTTAGACACAAAAACATGGGAAAAAAAGGGTCCAGGTTGTGAAATTTTGAACCTACCTTCTTATAAGGTATACTTTAGAAAGGCATTAAAGGCTGTAACTAACGGCTTAATTATTGTAATTTTATATATCTGAAGCAAGTCATTTATAACTAAATTATTTGGGCTCTCAGTAAGTGAAAAATGTATTTTGCTGGTTCATATCCTCCTCTACTGCATGACTTGCTTTGTCATTTTAGCCATCATGTGAACAGTTTGACCACCTACCAAAAAAACATTTATAAAATAATTTGTTTCAGCAATTTTGATACTTTATAAATGTATGCCTTATCATGACTACTGTTTATATCTCAAATTGCCCCTCAGGGACATTTAAGTTTTACCTTACCTACCAATAGCGCCCTCTGACTTTGTTATGACACTCAAAAAAAGCCTAGCTGATGTCAAAAACTGATGGCAAACTCCTTTGTTTAGCTAAATCTGGAAAAAATAGACATTTTAATTGTTAGCCTGTATCATGTTTCTGATCAGGTAACGCAAAATCCAGGATTCCAAGTTCAGAGCATTTCAAAGATTGAAACAATGCGTCAACACTACAGCTGCTATACATGCTTTCACTCTCGCTCATCTTGATTATTACAATGCTCTTTTTCCTTGCTTTCATTCAGTCTTCTACAGCTTGTATAAAATTCGGACCACAGAGTTTTAAACATGAACAATGAGGCTGGATCACATTTGGAGCTATGATCGGGCAAAAAACAAAAATATATCAGGCCCGAACCTACATGAACGCACATAATCTCTGTCCAAGCTTGACTCAATCCCAAACCACAACAGTTCAATTAAAAACCTGAATTTCCACTGAATTTTTTTTCATATTAAAACATTTATTATCAGCTGAAGTCAGCTAAAGACTTTTCAATGTGGTAATAGACATCTGAAACACAGAGTGCATTTGTAAATGGCCACCCATGTGTCAAAGCGCACTCTGGCACAAACTGGACTGTTCATAAATTCGGGGCCCTGTTGGAATATACCCTTCGGTTCAGAGCACCACACCCTCAAGAGTGGCAGAGCGTACTCCGGATATGGAGCAGCAGAGCGCAAAGAGAGGTGAAAGTGAAACTTAACCGTTAATTCATATGGAAACAGAATGCTCTAACACAGAGAAATTGGCAAGAACCTGAACCGATTCACACCCAGGGGAATATTGAGAAATTACGGCCCAACCAATTGGGTTTGGGCAGAGAATCAAAGTTCTAATCACATTACAGCTGTTTTAGCTTCTTTACACTCACTTCCTGTTCGTTTTAGGATTGATTTTAAAACTTCACTGCTCATTTAAAGCACTGCATGACCGGGCACAGAGCTGCACTGCTGAACTGGTAAGTCCATACGAACCTAACCTGAGATTCTCTGGCAGTGGCCTCTTAGCCACAGTGGTGGTACTTTCTCTTAAGGCCCAAAAAATCTGGAAGGGTGTGCCAGATAAGATTTGTTTAGCTGAGTCTGGGCTCTCTTACTGTAAATAACTTTTCAATCACTTTGATTTTAGTAACTTCAGCCTTCTGTGATGACATCCATTTGATCAAGTCATTTCTAACTTTGGGTTTTGAGCCTGTCTTGTTGTGCTTGGCTAATATAACACAGTGGTACCCAAATATTCAAAATGATCCAGAAGTTGACTAAAACAAGGACATACCAGTGCAGGGCTGTCAGTGCTCATCTCGATCTTCCCCTCGAACGGTCCCCATGTTGTCCCCACGGGGAGCTGCTGTCGGCTGTGGATCCGACGCTCGCCATCTTTAAGGAACGCATCCAGCTCTCCTAAAAACACACCAGAAGCAGTCAGCTATAGTGCTCTATATAGCACACAAGTTCCACATCAAATCACAGTGACGTGTATTCATTGTCCTTTCCCCGCAAACCTACATGTGCGATCACTTTATTGCCTCAAAGCCCCGCAGTAAACAGTGAAGGTTAAAGCCAAGCTTTTTCAAAATGGATAAGCAAATCAAGTGAGCATCCATCTGATGGTGTTCCTCAGACACATGGCGCGCTAACCTTACTTGAAAGGTGTCTTGTGTTGAGATAATCTCTGTGAGACAGTGCAGGCTCGCTGGCTGGCGAGAGCAGCTCGTGGCAGGCCTATTTCTGTTGCTCCAGAAGACTGGGCCCTTGTTAGTGCTGTGCAGAGCTCCAGTTAATTAACAGTGAAACCGGATAGCACTGTTAGAACTACCGGTGCTCACCTCCCTGTCACCCCCCGCTATCTTATCTCTTAGATTCAGTGTACTTTTTCGGGATGGTGATTAATCAAATAGTTATGATAAACCCCATGGCAGGCCGTGACATAGTTTACCAGAGAGGATGTTTCCCTGTGTGTGTGTGTGTGTGTGTGTGTGTCGCAAAGGGAAAATGCTCCACTGTACATTTCTGACTGGTTGCCTTGACAACCCTGAGAAGTCTTGTTAGAGGAAGTTTGATGATTCAGACATCTGTAGCCACAAGTTCTGGTTTTATAAACTTTCTTGAAACAAAAAGTTCCACAAACTCAAACAAAGAACATCTTTTTAGGACTGAGACTTTATCAGGCTTTCATGATCTGTGAGCGTCTGATCCATGGTCTGACCTTTGGGAGGTCAGAGGTCAGGGTCACTACACAAGATCATCACTAGCTGTGGTTACATGGACACTTTTTCTTCAGTCTGATTGAAATCATTCTGATGACAAATTCCAACTGAACTGTTTATATGTACACTAAATAATGTGATTTGTTAAGGTGTGCGTTTACATGCCCCAAACCATTTAATCACAATATATCTTTTTTTGACTTGTGCTCACTGGCTCTGCCTGCTGTGTCTAATCTGCAGAAATAAAACAGAAGAGGAGGAGGGGTTTTTTTCCCAACTGTATTGAGAAAATTCATTTCATTCAATACATTAAGTATAGAAGGAGAAGAAGTTGTTCCACCTAATTTAGTAGTAAGAAACATTAAATGTAACTCCGGTTATTTTCTGTAGCTACAAATCACATTGTCCACTAAACACCTTATATGCAGACTATCAGTAGACATTACAATTAACCAGTGCTACCTAAACATTTCATAAGCAGGCTACTGCTACTGAAGGTGATCACAGACTGTATAAAATAATGGACGTAGCTACTGTGACATCCCCCATTGGTTTGCTGACTGCCATTTTGAAGCCTCAGTTCGGCATTTCAGCTGTCACCGTCTTGGTTTTTTGGAGCCAGAAGTGACCATATTTGGTCTGTGAGGCCTCACAGACAGCCTATCACTCAAGTGGCCTGCTGCTTGGTAGCAATGCACAATTGTTATGTCCAACGTCTCCAAAATTCAGCCTACAACAATGACACTACATATGACAACAGTCTTAAAACCAAACAGCACTCACATAAGAATATAGTACTAGAAGAGTGCTAAATGTTTTTTAAAAGTAAAAACAATTCTCTGTCAAAATCAGCCGCAAGAGGCTTGTGGAAACAACTGTTGCAGCATGTCATAGGCTGCGTACGCACCCCTTTCGTCACCCTTGTGTTGGCCCATGTGGGGCAAACATATGCAGAAAGAATATACATCTTCCAATCAGAGAAAACATGGTTTTTAGGCACCAATAATTTCCAACTTAACAAATGATCAAAGGTTTACACTACCTCTCTCAACCCAATTGAAAATTCCCTCTGATCAAGTCGGATCTGACCAGTCTTTTCTAAATGATTAGACATTTTTAATGTGATTGGGCTGTTATTCTGACTATTAGTGGAATATTAAAGTCCATGTAAATACACCTACTGTTCGGGGATCCTTCAACTGAAGCTAATCTACCAACTTAATATTATCTAGCCAGGCTAATAATCCTAATGTATTGTTAAACTCTACATGAGTTGTTAACATTGTGTCTTTGAACCTATTTGTTCACACATGTGGCTAATAAGTATTCAGGGCATCAGGTTCATGCTGAATGGGCTGAAGTGATCACTGAACTTTCTGATGCGTATGTGGTATAATGACCTATTCAGCCCTGTTCTACTGTGTAAATATCAGCCGTGTATCTGCGGCACGCCATTGTGTCCGTCTGTTGTGCTGGTATGGAAATGTGCGCTTATGTGCTCCTGTGCATGCATAAACATGATCGAAACATCATGCTAGTGTTAATACCCACCACACATGACACCTTGCTGATCATATACTCATCAGTGGTGGTCACTCTGTTAACAATGAAAAGCTAAATGTCACCTATAATAAAAATTCACTTGTTTGAGCAAATCTTTGTCGAAGGTTGATGAATTAGATAGATAATTGGTCTCTGCTACACTGTCTAAACATTTATGTATATTTTAGGGAAAAAAAATACAGGCACAGTTTTGGAATAGGCCCAAAAATAAGATAATCTGGACAGCGTTATCTCATTCTTTCTTTCACTCCGTCTCCCCTCCCGTGTTCCTGCTGTTGCATGCTGTCTTCCTGGTGCTGCAGTGGAAGGTGGGTAAGCTCATTACAGAGAAATAATTAAACATTGGTGCACAGCTGGTCGTCATCACTGAGAGCAACAGCCACCGCTTGATGCATTCTGTTTGTCCTCAGATAAGACCCACGGCCTTTAACCGCTTGGATGCAAGTTCCTGTTTAGCCCCGCTTGACAAACAGCTCAAGCCATCCCCAGCCAACGATTCTGATTCCTTTCCTTTCCCCTTTCTTTCTGTTTTGGGTGGGATGCTCGGAGTAAAAAGGGGGTAATGGGTAGTGTAGGTGCAAGAAGGGTGGGGGCTGGGGGGGGGGGGACGATTCAATTTGTGCAGTTTGTGGTCCACCATGTTTAGGTGCCAGTTGTGTGCATCTCACACCAAATGTTGCCTGAGGACCTTGGCTCACAGATGGCTTGTCACATCTGTTGCAGATACTGGTGGAAGATCTCCACAAAAACACCCGTGGATGAATAATGAGTTCCCTTCATGCACTGTCTGTATGTTCTCTATGAGCATTTACAGGTTTAGTTATATTGCAGAAAATATACTGACAGATGTGTTCTGTTATCAGCGGGGCTACTGACAATTTTCATAATTACGGCTGCAAAAACTCTTGATGTCATAGTGATAATTCAATTTCTTACAAGCCCCAAAATCCCAACTCTGTTACAAATACATTTTTGTACAAATACAGGAGTCACAGTGTTGAACCCGTCAAACTGCAAACGACAGACTGAACTGAGAGGAAAGCTCATAATGGGCTATTAGGAGATTTAACAAACCCAGCGCCTGTGTTCTCTCTTCAACGTTCCTCATCATCCAATTCTCAAATGCCACACACTTGGCAAAACAGAGCTCGTGATGTGGCTCAAGAGCTGTACCCCCTCCTCCGAATCCCAACCAACCCGTCTCCACCACCTTCACCCTCTACACCCCCCCAACGCCACCTACCCCCGACGCCCCACCCCTCCCTCGATAAGATCATCATCTGTCGCTAGAGTCTAGGGTCTGTTCCTGCACTCCACAGATACTTGGCAGACCAATGAATGTCCCTTTGTGTGGAGAGATCCTCCTCAGATAGCACCCAAGATGCTCCACGCTGGCATCTGTTTGTTTTTTTTTAATGTGTGTATGTGTGTCCTGTCTTTCTTTTCTGTTATGGTAGAGGAATAAGGGAACCTCATCTCTCCCTTCAATGGCATAAGACTGAATACTAATGAGTTTCTTAGTGGCAGGGTGCCAGCCTGGTATGATTTAAAGAATAAATGGGTATGGACTAGTGACAGACAGAGACCCCAAAAGAGGTGAACTATCACTTTCTACTTTTGAATAATATATTAAGATATAATTAAAACTTCTCAACATATCCTTAACATGAAAATTTCCCCTTATATTTCCCATTAAGCTTGGAATTCACCACATGTACAATCTATATTAGACTGCACCATATAAATAAAAAGAAAACTTCTGCATAGATGATTCTTGTGCATCATTTGATACATATTTCCCTAGAAGTTTGGCATCATTAGTATCTTTGGAAACACTGGGATCGCCCCTGGAATTTAAAAACAAAGTTCTGTAGATCTGAACCAATATACAGCATATAGGCTAAAGTTCACATCAAGCCTGTTTTGTAAGTGATTCATTCTTAAAAAACAAAACAAAACAAAAAACTACTCTTTTAAAGGAGCAGTGTGTAGGATTTAGTGGCATCCAGCAGGATCAGAGATTACAACCAGCTGAAACTTCTCCCGTGTGCCAAGCTCGAACTCCCAGTTAGAATTCCTTCAGTGTTTATTGTTCAGGAGGTTTTTACCAGGAGCCGAATTATTCGCAGGGGTCCCTTCCTCTCCAAAACAAACACACCAGGTGATTTAAACCAGTAATTACACTGAATAAATAGGTTTCAGTTATTCTATAATATGGTACCCCACTTTACATGTCTTTATTTAAGTAGCTCAAAATTGGTAGGCCTAAATACTGCCATAAATGATTAAACTCACATTTCCCAGGCCATTGTGGATAAACAGACTGCTAGCACTTGCTAACTTCACTCGCTTGTTAATACATTTCCTCTGCCAACTAGCTGCATATGCCAACAGACCACACCAGCACATACAGGTGACCTACTTCACAAAACATCAAGGCCACGCCCCTTTCAAAGGATAGTAAATCAAAGATCCTGTAGATGTCAATTCAATTTAACGTGTTTAGATTAGAATTTTGATATGTTTGTTTCCATTTACTTCTTGTTTCACAAAAAATAATTTTATGACATGTCAACTGATTGTTTTGTGAAGCTGTCTGAACATGCAAAAACCTGAATAAAAAAAAAAAAAGGCTGATCGCTGGTGATGACAGTCTGATGCTGCTACACTGTATGACTGTACTGCAGTAGCCTCCCACTTAAGCTAATGTTAGCTATCTATCAGTAGTACCAGTTACCAGCATCATTAAGGCATTTACCACACTGACAGTGAATATTCATGTATTTTATGTGCCTAAGATCTCAGAGTGAAAGCCTCGGCTAACCTGCAACACAACAGCTTTTCAACATTTTCCTGTTTCTCTCCTGATCTGACAGCTTGTTAATTTCCTCCAAAAGGGGGCGTGGCCTTGGTGATGACATGTTGCTGGTGTGGTTTATGTGCATCACCTGATGCTACTGGCGTTTCAACTGTCATGCAATACAGCACTAGGTTTTAAATTAGTAATACAAGGAATGTATTTTATATAACGTTAGACATGTTGGAAATTTTTTTGAATATATTTTAAACAATAGCCAAAACTGCATATTCAAAATTTTCAAAAACATTTTGTTAATTCAAAACCACTTCTGTTGTTCTTATTTTGTGACTGTAGGAACCCTGGGCTCATCGCAGAGGGGCTGCTGACTATGGTGGCAGATGCTGAAATGCGAATGGCCCTATCTCAAGCCAGTGTTTGGTTTAGTCGTTCTGGGCTACTGTAGAAACATGGCAATGAACATGGTGAACTCTGTGGATGAGGACCCGCTCCCTACGTAGATATAAACAGCTTATTCTAAGGTAATGACAACACAATTTTTCTTATTTTCAGGTGATAAGACAATGAAGAAAACGATTAGTATTATATATTCTATATCTGTAAATATTCCCCTCTAAATCCTACACACTGGACCTTTAATTAAAATGCTGCAATGTCCACACAGGTCTGATTTAAGGCTGTAACTTAAGTATTCTTCCCCTTAATTCTTTGAAATGCAATGATAGATTCACATTTCACCACGAATGGTTCTATTAATGCACATGAAGTGTAAGCCTGAATTTTCTTAATATAATTTCTGGCCCGGAGTAAGGTCTCTGCTAATGGTCAGAGATGACAAATGACATCATCAACTTGCTACTGCAGATTAACATTTGTTAAAGCAATGGATCTGTTCGAGCTATTTTCAACATGAATTTGACTTCTCTAACTAGTTCAAAGCACCAACTTCAAGGAAAAGTAATTGCCCACGGCACTAAAAAAACACCCTGATTGCTGCCCAAGCTCATGGTTTACTTCACCTTTCTCCAGTTATCTTGAGCCTATTAACAGTGAGGGCGGATGTTATGGGGAAACAAAGAACGACAACAGCAGAGACGAGTGGGCAAAAATGCTTGAGCTTCACACGGCAGATGATCCCTCTTGATATCAAGCAGTACCTTTGAATCAAAGCAAATAAATGTCTGCTGTACAAAGTTCAATAACCTGTGCGTGGCAATTCACAGATGTCCTACTGAATCCCAGTCATCTCCACTGACAGGCTGCGTTATGGAGCCAGCAAATGGGCTATAAATTAATATACCATGAGAGAGGCATATGGGGTGAAATGGAATGTACTGTATCGGTTCAACAAAAGGTGCCACATCTTTAAAGCAGATATGTGATATGAAATTTTACAGCTGAAGGAGAAATGTCAGAGAGCTTTGATAAGAGAGCGATGAACTTTCTTCCCCCCCTACCCAAACCGCTATTATCAGGTCCTAGTGAGCAAAATGCATCATTTATAACCCACAGCCCACACTATTATCTCTGAGAACGGCGCTTGTTTTAAAACAGTGGAGGACCCCCACCACCAGCAGCGCCACCTCATCTCCTCCTCACCCACCTCTGCGCCCCCTCCTACCCGCCCTAACCCGCTGAGATGTGGCTGCTTCTGGCCCTGAACAGCGGGGAGAAAGTTGACCGTTTACTGGAGAGCAAGTTTCCAGGCAACCACATGAGTCTGGCCACATGAAGAAGCAGGGAGAGTATTAGGGAGGAAGAGGAGGAGGGAAGGGTGATTTGGTAGCGGGATTCACCCCTTCAGGTCCGGCTTGTTTTCAGGCTATGGAGGGCTTGGGGGGAAAGAGTTAAACAAGCCAAAGGGATTAGGGCATTTTAGCTGTGACACTCCACACAGGCTGAGCAGGGGGTTGGGGGGGTCCCTTAGTTAGAGGACTCCCACGCTGTTGTTGTAGAAGGACCCAACAATGCTTGCAAAGTGTTGTTTTCAAAGACACAGCTACCAGCCCTGTCTCCTAGAAATTACGCTCATACACTAATACAACAACAATACAACATACAACTAATTTGAAACATGTGTACATATGTACATACATAAACATATGTTTGAGGGAAAGTTAATACTGCGTGAATTACGCTTTCTATTAACATAATGACAAAATGTTGCTGCTTAATGCACCTGGCAAGTAGCGAAAATGTTGATATTGAATGTATAAGCAAAATGTTCACTGACAACGTATTTTATTTGTTTACTGCCAAAATAGGCAAACTTGCAATACACTATCCAGTTATAGTGACTACAGCATTATTTTTTTATTGTTACCTTTTTATAGCTTAACATTTAACTGAAATTACGTTCTTTCCTAACCTTAACCAAAATGTTTTTGTTGCCTAAATCTAACTACACAGTCCTGACCACCTTCTTACTATTCTAGTGCGGTATATAAATGTCATGTTAAGAAATGTTGTCTCTGAACATAACTTAGACAGCAATTATGTTGTCACCACATAGTAATTACAAAAACAATTTTGTAACCTAATATACAAGTTACACTTGTAGGAGACAGGGTTGCAGCTACAAACACAGGTGTTTCAAACCCATCGCCAAAACACTGATATTGAACACTTCTGACAACTCAGTGCTAATGTTTAAAAAAATTGTGATTTCTAGAATATCTCTGCATGGGAACAAAAAAAAGCAAAGGCCAAAGTTAGACAAATAAACTGTATAATAAAGATGGAGGGCATGACACCTCCCTAAAAGTGAAGCCAAAACATCTCAATCGCCCCCTGGTAGCTGGCTGCAGTTTTGGTCATAAACCCCACCCCCTCCTTGTTAGCAGATTGCACATCTCCAAACTAAACAGATCGAGGTAAATGTCAAAGAAATTTTTCTCAAAGATTGTTTCTGTCATTCTGTGTAGTTTTTTTTTTTTTTAAACGCTTTTGCATGTTCATGTGTTCATTTTACTGATACGTCTGGATTTGCTGCTATCAAAAGGGGGTTTGGGGAGTCATGAATAACAGTTGTGTGTCAATTGTTTTGCTTGCAATCAATGGCATTGCTTGTGATTTGTCAGATGGGTGTATGTAAGGGAACTTGATACAGCGGTGATTGCTATTGTGCAGACTCTGACTCCAAATGATGTCACCAGCACAAGACGGCAGCGCCCATTTCCAGGATATTTTGGCTTAATATTTGTACATTGGTAGGAAGTGGAGATGCACTGTCCATCTTCACTGTCATTAGTTAGACATTTTAGGAATTGCCCTTATTCTCTTTCTGGTGATTAGATAGGAAAAGTGTACCATTCTCAAATCTGTCCCCTATATTTCCAGCTACAGGTAGCAGATGGTTAGCTTAGCCTAGCATAACAACTGCAAACAGGGGAAAACAGCAAGCCATGCCCTGCAAATAAAGTATAAAACAGAATCTGCCTCTTTAGAGTGCGTTATGAAGCCCCCTGCTTCTTGTCTGTGAATAGTGCCCAGCTAAATTCTCTGCTACCTGATAGATTGGCATGTAACCCTCCAAAATTGGGAAATTGTTGTTGTTTAAAGATGCTAATAGGTGGATTTTGTCACATTGGACAGAGCCATGCTAACTGTTCCCCCTTGTTTCCAGTCTTTGTGCTAAGCTAACCTAACTGGCAGCTGGCTGTAGCCTTATATTTCACGAGCAGATAAGAGAATGGTATCAATCCTCTCATCTAACTCTCTGCCAGAGAGCAAACACTACTCCTTAAATGAAAAGGCAAACCTTATTTGCAGGTCTGCAACAGGACTGTGACAAGTCATATGCGCTACATGCCCATCCACCCCGACCTCAGCACACTTACTTTCCACCTCGCTACATAATCCGCACACTACTTCCTGCATTGGCATTGTAAAGTGGCAGTGGAATGGTCCAAGATGGACATCATTTCTAGGGATACTGTACTCAGTGTTTATGGGGATCCAAAGACAACCCAGGATCTTGCCAGGCCCATGACCCTCTTTGAATTTGAACTGCAGTAATTCACTGAGAAACTTCAGCTGCACACGCACACTAACTCACACACAAGAACTTGGTCCTGCAGTACATTACCAACACTGACACTGTTGTTTGGTGTCATTGAACAATTGAAATATACCAGCAGTGAAGCACTCCGTTTCATCAAAAGCCTGGCGAAGTTAGCAGCAGGCTTGCTGACAACAATCTCAGAGACATCCATCTTTAGAGAAGCACTGCAATTTCTATTGATAGCATGTAAAGGGAGACAGCGAAACCTAAAGAATGACTGTCCTCACACCGAGATATCAGCGTATCGCCGACAACATCTAGAGGACACACACCACTCCTGCTGGAATCTGATTATTTTAAATGCTTTTCTTAAAATTTCAAAACCATCAAAAGGACGTTACTCCACCTGAGTGTGTCAGGATGAATGAATAATTGATGGTATGTGCATCGGGAATGCATGTATTTGAGACGGATGGATAACAAGTCTAAGACTTTAGCTGCAAAAGGAAGTTGCTATTTTGTCTGCTCAGTCTTGTCATAAATAAAGTGTGTAAAATGCAGCATGACATGAAATAGTTATATTTGGAAGGAACTATAGGTAGAGGTTGGTATGAATAATCTGTATATGACTGTGCTGTGAAACATCTAAACAAACAACTTTTTAGCAAAGAACACAAGTAAACATTGCTACCTCCAAGACTTGATATTCTGCAGTTAATTCAGGAAGAGACTATTTTTAAAGTGCTCCTGAATCTCCTCCCAAGTCAATTACCAGGCTGCAACTTCCCCTGGGTAACGGGGAATTCTGTTTTTTCCTGGGTGACCTAGTTGTCTTTTGTGAGTAGGTTTTAGCCGGAGCAGTTTGACAGTCAACAGATAAGATGGATTAAGCTTTTTTTTTTTTCATCCAGTTTTGATGTGAACAGCGTAAAAGCGGGTTAAATCATTGAGTTTCAGGAGTATTTTTAAATGCCTGGAGATAGCGCGATAAAGGAGCTAAACCTAAGACTTGGGCCGGGAAGGTCAAGGTCGAGGCTTTGGAGAGCAGCTACCCGGCGACGCGGGCCAGCTCTCGTCTCTCTCACAGCGAGCCGAGCGCCGCAGCCGAGCCCACCTCTCATCACTCCCAGAAAAGAGATACGAAAGGAGTGAAACAAAATCCAGCGAGAGCTCGACGGGCGGCATCAAAGAGCAGCGCACCCTTGCCTTGTGTGGGTGCCTGTGTGTGTGTAAGTAGGCATGTGTGTGCAGATGGGGGGGGGGTTGTT